>JAECXP010000014.1:275000-640624 GCA_018152965.1 Scaptomyza pallida
TGCAGTACTCGAGTTGATCGGTCCGAAATGAACATGAATGTATGGATTTTGTGTGTGTGTGTGTTACGCAGGAATAATAGTGCATTACTCACATACCTGTTAAATTGCGATTACAATTACTAATCAATTAAATTACTTTTGAAAAGTAGTCGTAGTGACTATATAGTTCGCTGGTAGAAATTTATGATTACATAATGATTACGATTATAAAAAATCAAAATTAGTCTAAAACTATCACAAATTATCAAAATAATCAAAAATAATCAGAAATAATCAAATAGATTATTTTTGATTATTTTCGATTATTTTGATAATTTTGATTATTTTAGATTATTTTTGTGTAAAACCGAAAATAGTCGTAATGTAATGACTAGTTCAACTTTTCAACTAAAATAATTTAACTACTAATGACTACAATTGGTAATCACTACTTAGCAGGTATGATTACTCATTTAATTACAATTACTCATACAATTACTCAACAATTACATCATAAGAAATAATAAAAATTATTTTAATTTATGAATTTTTATTGCTGTAAATGGTCGGCAGTCTTCAACAATCCAAGATGTGCATTTATCGATGGCTTATGCTTTGTCCAAAGGTGTCACAGTTTTAGCTTTGGCGTCTGCTTAAGTTGCTTGCAGCAGCTATGTCACATTTAATTTGATATCTGGCTTCAGTGTACTTTAAAACGTTTGAGCAAGTTCTGCAATACACAAATCCTGCCAATATACTTTTGCCTGGCTTTACAATTTCACTTAAAATGTTCCACATAAAGCTTCGGCCCTTGCGTTGGCCAGCAAATGTGTAATTACCTTTAATTATTTCTTCCGAAATGCTTGCATTAAAATCCATCGCCAAAAATTGCGAACGACGCGTGCTGGACAACTGTCTAGAAATACGATCAAAATGCAAACGAATAGTTCGGTTCAACGAGCACGGTCCGAACAGAAACAAACCTAAATATACGATCAAAAGCAATCGTGCATATGGCTTCGTACGATCACAAACGATCAACCCAGTGCTTATAAACGATCGCGATCAATCATGCACAAGTAGCGAGCGATCGCTAAGATCAGGCATACTCTATACAAGCGTGTGCCCAACGATTATTCCAAGCAGCTGATCCGAACGAGCCGATCATATACGATCCGAGTAAACTATCGGATACTACCCGATAACTTAGTACTAGTTGCAGATCTCTGATATCCACCAAAGATATGTACAAACTATCGGCTAGATCAATGTCAATAGGTCCATACTGACTCAAAATCTGCAATGGTCGCCGTTGCGTTTAATTTTGCTTTAATATAAAAATTGTTTTATCGCCGTTTAGTGCATACAAGTATTGCATGCTATAAAAAGTGTACAAAAAATGTAGCAGTCCTTAAAAGCGCATGCGATAAAACGTTGGTTATCCGCTGCTGCAACTAGCACAAGCGCAGCCAACTTCAGTAAAGCTTTTTCAAGAGAGAGTTGGTTCTCACTGGAATTTAGGCCTATATAAACCTGTTGAGCCTAAGAGCTTTTTCTTAAGCGCTTATACTCGAAACTATTTTTATTAAAAAAAAAAGAATCTGTTTAAATTAGTTTGTTTCATTTATTCACGTTATAATTATTATTGATTTATACATATTTGTTAAATTGGCAAGCGAGCGGTCGGGCTCGTGCATTGGAGTTTGAACGTTAATGACTGCTGTGACCTCTTGTCAATTCAACTGAATGTTAAAAACTGAACGCTGCAGCCGCAGCTGCAGACGATTGAGCCTAGGCAGATTGCAATAGAAAGAAATGATAAGAAGCTGATTATGATAAATGAGCGTGCAAGACGTGCGACGTTCAAGCACTCTCTTGCTACGTAGAGCAAATTAAATATGTTAAACAAGTTATATGTTAGGCTATGTTCAGCACTATTTTGGGAGCTGGCCCGAACATCCTTCCCCCGTTGAAAGCTTAGGGTTGCTTTCAACATCATCCTTTATTGGCAGCAAGCAAAGTTTGTTGACAGCTCTTCGGGTGCGTCCAGCAGCTGTTTGAAGAATGGCGTCTCTAGCAACACCGTCTGCGCCGGTGATAACCTCAACGACCCTGGCAAGGGGCCATTTGAGCGGTGGTGTGTTCTCATCCTTAAGGAGAACAACGTCGTTGGGCTGAAGATTTGGTTTTTCGGAGCGCCACTTTGACTTCTCTCGCCATCTGGTCAAAAGTTCTGCTGCAGATAGGCCACCTTTTGCCAGCGGGCGCCAATCAAAAAGTGAGCTGGTGTGAGAACATCTAAGTCGTCTGGGTTTTCTGAAAGTGGAAATAGTGATCGAGAATTAATTATAGCAGCAACGTTGCAGATGAGCGTTCGGAGATCATCATATTCTAACGTCGTGGACCCAAGAGATCGGCGCAGATGATATTTTGATGTCTTAACGGCAGCCTCCCATAGACCTCCAAAATGTGGTGATCGAGGTGGTATAAAACGCCAGTCAATGTGGTCGTCCAAACAAAATTGATGAACTGCAGCTTGATGTTCATCGCTAAGTACAATCCTTTTGAAATCAGCAAGCTCATTTCGAGCTCCAACAAAATTGGTTGCGTTGTCAGTCCATATGCATGCAGGTCGTCCACGAGTACAAATAAAACGCCGAAGACACGCTAGAAATGCCGGTGTCGACAAGTCCTTGACAAGCTCAAGATGAACTGCCTTTGTTGCAAAACATATGAAAACGCTGATATAACATTTGATGGGAGGCCGCTTGCGGACTTCAGATTTGTACATGAAGGGTCCACAATAGGCTATTCCAGTCACTAAAAATGCTCGGGTACCGCTTAAACGCTCCTCTCGCTTGGCTCGCACGCACCGAATACATTTTTGAACAACTTTGGCAATGTTTTTCCTGCCTCCAATGGGCCAATAGCTAAGCCGAATGAGCGCTTCGAGAGCTTAAGGTCCCGCATGCAAATTGTGTTCATGATAGTGGCGAAATATGAAAGTTGTGATTGGGTGCTGTTTAGGCAAAATAATTGGGTGTTGTAATGACGCATTTCTTAAACGGCCTCCAACACGAAGAAGTCCAACGCTGTCTAAAAATGGAAAAAGTGTAGAGAGGTTACATGATAGCTAAGGACCCATTTTAGCTTGCAGTATTTTAATCTCTGCTCCCAGGCAACTTTGCTGAACTACTCTCAAAAGCAGTTCAGTCCCACGGCGCAAATCAAGTACGCTAATTACAGGCGATTTGATCTTGTGTATAAGTTTAGCAACATAGCCAAAAATACGCTGCATTTTTGGAAATGAATTTACGAATTTAAAATTGTCGATGCTGTATACGGGGCTTGTTGCAGTAGTCAAAACATTTTTTCTTAATTCCGGTAACTGTGATCCCCGAGGCGAGGATGGCCAATCGTCCTTTGATAGGCAGAGATAAGCTGGCCCGAATTTCCAAATCTTTAGGTTGATCAACTCGACTGGAAAAGATCCTCGAGATAGTACATCTGCAAGGTTGAGGCCAGTGGGCACATATCGCCACTGCATTCCATTTGTGAGCTCCCGAATAATAGAAATTCTGTTTGCAACGAATACATTAAAATTAGCAGGGTGGCCCTTGATCCAAGCTAGTGTGACAGTAGAGTCGCTCCAGCAGAAATATGAATGTGCTAATTTTATTTGAGCTACTTCGTTTATAAGTTGAGCAAGTAAGGCAGCAGCACAAAGTTTCAGCTTAGGAATAGTTACAGTTACTTGGAATAAAGCAAGTGGGCCTGTTTGCCCTTGCTGGTGTTAGAGACTGCGTAGAGACATGCTCCATATGCGCTGATGCTGGCATCACAGAAACCATGAATTTCAACCTTATCCTTTGGAGTTATAGCAAGGCGAAGAAACTCAATTTGATGCATGCTGCTGAATTTTTCCATGAATGTTATCCAAGCAGTGTTCAATGCTAACGGCAGGCTCTCATCCCAGTCTAGCTGCTCCTTCCAAAGTTGTTGCATAAAGATCTTTGCCTTGCAAATAACCGGCCCTATTAAACCGAGCGGGTCATAGAGGCGAGCAATTGTGGACAACACTGTGCGTTTGCTAGGCCTTGCAGAACATTGACTGCTAAACGAAAATAACAGGCTATCATCGACAGGATTCCAGGCAGTCCCAATGTTTTCGTGACGTCCGTGCCATCTGTGAACTTGACAAATGTTTCCTTGTCTTCACTAGGGAATTGGTTAAGAAGAGCAGGACTGTTAGAGCACCATTTCCTAATTTTTAAATTGCCCTTTTGAAGAAGCCCTGAAACTTGCCGCATTATTACCTTCACCTCATTGTCAGAATTGCCACCCTTTAGAAGATCGTCAACGTAAAAATCTTGAAGAGTTATTTTTGACCCAATGGGATACGCCAACATTTCATCATAAGCTTACTGATGCATAGCACGAATTGCTAAAAACGAGGCTGGCTTTGTGCCATATGTAACAGTGTCTAATTTATACACCTTTATCTCGTCTTTGGGCGAGTCCCTCCACATTTTACATACATGTCTGAGTTTTTGTTTCAATGAAAAATTTCACGAAGGCAGAAAGTTTATACTGTTAAGAAAGGGCAACGTGTATGATATCTACCCATCAAACTAAAATGATCATAAGTATTTAACTCTGTTCTCACTGAATCGAACAGAGAGCAAACTGCCTGCGTGCAGCAATATAAGTCACATATTGTATACCAAAGAAAGTAGTAACAATTTGCTGCCGTTATAATTTAAATAAACATAAAATAACCAACATATTTTTGGATGCAATTAAAAAGTTTTAAGCATTGAGTTAAAATACGTATTATTAAATTTCACATCTTAGCGAATGTATTTATATTTGTCTGATTTATACAAAATCTCTTTATTTTTACTTTTTGTGGCTTAAGCTAGGGTTTATTCAAAAGTTTTTGGTACCATTTTATATTTTTCATTTAGCTACATTTGTAAGCTAAATAGGTACAGCGACAACAATTAAGCTAAGAAAAACGCGTATGTTAAAGCGGGTTCGTCAAAAAATTAAAACATCAGTTGTATAATAATTTTCTTAAAAGCTTTTAAAGTACGTTTTCAAGTGTTTATATGGCCAATAACGTCCTTTGTTTATTTCCTTACTTGGAAATAGTTCGATTTGAAGCTTTTTTGATGAAGATACGATTAATACGACACAAAAGTTCATATATGGTCCAGATACAGACAGACTTTTAATGAATTGAATCTAATTGAATAGAATTGGACTTATCTTATACATTTTTGCAAATATGTATTTAAGGGGTATAAGCTGGAAGTGAATTAACTCGGACATAACAAAAAACTAGATTTTATTTTAGGGAATTTTAAGCAATTACTTAAAGATAAATGTTAATACCAGCATACATATCTAAGTCAAGGAAGTCAGAAGGGGTAGGCGTGACAAATTTGTGATACAAGAAATATACAAAGGTTTCGGCTTACAAAAAAATAGGAGGTATAGGCGGGCGGGGCATCAAATTTGTTTCACTTCATGCAGAGCTCTGGGATACATCTCCTCTCGACTTGTTATCGATTTTCCAGCCACCCCCCAAAATAAACCTAAACATTTATTCGTAATTTTTTTCAATAATACTTACATTTGTACTTCAAATTGTTTACTTTATAAAATAAACTGTAGCATTTCTATACATAAATAAGTATTCTGAGCAAAATATGTGAGTCTAAACAACTTGGGAATAGTGAAAAGGCCTTGCGAAAATTAGTTCATTATATCCAGACACGACCCGCAAAGTTGTAAGACTCCAGCATAAAGAGCTTTGAAAAAAAGTTGCGTTTATACGGACAGACCGGCAGAAGGCATTGCACAAAGCCAATATACTACTGAAACTTTCGGTATAAACAGATGAAAATTTTAATACATTGTTTGGATGTTTTTCTAAAAATAATACTCTTGTTTATCATATATTGACTTACAAATAGATATTAAATGTTATTTCTAAGTTGCATTTCGGATTAGAATGAAAAGAATGTGTTTGGGAATATTGCAACTAAATCAGAGAAATAATTCTCATGCTATTGCACTTCCTGACATCGTTGTCGGCTGTCGCTCGCTTTGCAGTTCTCCGTTGCGGTCATGCTCAACTGTCTCTGAGCTGTGGGATCCATTAATAATGTAATTAAAAGTTGTTACTTAACGCAAGAGATCGACTTACTTTGAACGCACTGCAACAGGACACTCAAGTATTTCCACAGATTTAGGATTGTTGTTATTTGTCGTTGATGAACGCCGTCCATTTCCAGTTTTATAGGAAAATATGGAATCATGTTCCAAATCATTTTCAATCTAAAATAAAATGATATGAAGCTTTATGTTTTGTAAAACTGAAAAGTTAGTATTTTGTTGAAATGTAATAAAATATTTGAATCATGCGCTTAACACTGTTAAAGTAAAGCGCCTAAGACCCAATTCCTCAACGTCTGGTTAGGTAAACTATCCGACGTTTAGTCAAATTTGAGTTTTTCAACGTTCGGTTGGGAGTATATGAAAAACAAACTAAACGGAAGGCTGCGTATCGTTTAAAATTCATACCGAGTTTGTG
Organism: Scaptomyza pallida; assembly: GCA_018152965.1. Taxonomy (NCBI): domain Eukaryota; kingdom Metazoa; phylum Arthropoda; class Insecta; order Diptera; family Drosophilidae; genus Scaptomyza; species Scaptomyza pallida. Next base: position 281,581 of record JAECXP010000014.1, read on the forward strand.
TCACGATATATTGTTAAGAATTATCCCTTGAATTGAATATTTATTTTTTTATTAAACCAAAATGTCATCGCATAAGTGAGTTTTTTATGTCCATGCAAAGGAGAAGCAATTTGACGAAACAGAGCCAAGAGTAAACAAACGGTGCAGTCGGACGCAACCGATTGCGATATACTTTGATACCACTTTACATAGTTTTTAGGATTCTGTGTGCAAATAGTAATATATGAGGGTTTTCAGGCAAAAGAGGTAGGCGTGACATCCAAATTTGTGATGCACATCTGTGGTGGATGCCACCCTCTATCCCCCCAGATCTGCCAGCCTTCTTATCCCAAAATCCCCATTTACAACTGTTTGTACGCAGAATCCTAAGCACAGATTCAAAAACTGGTATCAGAGTATATCGCAGTCGGTTGCTTCCGCCTGCAAAAAATTTAGTTGTTTTTTTTTTATTTTAGTTTTTTGGGTGCGCTTGAATTGAAGAAGTGCAGCGAATTAATTACACATCCCCGATTGTATAAAGGCAATAAATTGCAACAGGCAAGAAAAGCCTTTTAAATTAACATTTTGGCTCCCGAGCAAGGACCGTGGTTAATTTGCCCCTTTAAGATCTTGTGGTACTGCAGTGCGCTTGCAAGAACACATAAGTACAAGTATAAGTGCAAGTAAATTGAGTAAATTCATATCGCAAGTGAACATACTAATTGCTTGTTTTTGGATTTGATCCGCCTCCGCTACATATACAACCCCGACCACTAATAATTCGTACGGCAAGCTTTTTTACCCATATGCAATAATTTACACTTACTTTATAAAAAGTCTGGTATCAATGGATAGGTCATTTAAACTCAGTTTTAACAACACAATACACTTTTTAACCCATTAAGTACCTTTTGAAAGTTTTTAATTCTTCCAAAGGTCTATTTTCAAAACTTTTTTCTCCGGGCTTAAACAAATTATGTTTTGATGCAAAAACTTACTTCAAACAATTCTAATATTGACTGAAAAAAATTTGAACAAAAATCTCTTCGCATGTATTTTTATGATTTTTTGAAAATTGCCAATATTGTTGTTTCGCTCTCTGTAGGTACATTAAATTGTATGTATGCACACGGTGCTTCCTTTATTCAATGTTATTACCATTCTATTGCAAAATATCTTTCTTGAAGCAAGTTAAATCACAGAGTGCTAATCGCCTGAGAAAAATTAGTCGTACAAGCAAGTCGGTCTAACCAAGTCAGGAGCCTATATCCCTTTTTTAATTAACCTGTCACTTGTCAATATTGAAATTGTACTTCAAAAACGCACCCAAGGCTCGCTGTAAAATTGAGGAGCTTTTTATAAGTACATAGCAAAGAGTATATAATACTAACAGAGGGGTAACCAGAGACAGCAACTTTAACAGAAAACACTCTGCTCTAACAGGGGAACATAGCGAGTTAAGTTGGCGGCGTCTGCCTTTTCAAATGATGTGCCGCCTTTTTGAAAATCAGCTGGTGACAAAGAATCAACGACGATCATTTTTTTCACTTTGTTTTGATGGCAACGTGTGCGAAGAAAGCGACAGCAATAATATGTTGCTGTTCGTTTCTTCTTGTGTTGTTGTCAAACTCTTGACTTTGCTTGAGTTTGGCAATTTTACACTTTTGCTTCAATCGACTGGCTGCTTAACTACATGGGAGGGTAGTATAGAATTTTAATAAACTTTGCGTAAATAAATGGGTAATCATAAGATACGAGAATATAATTTCAGCATTAAAGTCTGCAAGTTTTTTATTAATTAGGTAGGGCATGTATGAATAATAAAGATATTTTATTATGAGTTTGTTAACTAATCCTAGAGTAAGGGTATTTGCATTAAAGTAGTCAAAATAAGTTATTTGTTATATTTAAATTATATGTAAGTGGTTTCATTGATTTCCACCTAATATTGCCAGAAAGGGTATTCGAACATAGCGCAGTTGCTGCGTCTTGTTAGCTTTGCCTATTGTAGTTGTGCTGTCGCAGAACTTGAGCTTGGTGATTTTATGTATGCGGCTGTTTTGTTTCACTTGCTCTTTGCTGTCCGCCTTTTGTAAGACAGGGACAGTAAAAAATGCATAAGTATTAGTATGCGTGTGATGCGTTTCATTTTGTGCTGGCTTCGTTTGCCGAGATTTTTGATATTTATTCTTTTCAGTTGCCTTAAGCTAACCTGTGGTAATTGGGTGGTACAGACTATATAGTAACTTTGTACAATAACACACCTGAAAATGAAATACCCTAGCTTGATTCCCTTCAAATACGTTTTCTTATAGTTTTGGAATTAGTTAGTTATATATATTTAATTATTAGTGGCTAAATATTAATATATAATTAACAATAAAATAAACTTTTTCGTATTCAAAATGATATGTTTATAGCCCTTTTATTTGAATGGCATACTGCAAAAATGTCCATGCCATTAATTTCATATTGGGACAATGGGTATTTCTAGTTGTGCAGCTTATACATACATATCATCTACAACAGCCAGCCTTTGGGTACACATTTATGCATATACACATAGACGTGCCTGACCTACGATACGTTTTGCGTTCACATGCAGCCAAATAAGTACACCAAAACGTAAGCAGCAAAAATCAAAACAACAAATGCGGCGGCCAGCACAGAAGTATAAACAACAGCAGCTGTTCTATCTTTTCTCTACCTACGACCCGTCGTCAGGTCAGGGCATGGGCGAGTAAAATTTTTTCGCCAGTTCTTTTTACATCTCTGTTACTAGTACATACTCGTTGAGTACACAGTGTTCGGAACCGTACGATAATTATCGTACATATACGATTATTTCGTGCCTACGTACGATGTACGATAGCACATTATTATCGTACGCAGATTGTACGATAATTTCTATCACTAGAGAATAAGTTGGATATTCGATTTTCTGAGAATTTCGATTATGTTCGTACTTGATACGTTTGCGTAAAATTGTTGTCAGTAGTGTTAAAAAGTTTTTTAAGTCAAGTAAAGACTGAAGCGGTTTTCTAAGACAACAAAATTTTGAATGCTGTTATTGTTGTGTTGTATTGACAAGTAAGTATATCTATTAAAAACATTGCTTCAATATGTATATGTATGTATGTATATTACTAACCTATCAATTATTTTTAATCTGTACAATAAAGAATGAGCACGAGCAGTGAATCAAACGATTTTTGAGTGAAACGGTATATTTTTGAGTGAAACGGTTTATTGAAATATTGTAATTTTATTTTTTGTTTTTATGAATAGTTATATATTTTTGTTTTTATGAATAAAGTATATATTTTTTGTTTTTATGAATAAGTATATATTGATAAATAAAAATTCTTTCATTTTATTTATCACTAATGTTTCATATCCATTTCTTCTTTATAAATAAAATTTTGTCAGAGCTAATTTTGAAATTGAATTGAACTTCAAGTGGAAGGGAGTCTGTTCAGGTTTAAACCATGCATAAACATATGTTCTGTTAATTTGAAGCGGTCACTTTAAAAAGTACGATAATTTCGGTCCATTTTGGTCCATTACGATAATTCTCGCCCTGGTCGATAGTCGCTCGCTTCGTTGCTCACTGTGAGTACATAGTGTGTATTTAAGAGCAGCTGGGACCTGACGCTTATAGTACCGTTATTAACACGATAATGGCTTTCTAATGTGGACAATTCATCTTCAGTTCAATTGGCACTTCTGTCAACTTTTACAGGCAAATGCTTTAATTTTCAAACATTCGTAAGTGGTGGGAAACAAGGCCTTATTGTCGCTTATCGAAAGGTTCAACCAGATTTAAAACTGTCTTCGTAGTGCAGCACCAAAAACGCTTCGCGCATTGCTTAGGAATAAAACCACCTTTCTTACATCTATTAATTTGTGGTTCTAGTTACGCGCACAGCGCTGTCCACATGTGTACAATTCGCTGGTACTTTTACATTGCTCCAAAGACCATTTAACATATAGATGGGAAATAAGCGCTGGTATTTGTTAACAGAAAAGTTACTCCCCGAATATGAGCACCTTGCAGGGGAAACGATGACTCGCTATTTTATGTTCAGCTGTGAGCACGGTCGACCAGAATTGCGTTTGAGTGAGAATCAAACTGAAACACATACGGCCGGCGTTGAGTGGGTTTTTGATTTTGAGTTTTCTTGGACACTCTGTGCTGTTTGTTTTTTTTCTGGTGCATAGGGAGGTAATTTTTTACGATTTGCTTTGATAGAAAAGTGTGGGACATGCAAGAGACGACAATGCGATGTTGTTGTAAATCACGTCTCTTGTTGTTGTTAATGAATTTGAGTTTGCTTGAGTTTGGCAATTTTAGACTTTTGATGAAATCGGCTGGTTGCAGCAAAAATTAAACGGTATAACTTTTTGACGTTTTACTTATTTAATAAAAAGTGCAATATTTTTAGATAAGGTTTTTCTTAAATATATTTACTTATTATTTTAAAATAAAATATAGCGTTTATATTTATTGAAATAAATGTATTTGACTTTGTTAACTAACATAAAATCTTACTTATAAATAAATAAAATAAATAAACATAAAAAAATAAAATATTTTATGATTCAATTTGTTATGATTAAATATTGGGACAGAGGGTATTTTTGCTTCGTGCAGTTTTAAGTCGCTCGAGTCAAGCGTTTTTTTGTAAAATAAAAAAATAAAAAAATAAAAACTTCTGCCCCCGCCGGGATTTGAACTCGGACCTGCATGTTTATGAAGAAAGCGTCTCACCAACTGCACTTTCCTCAACTTACATAATGATGATGTTGACATGTTGGTATTTAGAAAGAACAATTTTGTAAAAGAAAGAAAAAACACTTATTTGTTTATAATTTGTAATAAAAATGTTGATTTTAATAATTATTTGGTAATTATGCAGTTTGGTTACTTTTCCGAAAAGTGGCGGAATTTTTTTTTTTTTACATGAATCTGTTGATTGCATCATAGTAAGTAATATTCCATGGGGGGAGGCTGAAATTTCCCATAAACTCCATGAGTTATGGAGTTTTGAAATTATCATGAATATTCGTGATTTTGAAGAACTAACAATTAAATGATTGAAGACGTATGCACACACACACACACACACACACACACACACACACACACACACACACACACACACACAACACACACACACACACACACACACACACACACACACACACACACACACACACACACACACACACACACACACACACACACAGAGTGTTTTCGCGGAGTAAAGGTACGAAAATGGTTAAATATTTATTATCACGGCACCAGCGATTTTCGGGCTGATTTTTTTTTTACGAGTTTTTTATCACCTGTGAATGATAGAAAAAGGTTTCTCATGCAGGCGCATGACGTTTTTTTTTAATAAAAAAAAAAAAATTTTTTGTTTGTGTGATCTGCTCCGGAACATAGCCAACAGTGCCAATAAAGTTTTTACGGCATTTTAAACTTTCAAACGCTGTAAAGCAGTGGCTCACGCCACTGCTATTGGCACTATTGGCTATGTTCCGGAGCAGATCACACTATCGGGCACATTTTTTTACGCACGCACACACACTATGAGAATTTCAAAACCCCATAACTCATGGAGTTTATGGGAAATTTCAGCCTCCCCCATGGAATATCATTAGCGGCAACCAATCGAAGGTGCCTATAAAAAAAAAAAAATTCCGCCATTTTTCGGAAAAGTAACCAAACTGCATAATTACCAATTATTTTATTTAAAATGTATTTAAGTAAATATGAAAAACTAAATTTAAAAATTAAAAAAAAAAGAAGGATGAGACGTCATCAAGAGGATACGACCAATTTATAAGTGCTGCTGCTATGCAGCATCGGTATGTATAAATTTTACATATTCTATTTTAAAAAATTTTATTGATGAATTTCCGTTTTTATTGCGAACTAATATTTGATGAATTTAAAATGTGGACATAATGATTTACAGAAGATTTTGGCTACGGAAAGAGCATATAAAAAGATAAGTTTTTCACATTTTAATGCTTTATTTTATTATAATTTTAATTATAATTTTGTATTTTTCAGCAACATCAACCCCTGTGTATTTATTACAATGTGATATTATTACCAACATTATTTATATTAAGCATATTATTAATTGCGAGAATGATCAATAATGCAATGTCCGTCGGTCCGTCTGTCCGTTTTTTTCTTAATGCTCTAAAACTGTTTAATGGTAAAAAATTGTATTGTTAAAAAAAATTCAATTAATTTCGATATATTATATGTATATATTTTATGTAAAATTGTTATTAAAAACAAATTTTTATTTTATTCTGTGTATAAAATTAAATGTATATTTTCATATTTTTATTTATTACATAATTTAATAAAATATAACATAAAATAAATATTATGATAATAAATTATTTGGCTTAGATAAAAAAAACTCATGAAAATATAACATATTTGTTTAATTTTTTTTTTGTAATACAGAATTTTTCAGCTTTCGCATTTAAATTTCAATTTAAATATCCATCATGAATGTATGTGTATACATATAAACGTGAAGTCCACAGCTCCAAATACCCACAACAAACCAAAAACAAAGTAAAGCAAATCAAATGTACACATTTTGTTTTTCACTCAATTCAGAAGTCGCAGAAGAGAAAAAAATTACAGTCAAAACAAAAAAGAGCTCAATTTTCTCAAGCGAAGCGGCTGTTACGCTGTTCTGTTAAGGGTGCCGATAATGCCGCGATTAACTTTACAGCAAATGTTAACGAGCGCTGCTTATTTCCCATCTATATGTTAAATGGTCTTTGCTCTTTATATACGTTAACAGTTACTGCAAAAGCATAAGCCGATCACTCTCACGTACTTCTGTTTATACGTATGTACATGTAAAACGGTTTGCATATATTCGCGATGCGTACGTGACTTATTGCAATTATCTATTATCTTTCTTTGTCAACCACGCTGTAATTCTTTCAGACAGCATTCGAGAATTAGTCGTCATTTAGCATCGAACAACTACAGTCGACGCGCTCTTCAAATTGTAACATAAGTTAAAGATGAATGAAAAACTATAAATATACTAGCTGTTACCCGGTGCACTCCGCTACACCTATATCGATTAAAACTCTTAATGGTTTTTAGTTTGTGTTTTACTTATATTTGCGAAAATTTATAGTCAGCATCGGCAATTGGTAAGAGCGAGCCTGCTCGATGGTAAATTTGTCCCTGAAACTTGAACGGCGGCATAAATTCATCTCTAATGGTTTTTGTTGCACCATTCGAAAGCATGAATTGCATGCTTGAATATTCTTCAAGAAATGCTTAGACGTCGGCGATTCTCCAGTGATCAAGGAATGTAATGGATCGGGTGGCGGTTCCAATGCTGGCAGTTTCACTTTGCCATTGGAGCATTGCAATGCACACAAATAATATTCATTGCTCCAATGTCACCATGCAGGCTGTAGTCGCAGTCAGGATTGTATTGAATGCCAACATATTCCATTTGATCGCGAAGGAGAAGCCTTCACGATAATTTGTACCTACTCGTGATCGCCGTGCAAGACTCTGTGCAGGTACAGTGTTAACCGATCTATTTCTTCTATATATCTTGCGTGCGTTCATATTAAGTCTGACTTCGTCTTCGTATTGCCATATAATTTGCTGTACGCGTTCGGCGCCCTATATTTGCTCGCCTGACTCAAGGCATTTTTTCTTTGTCTCAGAAAACTATTATTTTTTAAACTATACGAAACACCGCAAAAATATTTTTTGAAAAGTACACGCACAATAGTTATCGCAGCACGTACAAAATAAAATGACAACAGAAAAAAATATTGTTTACTTTCAACACTGAAAAAATTTTAAATTTGACAGCAAAATCCCTGTTTTCTATTTTCAAAATTTGTTTCCATTTATTGAACTCATTATAAAATATGAGATAAATGAAGAACTGGTATACTTCACACGAACCATCTACTAAATAGTCCGAACAATGCCTAAAAATTTGGTTTGAATAGGTGAGTTCGTTCTTGCGCTATAAATGAACAACGAAAACTGCCACTTATTTTTATATACAGATATAGAAGATAGATATAATAAGAAACCGACTATCACCATATTTGTATGTTTAATTTGCAAACATATTTTGGTCCTTCGAGCCGGATCCCCGGATCATCGGATTTCTTAACCAACGTTTTATATATTCATATTATTCCGCTTTGTCGGACTTATCCGCTGCAGCGCGTTACCTACAACTGCAACCCCTAGCATACATACATTCATAAATAGGTAAACTGAACATAGAACAATGGAATTGCATCGAATAATTCAACAACGCGGAGGCTGTAAAGCACAATTATCACGTTTGTCAGAATGTGGAAAATGCAATGAAGGAAAAATTGGATAGATTACGTGCCACGTTTGACCATTTTATAGAACTTAGAAGAGCTTGCAACCTTTGAAGGACAAGCTGATTATGTTGATCCCTACGATGATTGGGGCACATATGAGGATAAATATTATACTACGCATGCATTATATTCAACAGCGCTTCGTGAATCGGATAGCCACAATTATAGACAAAGCCCAGCAGTCGCTGACGAAGGTAACTCAATAAGAGAGTCAAGTGGAGAATAACATTTGGAAAAAATAAGGATTCCACCCTTTTCTGGGAATTGTGAAGACTGGACTCAGTTTAGCGATTTATTCTTGGGCTCTATTGATAATTTTGATCTAAAGTCATATTTGGAGGGTGAAGCCCTGAGCTTAGTTAAGCATATTGCGGTTACCGGCACCAACTACCAGAATGCGTGGGAGCGATTGGAACAGCATTACAACAAAAGGGAGCTAATCGATCGTTCATTTATAAACAATTACTTATCGCTGCCATCACTGAGTACTGTAAGTGTTATGGACCTGCGCAAGTTGGCAGACGGTTGCTCTGTAATGGTCGTCATCCGTGGCTCATTCACATAATGCTATCCAAATTAGATACTGACGCGTCAAGCGTGGGCCGAAAGTCATATTTCAAACGAAGGCAATGTTACAATCGAAGATTTGCTTACATTTATATTCAAACGCTGCGATGCGCTAGAGTCATGTCAAACGCCGCGCATATCGCCTAGCAAGCGACGAGCTGCATCGTATCATAGCAACATTAACAGAACACTGGAAACAAACTGTTCTCTTTGCCAAAAGCCACATCCGATATCCACCTGTGCCCAGTTCAAGGCCACGGGTATAGACATTCGGCGCTCATTCGCAAACGATAACAAGTTATGCTTTAATTGCCTAAGTCGGTCACATTCGGTCAAGGATTGCAGTTCGAAACACAATTGTCGCATCTGCAACTCCAGACACCACACATCGGTTCATAGGGAGAAGCCATCTCCACCTGTTCGCATGACTTCCAACACGGATGCCAGCAGTCTCTCCTTAAGCGATAGGAATGCAGACTCGGATCCTGCGGCAACAAGTCATCACACCTTAGCATCATCATCAGCTGCGCAGACGCAGACTCTGCTTAGCTACTGTTATCGACGCATGGGGCAATAGGACTGCCTGTCGGATGCTGCTCGATACCGCTTCAACTATTACAATGGCTACTGAAGCATTTGTTCAACGCATTGGTGCAAAACGAACGCACGCACACATATTAAATGTGGGTCTCGCTGATAACAACGCGGGTGTTACCCGAGGACGAGTTACGCTTCAACTTTTGTCGTGTACTACCACTGCTTCTTTGAACGTTGCGGCTTTTGTAATAAGTACCCTAACCTCATCAATTCCCGCACAGTCGATCAACACTGGCAGAAGATTTGTCAGTTACCTCTGGCTGGTCCCACATTTGATCAGACGGGCAATATAGATATCATTATTGGTTCGGATCAAATATGGAATTTTTATACTAGAAAACGCAAACAATTTGGTATGAATTTTCCTATTGCACTTTTTACTACGTTTGGTTGGGTCATTACAGGTACATTCCATGGTTGTAATGATGAGCGCACCTATGCTCAGGCACATTTTGCGCATGATGAGGATTACCTGAATCGAGGACACATGGAGTTGCTTTAGCCAGAATAAATAGATAACTGTTCTACCAATCGAATGTATTTAGCACATCACGCAGTATTCAAACTAGACAGCACTACGACTAAATGTCGGGTAGTCTTTGACGGTTCTGTCAAGGACAGCACAGCCTATTCAACGAGATCTGTTCGGAGTCTGCATGCGTTTTCGTCAACATCAGTATGTTTTTGTGCCGATATTGAGAAAATGTTTCGAGGAATTTTAGTAGCTTAGGAAAGTGATCCTTTGGAGCATTATCGATTGCTGACTGTAACAAATGGCTTGGCATCTTCCCCATTTTTGGCCGTACGAGTGTTGGAGCAGCTGGCCTCTGACTATCAAAGCATTTTTCCAACGGCTGCTCGTGTTCTCTCTCGAGATGCCTATGTCGACGACATTCGTACTGGGTGCGACACTATTGATGAAATGAAATGAAAATATATTGATGAATCACATAATATTGACCAAAGCGTACCACGACACATTGGATATAACTTTCACCCTATAGAACTACATGGATTTGCCGACGCGTGGTGGATAGTCGCGTGCACATTAAGGACTGATATGTCGTCACACTGCTCGCCGCGAGAACCCGCGTCGCACCAATAAAGCCCATCTCAATCCCACGCCTCGAATTGAATGCGGCTCATCTTCTTATTAAGTTGCCCACAATCATAAAACAAGCACTAACTATTCCTATTTCCAATGTCTCTTGCTGGACAGATTCGGAACTCGTATTGCATTAGCTATCGGCCCCCCACGTACTTGGAATACGTACGTCTGCAACCGAACCGCTGAAATTTGGAGGTTTGTCCCCGAATCAATTGGCAACATATCTCCACTTGTGAGAATCCTGCAGATTGCGCTTCACGAGGAATGCTGTTATCAAAACTCAAGGAACATTAACTCTAGTGGACTGGACCGTGGTTATCTCAAGAACGTGAAACTTGGCCACCTCCCAAAGCCAAGATTGCAAAGTCAGCTGAGTCCCTTGATAGCACGGAGTCTAAGTTGAAGCCAGCAATTGGTCTTCTCATTTCTCATGAGATAAATGTACTTACAAATTTGATAAACAAAATCTCCTCGTGAACTAGGCTATTGAGAATCACGGCTTATTGCTATCGATTCGCACAAGGCCTACGTTACAAGACTTCCTTTGCACCATTTTTGACTGCTATGGAACTTCAACAGTCTCAAGCTCAACTGTTGAAGCGCGTCCAAATGGACTTCTTCAACAAGGAATATACACAAGTACTCAATGAAGAAGCTTTATCGGCTAAATCTAGATTACTTCGGTATATACAGTTTATAGATGCTGACGGATTGATGCGCGTAAGAGGTCGTATTCAACAGTCAACGGTGGCATACAATGCGAAACACCCGATACTCATACCTTAAGAATCGCCTGTCGCAGTATTGTTAATTAGATATCAACACATTAAGACGATGCATTGCGGTCTTCGTTTGCATGTCCATCAAGGCTGTGCATATAGAACTCGTTAGTGACCTCTCAACATCGGCTTTTATCGCAGCATTCAAGCGCTTCTGCACTAGACGCGGACCAATACCGGACTTGTATTCGGACAACGGTTCAAACTTTCATGGAGCAAAACGAGAGCTTAAAGAGATGCAGCAGTTGGCCATAACTCAAAATAAGAACGAAGAGACCGCTAGCTTCATGGCTGGATATGGCATTTCATGGCATTTCATTCCCCCATCTGCCCCGCATTTCGGCGGTCTTTGGGAGTCTTGTGTAAGATCTATTAAACAGCACTTACGCTGAGTGATCGGCTGCAGGGTCTTAACATTTGAAGACTATTCCACGGTTTTGACAAAAGTCGAAGCGATTCTTAATTTACGACCTCTTTGTGCACCCAGTGACAATAGTCTTGATCCGCTCACACCGGCACATTTCTTAATCGGCCAATCCCACATGTCGATGGCGGAGCCTTCTTTGTTGGACATCAATATCAACAGACTACATCGATGGAAGCAACTTCAATCCATGGTACAAGGCTTTTGGAAACGATGGAGTGCAGAGTACATTACCTCTCTTCAAGCTCGCTACAAATGGAATCATGAGACCACTAACATTACCAGTGGCACATTGGTAGTACTTAAGGAGGGCGGTTGGCCGACCGCCCCCTAAGTGGCTGCTGGGGCGCATTGAGGAGACACATGCCGGAACTGATGGTCGATTCATAGTGGTCACTATTAAGAACCTATAAACGCCCCGTTACGAAGATTGCTGTGCTCCCTCTGTCCAGAACTAGTCGTTCAGGGCGCGCCGGTATGTTTAGGAATAAAACCATCTTTCTTACATTTATTGATTTGTGGTTCTAGTTACGCGCACAGCGCTGTCCACATGTGTACAATTCGCTGGTACTTTTACATTGCTCTTTATATTCGTTAACAGTTACTGCAAAAGCATAAGCCGATCACTCTCACGTACGTCTGTTTATCAGAGTTCCGTAAATATGCTCAACCAAAACTTTTTCAAGCTGTCTGCTCACTGAAATAACAGGGAAAACAAGTAAGAAGGCTCTAGTCGAGAAATCCCGACTAGGACATACCCTTAACCCGATACTTAACCATTACAGTTACTTATGTATATGGCAGTCGGCCGTCAGTCTGTGTAGGGGGACTAAGTAGGTGTGGAGATCCATGCTCCGCGGTCGACCCGTCGACTGCGTAGTGTGGAGCCCCGCTCCTACTCCGTAACTGCCAGACTGTCGGAAGTGCAACTTATACCTCCTCGTGGTGGCTGCTGGTAACAGGTCCTGTGTAGGTCACGTCTCTGGCAGGATACCTGGCTAAATTAAGTTGGGCTAAAGAGAGTAAACTCTTTCTAATAAAATCCCCAATCTAATGGTGGAACAGCATATGCCAAGAGACTCGTGGCTAGGGGGGCGCCTAGTTACTAGTATGCGGACTTGCGGTGCGGTGGCGCGGACTCATTTTAATCCGCCACACTACGGTACGGCACGGCGTAGTGTTTACTGGTAGCCATCTTACTCGTGGGATCAAAAACTTATGAATCAAAATACAAAAACCGATGTTGAGAAGGAGAGTGGCCCTATGGGACACAACACAGTGGTGACAACACCTCAAACCCAACAACACCAACGTGAGGGTGCCTCAGTGGTGGAACCACCACAAAGCACCAGTACACCAACCGACAGTGTTGTTTGCCCCAAAGTGCCGAAACTTAGCGGCGCTGGGAAGAAGCGTTTGGTTTTCTTTCTGCGGCAGGGACTGAGTAAAGAAGAGGCCTACTCCAAGGCTATGTCCCCAATGGAGAAGAGAGGGGAAACAGCATGCCCCAAACGCCAAAGATCGACGAACCAAAGTTCAGAGGCAACCGCCAGCAAAAAGATGAGGGATGATAAGCCCTCCACCTCCAAAGCCGCAGGCAAGGCGTATGAAAGGCAGACCTCTGCCTCACATCACCGAGCCAAGGCAAATGATAATAAAGAGCGTAGCTCTGTGCTGGTGAAGGGAGCAGTAAGCACCAAGGCCGACAAGAAGCAGCATGCTAAACCGAATGAGGCTGGTGCTGGAGTCAAACTGGCGGTATTGGCAAGGGACTATCCCAAAACGGCCCTAACAACCGCGCAAATGGATTCCATATCCAGCGCAATTGAAGATAAAGTACTGGAGCATATGGATGGGCAGATAAAGCCGGCCTTCCTAGGCTCCACCTACAAAGCTGGGTATCTCGCGCTTCTTTGCAAAGACTGCGACACAGCTGAGTGGGTTAAGGCGATGGTGGTCAAGATGACGCCGTGGGAGGGCGCTGCACTCTGGTCAACAGAGGAATCGAAGATTCCTCACCCCAGAATAGCAGTCGGCTATTTTCCCAAATCCGCTGGCATAGAAACGGCCAAAATTCTTAATTTTCTGCAGGCTCAAAACAAAGGCCTAAATACCTCGGCCTGGAGGGCCCTAAGGAGAGTTGAAAAGGGCTCCAATGCCATGTCAGTGATGGCTGTAGATCAGAAGTCGGCAGCCATAATTGACGAGTCTAAAGGAAGGGTTAATTTCCGCCTGGGACAAGTAAACCTGAAAGTCAAGGGTGAGGACACCACTGAGGAGGAGCTCATCAATCAAGTCAGCGGGATGGAGATTGAAGAGAGTACTTTAAGCTCTCCAAATGCCTCCGATGCTGATCCGCCGACAAAATAGGATGTTTGCAGGCAAACCTTCATCACGCTAAAGCGGCGACGGCGGAACTTAGCAGAAGGTTTGCTAGCAACACCAAGGACATCGGGCTAATACAAGAGCCCTGGTTTTTCAAAGGCCGTATCAGAGGCCTAAATACTAGAAACACACAGGTAATATATGATAGAACAGCGGCCAAACCTAGGGCAGCAATAATCATTAACACTGACATTAAATTTCTACTTCTCACAGAATTCATAGACAATGACACGGTGGCTATACTTCTGGAGCTGGACATCGAAGGGGGCAAGAAAGAGGCTGTATTGGCCTCGGCTTACTTCCCTGGCGACACAGAAGTGGTTCCAACGAACACTATCAGGGCCTTAGTGGAATACTGCAGAACACACCGTAAGGTCCTGATAGTTGGATGTGATTCAAATGCCCACCACTTAGCATGGGGTAGCACGGACATAAACAACAGAAGTGAGTCACTCTTAAACTATCTCATATCAACTAACTTATCAGTTGCAAATAGGGGGAATGAACCAACTTTTGTTAACTCTATAAGAAAGGAGGTATTAAATCTAACACTGGTCTCAGACAGAGCCATAGACTTGGTTAGAGAATGGAGAGTGTCTGAGGAGGCCTCAATGTCTGATCACAGGCATATTCTCTTTGACCTTAAGGGCCCGGTGAGGAGCGCTGTGCTCTACCGTAGCCCAAAAACCACTAACTGGACGAAATACTCCGACACTCTAACGTTAAAACTATCGGGACATAGACCCCAACAAACAAATACTGAAGAGCTAGAGAGAGCGGTCAATACACTGACGCAAGATCTAGTCTCAACTTTCAATGACTGCTGTCCACAAAGGGTTAAGGCCTCCAGCAAGAGAGTCCCCTGGCGGAACTCACGACTTGACAAATTGGGCTATTATTAGGAAAATGGTTCCCGTATATCGGGCCAGCCTTCTGCTGGGATATATTCCAAAATCTTGGAGAGCAGTAAAGGTAATATTTATACCTAAGGGCGGGGACAGACCACCATGCTCTCCCAAATCGTACAGACCAATCAGTCTCTCCTCTTTCATGCTAAAGACCATGGAGAAGCTGATAGACTGCTACGTCAGAACTGACATACTTGTAGCTAAACCGCTTCACAAACTGCAATTCGCCTACCAGAAGGGTAAATCCACGGTGACGGCACTGCATCACTTGACAACCGAAATAGAAAAGGCAATTGACGCAAAGGGTGTCGCCTTATGCGCCTTCATGGACATAGAGGGTGCCTTCGACAACGCAAATTTTGTTTCAATGAACCGGGCTCTGACAAATAGGGGGGTAAACCCTAAGGTAGTAGACTGGGTAAAGGCAATGCTGTGCCGCAGACTGATAAAGGCCGATCTCGGACTTGCCTCGGCCAGCATAAATGCCATAAAAGGCTGTCCACAAGGAGGTGTCTTATCTCCTCTACTGTGGTCACTCCTAGTAGACGACCTAGTACTGTCTCTCAACGCCAACGGATGCAAAACGTTAGGCTATGCAGATGACATATCTGTAATCATCAAGGGCAAAGATGAAAAGATCCTTGCGGACCTCATGCAACGAGCACTTGATCAAACGGTAAATTGGTGCACCTCAGAGGGGCTCTCTATCAACCCTAGGAAGACCATCATAATCCCGTTCACCAACAAAAGAACTCTTGAGTTTCCAGATTTAAAGGTTAGTGACACAGTTGTGTCTCTGAGTACAGAGGTTAAATATCTAGGGGTAACTCTGGATAGCAAACTCACTTGGAATGCACACCTGAAAGCGGTAACCACGAAATCAACTCGATCTCTCTGGGCAGTCAAGCAGATGCTTGGCAAATCATGGGGGCTTTCTCCTAAAATGGCCCACTGGGCGTACACCCAGATGGTTAGACCGATGATTTTGTACGGGGCGGCGGTTTGGTGGGTAAAAGCCACACAAAGCACCGCTATCAACAAACTTTACAAAATACAAAGGCTAGCATGCCTAAGTATTACAGGGGCTTTGAGGACGACCCCAACAGGACTGGAAGCAATTCTAGACCTAACTCCCTTACACCTAGCAATAGAGGAAGAGGCTGTAAAACAGACTTTGGGACTCTATGTTAGCAACAAGTACCAAAAGGGCAATCTTAGAGGACACCTGGCTATATTGAATAGGGTAGAGGAAATCCTCGACAAGACCAAAACGCTAGACCATAGCCAAACATACATAGTTTCACCAAAAACTACAATGTCATTTTTCCAACTAGAGAGCAATGGACTTCTAATCCATCCTGGATAAATGACGACGCACAAAACTGGTTCACAGATGGATCCAAGACAGCATCAGGGGTAGGAGCAGGCATAGTGGGTCCTCGCACACACATCTCTCTCTCTCTCTCTCTCTCTCTCTCTCTGCTGAATGCACCGTTTTTCAGGCAGAGCTTTTCGCTATTTTACAGGCGGTATACAGACTGAATAGCAGACAGTTGGTAGGAGTTAACATTCGTATACTCTCTGACAGTCAAGCAGCTCTTAAAGCACTAAACAGCTACAGCTATAACTCTAAACTTATATATGAATGTCACTGTGAGCTAAATGTTCTGGCAACCAGCAACAGGGTCTCTCTGGTATGGGTCCCAGGACATGAAGGCCACTCAGGTAATGAGGCTGCGGATGTAAGGGCTAAATTGGGAGCGGAAGCCCCGTTCATAGGCCCCAGTCCGATGTTTGGTTACTCAAACAACACACTCAGATCTGACATAGATAAATGGTTAGGAAACAAGAAATCAATGCACTGGAACAGTCTAGAGGGTCTCAGACACTCAAAAAGATTTGTGTGCCCAAATGCAACAAGAGCCAAGGAAGCTCTATCCTTAAACAGGACACAACTTAGGTCACTATGTGGGGCGTTGACAGGCCACTTTCCTTGCAACGACCACCTACATAAGATGGGCCTTGTTAGTAACAGAACTTGTAGATTCTGTGAGGAGGATGTTGAATCCATGGAACATCTAATCACCAATTGCCCTGCCCTGGCACGCAGTAGAGCAACGCTGTTAGGCAAATACATTCTCAATGAAGAGGACCTGATGCATATCTCGCAGACTGGTCTGACTCAGTTTTTGAGAACATTAAAACTGAACTAGTGGTAAGGGGGCACAATAGATCCATGTGGGTCGCAGTGCTGAAGGGCGCAAGCCCACCCTCGTTCGACATTACTTTACATTACATTATTTATGTATATTAAATCAGTGACCAATATGACCAAACTTCAAAATGCGATATCTTCGGTGTTTCTGAACCGATTTTGATCAAATTTTTTTAAATGTTCATTACTTTATCCGTAGTTTCACACCTCATTTTCACAATATTGAAATTCAAGATTTTTTTGTTATCGATCGCATGTGTATATCGGAAACCAGAAATGTTATCGAAAATTTAAAGCAAACTTGATCTGCTCAGGGTATAGGAGAGCTTAAGTTTCAAGTTTGAAGTCTCTAGCTTTAATAGTCTCTGAGATCGGCGCGTTCATACGGACAGACAGACAGACGGACAGACGGACAGACAGACATGGCTAGAACGACTCGGCTGTTGATGCTGATCAAGAATATATATACTTTATAGGGTCGGAGATGCTTTCTTCTGTCTGTTACATACATTTGCACAAAACCATTATACCCTTATTTACCCATTTTATGGGTTAAGGGTATAAATAAGACAGTTTCGCTCACTCTCCGAACAGAACACTTAAAATTTGTGTCTCTCGTGTTTTCTGTTTTATGCTAAGCGGTGAGAGAGTACACAAAGCGCTCTTGCGACAACAGTTTGATTGGGATATTTTTGCTCGGCGCTCATCAACTGACCCTCGGCAACTGAGCAAAACGATTTTCGTTCAAGCACAAAGTTTCTTTTTTGTTGTTGTTTCGTTAGTGAT
The DNA here is from genome assembly GCA_018152965.1 of Scaptomyza pallida. NCBI lineage: Eukaryota > Metazoa > Arthropoda > Insecta > Diptera > Drosophilidae > Scaptomyza > Scaptomyza pallida. The sequence goes on from JAECXP010000014.1 coordinate 299,753, forward strand.
TTGTTGTTGCTTTATTTCATCAGAGGCAAAGCGTGAAAGAGTGAGAGAAATTGTCACTTGCTGGACTCCCTTGACTAAAGCGAACGCGCAGAACACATACATGCGCAAAAGACACTCACCGATTTCAAGTGTCTCGAGTGAGCGCGTACATTAAAAGAGCGACAAGAAGCTCTCACTGATTGAACAAAGAGCACGCTGAGTAAAAACAGGTTTAAAGTGTCTTTTTGATCCCGTTTTCAATTGTGTCTGTGAGCAACAGTTCTTTTTGGGACTTTCAGCAAAAAGGGACCACTTCTTGCGAGCTCTGCTGTTTATACATATGTACATGTAAAACGGTTTGCATATATTCGCGATGCGTACGTGACTTATTGCAATTATCTATTATCTTTCTTTGTCAACCACGCTGTTATTCTTTCAGACAGCATTCGAGAATTAGTCGTCATTTAGCATCGAACAACTACAGTCCACGCGCTCTTCAAATTGTAACATAAGGTTAAAGATGAATGAAAAACTATAAATATATATAATAAGAAACCAACTATCACCGTATTTGTATGTTTAATTTGCAAACACGCATTCTAAACATAATATTTTATCCGTTTTCGCAATGCCCACCGCACAACTTCAACGGACAGCAACTGAGCAGCCGACAACGCTAACTCATTGCTATTTCTGGGTAACAATTCACGAATTGCTAAGGCCATGCCTTTGTAAGCCAATTGTGTATTCCCAAACATCGCTCTCGGGACTCGTCGTTTAATTGTATAATACAACGCAAACTTAAAATCTGCTCACTAGCACAAATCATAGGTCATTGCAATGTACTCAGTTAACCAGTCTTGCAATGGAATATGGTCAACGACATTCAAGCGGCTTGGACTTTTACTAATTGCCCTACCAAATGTTGTCATGTAGGGAAATGCGGATGGGCAGAGATGCCGCAACTGCTCCTTAGCGCATCATACTTTGCTACCTCGAGACAAATCGGGCTCATCTTCATCAGCATCACCATCTCAACCTTGCTCTACTGTATCGCAGACACACGAAACAGTTGCATATGAGCACACAGACACTCGCTCGAATTGAGTCATATAAGCCACAAGATTAGTTTTAGTAGACAATTCCTTTTGATGCTACAATTTCGAAAGCGCCCAGTTGGATTCTTGATCGCAGGTCAACTTCATATCCGATGATTTTGACCAGCCGCTTCGCTTGCCAGGAATAAAGCGCGATTTGGAGATTCGCAGCATGGGCGAGTCACGAACCCACATTAAGCATCGCACTTCCAACAAATAAAAATAAAGGTCCCCAAATAAGGTCCCCATCTGAATCAGTTCGCACTTTTGACCTTAATATTATAAACTATGGTACTGCCGCCGCTCTTTATTTGGCCGTACGTAAGACCAATATATGGATAAATATAGGATTGGTACCGGTAAAGGCGGGCATTGCATTTCAACTTTTGATGTAGATTTTTGGGAAATGTCATCAGATGACTTGCCAACTTGCGACTCTAGCTGCGAAAATGTGGAATATTGTAGCAATAACTAGCATGTAAGACACCACTGTACCAAATAGTCACGTAGTAATAACCGTAAACTCGTCGAGCAAAGAATACATACAATAAACGAGCAGCAACTGATCGCGCAGGCAGTCTATGGGCGACGATGTTTTAAATATCGCTGAGAATGGCAGCTCCGCAAACGATCTTCGTGCTATCGATACCAACAACCACGATATATGCGGAATCGATGCACAAATGTCTACAGTTACCAACACTACAAATCAAAATGTAAACAATGAAAACAACAGCGCCCAAAAAATCGATGAAATTGAGCGCATGATGTGGAGTTTGCAATGCGAAAATGCGAATAATGAAAACAAAAATATCAACGAATGGCTAGTGCTGGTTCAAAATATACGCGCCGCTTTCAATATAAACGACGAAATTATGCGCCCACTAATTTGCAGTCGCCTTAAGGGAGATGCAATTGTTTGGCTACTATCTCAGCCTTTGTTCCTCTCTGCACCGATCGACAACATTCTAGCTCAGCTGAAAATAAGGTTCGGCACTGAAGAAAATATTTTGGATCTACGTCGCAAGTTTGAAAAACGCAAGTGGCAACAAAACGAGAAGTTTGCCAAATATTATTTCGACAAGTTAGCTTTGGCTGGCTGGCGAAAACGAGGTGCCGGCTGGGCAATGGGCATCATGCTACCTTGAAACAAACGAGGGGTTAGTGGTGCCATTTGCCTTGCAGAAGGGAAGAGCGGCGTCCGGCAACGGCCATCACTGCCTGACTAGGGGGAGCTCTACACCACTCAAAGGCCTCGGCACTACGAGGGTGTGGAGCGAACCTATGTTAGGCATGGATGACTGGCGGAGGGGAGCCCCATACCACTCAAAGGCTTCGGCACTGCGAGGGCGAGGGGTGAACCAATGCAACGGATGTCACTCTTCCCTAAAACAAACAAAGGTACCGCTTATATACTCGCCTGCATAGCGGTAGTATGATGCTTAGCTAAGGTGCGCTCTCTGCCACTCAAAGGCTTCGGCACTGCGAGAGCAAAGCGCAAACTATGGTCTGAGGTCCTTGGCAGTAAGGATAAAATCCAATGGGTAGACTTCCCAGAAATTAATATCACATAGATATGACTGACGGGCAAACACGGGATGGGATGTCAACCCAAATGTCGATGGGAAAGGCAGCTACCACCGGCGGGTACGGGGGGGAGAAATCCTCTCTGCGTGTCGCCAGCAACCCCTCTGTACTGGTTGGAGCAGGCCAGGACGGTTGCATAGCTACTGCCAACACCAACACGAACACAAACAAGCCCAAAATGTCCTTGGACACTCGGATTGCGACTCACGAGGGTCTCTTACGTCGGAGGTGGAGGTCCCATGTCCTTCTGGCCCAAAGAGTACCAGTACCCCTAGTAGGGTTGGGCTCAAAAGGTCAAAGGAGGGCATGAGAGCCAAAGCCCAGTATAAGGCCGCCCTTAAGATCCGGGTGCGAATCGCAGATTGCAAGCGAGAACTCACGCAAGATGAGATCCGCAGCAAGAAGTGGGCCGACGAAAGGATCGAAGAGGGTAAGTCTCACTTCGAAAAAAGGGGGAACATGGCGCCCGAGAACGCCGGGTTTGCCAACAAGGTGGAGGAGCAACTGGCCGTCAAACGTCAGCGCTCCGCTGAAACCGCAAAAGCAGAGGTACCACCTGGTTAGCGGCCCGTCAAAAAGTCAATGTCGCGGGCAAAACCGACGGCCAGCGATGTAGCGAGGCGACATCTCGTCGTCGCACTCATCGACCGGAGCGACACAAATGGCAAAATGAAGCCCGAACAGTGGAAGAAGGTGGGGGCGCTGCTGTTCGATGCGCTACTAAGCCGGATGGGCGAACCGGAGTCGCTTCCCATCTCTTTTGATGGAGCGGGCTGGCTCTTAGGTGTCAAGATCCTGAGCTACAAGGATGACCACTCTCTGAAGTGAGTCACCGGCGTCGTGTCTGCTATGGCCGCCCCGTGGGAGGGTGCTAAGCTGGAGTTAGTGGATAGAATCTGCATTCCGTCCGTGCCAAAGGCAAAGGTGCTCTTCCTGAGGGTCGTGGCAGCGGACCATGCGTTGCAGCTATTGAAGTGGCAGAATCCGGACGTGCCAACGATTGATTGGAAAGTGATCCATATTGCGAAACCCGATAGCAAGGGCCAGCAAATGGTCATTCAGATCAATAAGGAGGCCGACGATCTGCTATACGCTAGACACGGGAAGATGGCGTGGGGCGTAGGGAGTGTGTACCTGCGTCTCAAAAAACGCCATCCTTACGACACGAACGAGAACACGCTGGCGACTGGTGAAGTGGAGAGCGGAGACCTGCGGAGGTCACCCAAGCCACCAAGAGCCTGGAGATCGACAACGACGAGGATGCAGACATCACCATAGTGGAAGTCGCATCCGTGGAGGACACCACAGCCACTAATGGAGCTAAGGGTCATCCAGGTCAACTTACATAAAAGTAAGTTGGCTTCGGCGGAGATCCTGCTAACCCTGGAGACAGGGCCCGTCGACGTCGCACTTATCCAGGAACCTTGGATAGCTTCGGGAAACAAGGTTTCTGGGCTAAGACACCCGAATTACAACGTATTCTATCCAAAAACAGTGAGTAGAGCAAGGACCACGATCCTAGTAGGAAAAGGTATCTATGCTTACTTATTGTCTAATTACAGTACTGACGACCTCACGGTGGTAGCGCTAGAAGGTGGCAAGGATGGGCGAATCCTGATGGCATTATGCTACATGGCGCATGACACCAATGCACCCCCTCAAGAGCTAAGTCTACTGGTGATTGAGACCAAGCCGAAGAAGCACACCCTTACCATCCGAGCAGATGCCAACGCACACCATACTGTATGGGGAAGCAGAGACATCAACGATAGAGGTGAGTCACTGCTTGATTTTATCTTGCAATCTAATCTTAAGATTGCGAACGAGGGGGAAGAACCAACATATGTTGGTCCTACCTCCTCCAACGTCTTAGATTTAACCCTCACGTCGGTAACGAATACCGTTGTTAATAATTGGAGAGTCCTTAGCAGACAATCCTTCCCAGACCACAGGTACATTCGATTCCGAGTTAACTTTGAAAGAATAGTGCAAAAGAAAGTGTACAGGAACCCACGTAACACAGACTGGGAGCAGTTTGAGAAAGAAGTTGAAAGAAACCTTTCTCGACCGCCTAAGATTGCCTCACTTGATAAATTAGAGAAGTCCCTGGAGACACTCAATAAAAATCTTTTGACGGCCTATCATAAGACGAGTAAAGCATCCAGAGAGAAGAAGAGACTCAAGCCCCCGTGGTGGGCTCCAGAACTCAAAGGACAAAGGGAAGATGTACTAAAACTCTTTAGAACTAGTGTGGAACGAATAAAAAGTACGGCTACGTGACTTCAAGAAAAAAGTCCGAGCAGCCAAAAGGCACGCATGGCAAAACTTCTGTTCAGGCATAGAAAAGACAGCTGACACCGCAAGGTTAAGAAAGCTGCTTGCTCGCCAACAGACAGTACAAAGCCAACTAAAAACTGAAGATGGCCGATGGACAGAAAGCAGTGAAGATGCGGCAACGGAAGCCGGTCTAAGTATCAACGCGGACAAGACGGACCTCATTCTCTTTACCAAGAGATTGAAGGTACCACGCTGGACGCCCCACAAAATAAACCATAAACCGCTGATACCAAAGGAGAGTATCAAATATCTGGGAATAGTATTGGACAGCAAGCTGAGCTGGAAGTTCAATGTAGAAGAAAGGGTGAAGAAAGCCACCAATGCACTCTACACATCGTAAAAGATCTGGGTAGCACTTGGGAACTCTCACCAAGACTAACACATTGGATTCTGATCTCAATTGTGCGCTCCATAATACTCTACGGAATATTGGTATGGTGGAAAGCCACAGAGAAATCTACGTACCTAAAAAGATTGGAAAAAACCCAGCGACATGCACTCATGTGCATCACAGGGGCGCTGAGGACCACACCTACGAAAGCACTACAAGCCATATTAAATGTCAACCCAGTGGACATTCAAGCCCGCCTAGTAGCAAAAAAGACTGCTCAACGTCTTTGCACGATAGGCAACATGACAATACATAACTACGGGCATAGTACAATTGGAATAGGGACTCGGGTCGAAACAGACTACATGATCCCAAAAAACAATTTCAACGCCCACGCTCTTAGGAACACACGATTGGCGCTCAGGAGCAGAGCAGACAGCAATCAACATATACACAGACGGCTCAAAAATGAAAGAGGGGGTCGGCGCAGCAGTGTACTGCGCCGAACCGCCCTTGAGCCTGTCCTACAAATTACCAGACCACTGCAGCATATTCCAGGCGGAGATATTTGCACGACGGAAAGCGGCGGAATCAGTCCTACAAACGAATACAGCACTTAACAAGGTAAATATATTCGTTGACAGCCAGGCATCAATAAAACCCTTACAGTCGCACTTCATAAGATCCCGAGATGTCCTGGCGAGCAGGGAAGCATTAGATGCACTCAGCACGCTTAAAAACGTGCGCATCTACTGGATTCCCAGCCATCAGGGTTTCGAAGGCAATGAAAAAGCTGACTCTCTGGCTAAACAAGGAGCCACGGGACTTAACAGCCACACGGCAGGAATTCCGATCTCCCTGCGAACGCTATACTCACACATGGAAACACAGGCAAGGGATTCGGCAGCACAAAGGTGGACAAACACCTACAACTGCAGGAACTTAAAAATAATGTGCACAACATACAGCGTCAAGCTATCGCAATACATGCTAAAGCTACAAAGGCATGATTGCCGCATGCTTACGGGAATCCTGACAGGCCACTGCCTCGTCGCAGTACATGCAAAAAGGCTAGGCATGACAGACAACGATGGATGCAGGAAATGCAAGGAACCAGGTTTCAAGGAAACACTAGAACACCTACTTTGCAGCTGCCCCGCACTGGCAGCAAAACGCTTACTACACATCCAGGCTGCCTTCCTGGCATCCGTAGAGGAGGCCAGCAAGCTGGAACCAAACAAGCTTCTAGCGCTTGCCCGAAGCATACTAACGCCGCAGGACCACACAACTAGATAGTCCCAACATATCCAACCGCCGGCCTCACTAAGGACCCTCAGTTGTCTATGTGTGACACTTCCTCCGGGATGGGTCAGCCGGTCTAACCTAACCTAACCTAGCTTTGGCTAATGCGATAAAGATGGATGACGCCGAAACAGTGCAGTACATGCTCGACGGGATTGTAAATGTACAACTCAAAAATCAGGCCAAGTTACAACGCTTCACATCGCCGACCGAAATGTTAAACGCATTCCAATACATCGAGATGCCAAGTCGTCCCATTCCAAAAGGTCTGGAGCGCAAACCAGGCAACATACCGACTACAGAAAAGCAGAGCCAAAAATGCTACAATTGCCACAGTATGGGACACCTGGCCGTAAACCAAAGCGCGCTGATAAAGCCTGCTACGCGTGCGGAGAGTTCAGACATGTTGCCCGAGAAAGCAGTCTTTACAAGAAAAAGATGACCAATGACTATGTAAGATATTTCTATGTCACATTTTATAATGCACTAGGTAATTTTAAAATTTCCGTTCCCATAGAATGTCTAATAGTTTCTGGAAGCCCTATTGCATTTCTGAGAGAGTTAAATGAAAATAGAATCAACGAAGTAGAGTTAAATGAAAAAAGAATCAACAAAGTAAAGTTAAATGACAATATAAATAACAAAGGAGAGTTAAATAATAAAGATAACAAAGAAGTGATCAACACAAATAATAAAGACAATGTAGGAAAATCGAAACAACTAAAATACAAAGTAGAGCTTAAAGAAAAATTAAAAGACAAAGCAACTATAAATGAAAATGGTCAAAATAATAAAGTTAAAAACATAGAAAATGAAAAACAAGGACAAAAAGTTGTAAGCGAAGAAAACATTTTTGAAAAAACAACTAAAAATGAAAACAAAGATAAAACAGAAGGAGGCAATTATTTCGATTTACAAATTTTGTCAATCGACATAGCGTACACAGACAAAGAAACTTATAAAGTAGGGAATGAAATGAAATGCAAAAAACTTAGAAAAATTTGAAAAGCTTTTTGAAAAATATTATGTAGAGCTCACAAGACCTGTTGAACCAAATTTGAAAACATGCATGAAAATAGTAATAGAAGAGGAAAAACCATTTCGATATTCCCCTCGAAGACTGTCACATGATGAAAAGTTAAAAGTAGAGAAAGTATTAAATGAAAATCTAGCATGTGGATACATACGACCAAGAAAATCAGAGTATACGTCACCGATAGTACTGGTTAAGAAAAAGACAGGTGGACTAAGAATGTGTGTAGACTATCGTCGTTTGAACAAAATAACACTAAAAGACAATTATCCTATTTCTTTAATAGATGAATTTTTAGAAAGGTTAGTAAATAAAAGTCTGTTTTCAAAACTAGACTTGAAAAACGGTTTTCACCATGTACTTATGGACGAAGAATCGGTGAAGTACACATCCTTCACTACTCCCATGGGTCAGTTTGAGTATCTCAGAATGCCATTCGGATTGACAAATGCACCCTCCACTTTTCAAAGATATATCAATGAGATATTTTTAGATATGACTCGGACAGAAAAGGTTGTGATATATTTAGATGACATTTTAATTGCTTCCGAAAGTCTATATGAACATTTTGACATTTTAAAATTAGTATTTAAACGTTTAGTAGATAACAAGTTGGCGCTGAGGCTAGATAAATGCGAATTTTTAAAATCGTCAATCGAGTATTTGGGATACCAAGTATCAAGAAATGGCAGTAAAGCAAACGAGGCAGGCACAGAAGCTATTAAATCTTTTCCAGTGCCCACAAAAACGCACGAAGTACAACGATTTCTAGGACTGTGTTCATATTTCAGAAAACTCATTCACGATTTTTCGTTAATAGCAAAGCCATTATATGATTTAACAAAGAAAGAAAGGACATTTGAATTTAAAGAAAATGAAGTTAATGATTTAAATGTACTGAAAAACAAGTTAAAAGAAGGTCCAATTTTGGCAATATATGACCCTAGGGATCAAACGGTATTGCACTGTGATGCAAGTACTTTAGGTTACGGAGCAATATTGTTTTAAAGAAAAAGTGATGGAAAACTTCATCCTATTTTCTATTATTCAAAACGTACAACTGAAGTAGAGTCAAGATACCATAGCTTCGAGCTCGAAAAATTGGCAATAATAAGTGCGTTAAAGAAATTTTGAGTTTATGTACAAGGCTTAAAGTTCAAAATAGTAACCGATTGCAACTCGTTAACGTTAACATTAAACAAGAAAGAGTTAAACCCACGTATTGCTAGATGGGCTCTTGAGCTGCAAAACTATGATTATGAACTCGAAAATAGATCGAGAAAACGTATACAACATTTGCCAAGGAATAGATGAAAAGATAATAAAGATAAGAGATATGCTATTAGAACAGGAAAATGAAAAATGAGATGCGAAATGGGGTTGTTTATAAAAAAAAAGGATAATAGGATAATGTTCTATGTACCAGAATCTATGGAAGACAATGTAATATACATATATCATGATGAAATGGGACATATAGGTATAGATAAAGTAGTAGATCATATTCTCAAAAGCTATTGGTTCCCAAAGATACGGAAAAAGGTTGATAAACACATTAAAAATTGCTTAAAATGTATTGCTTTTTCAAGCAAATCCGGAAAACCCGAAGATTTCCTACACTCAATCAAAAAAGGAATTCATCCCTTCGAAGTTGTACACATTGATCATTATGGTCCAATTAACAGCAAAGACTCCAAAAAGAAACATATACTAGTTATAATAGACTAGTAAGAGTAAAACTTCAACACTTTTAAAGCTAGAGCTATGCAACTTTGCAAATATCTTGGTACATACCTTCGTCAGACACAGTGTTAAATTTGGCTCTGCGACCTCAGGAGCCTGGGAAATCGATAACAAATCGATACCTCGATGTGCAAATCGATGAAACGCATATATATATATCACATTTTAGCAGCTAGAGTAACCAAATTTGGGGGCAAGATAGCCGATGACATTCCTCAAAAAATGCATCGAAAGTTTGGATGCCACGCCCACCTCTTCCGCCCCCAGCTATAATCAGTTATAATCGAAAATGACTGTATTTCCCACAGTTTTAAAGCTATACTCACGAAATTTGATAGGAAGGTAGATGCTGAAGTCTTACAAAAGATAGCTTAAGCTCTATTTTTTAATTTGATTTAATTTTAATTTTATGTCGACTGATATTAGTTGACAATAAACAAATAAATAAATATGCATTAAAACTTTAGATGCCACGCCCCCACTGATACCGCCCACCTTCTGAAATCTGAAAACTCTATATCTTTTTCAGTTTTTGGGCTAGAGTCACCAAATTTGGTAGAAACATTGTTAGTGACATCCGTAGCCGATCCACATCAAAGTTTTATATGCCACGCCCACCTTTTCCACCCACCTCGTAAAATTTGAAATTTCTTTATCTTTCCCAGTTTTTGCGCTAGAGTCACCAAACTTGGAAACATTTGGGGTATTCACCAGCTCGTTTCATCGTTTCATGTTTGGGTGTACATATCTATACAACTATTTTGCATTATATATACATATGTATGCGGATTATATTTTCTATTTGTTAGTGCGTTTGTTTTTGCACTGTATATACAGGGTGCGGCGCTTAAATCCGGACAAATTTAATTGTTTATTTAAAAACAAATTTATTTAAACAAAATATAAACAAAATTGAAAATTCATTTACAGAAATATTAGTTGTACCTGCCGAGAGTAAATTACTCTATATAACCTCCTTCAGCCCTAATGACCACCTCTATTCTTGTCCTAAAACGGTCGCATTCTCTCTTTAAAACAGCGCTGTCCATATTGGTGAATGCTGCTTCGATAGCGGTGCGTAGAGATGCGACATTAGGGTGCCTGGACTTGTTAGTAACCCTTTCGACTACGCTCCAAACATAATAGTCCAGGGGGTTCAAATCCGGGCTATTCGGGGGCCAGAACTCTTTGCTCCAGAACATGTCCACGTTATCCGATAGCCAGTTTTTGACTAAATGAATGAGTTCTCCTCGCTGGGTTAGAAAAACCTTCCCTTGACTCTTCAGAAGCATTGTACTTGGATGTAATATCGTATACAGTATGATCTCGGGTACCCGAAGAATCGAATTATTTCTGTCGGCGAATGTCCAGCGCGAAGACTTTCGATAATCGCGGCTCTTCGGTTATACTCCGCACTTGTACGTAACATCCCGGCCATTTTTAGGTTATGACTATTTACTAGATGCCCATGGCTTACAAGAACGCCATTAGCGATCTCTGGCGGAATGACTATGTGGCGGGAAATTCAAATTCAAATTTGTCCGGATTTAAGCGCCGCACCCTGTACATATATTTGCACTTGCATTTTTTATTATATATATGTATGTACAAAACAATGTAAAATGTACGTGTGTATGTATGTATGTACATATGTGCATTTGCAACAGCAACCAAAGTTACAAATGTCAGCTCGAAAATTATATCAAAAAAACAATGGCAATAGGTATTTGTGTTTGTGTGTTAAGTTTTGTTTGATAATTAGCAAGTATGTAGATAAAACCACCCCCGTAACATATTCTGGTGTGCAAAACTTTTCTAGACGTACCAAGTTATGTTTTAATTCATTTGTTTTAATTCAATAAAACCAACAAAAAGAACCATTGCGATCCCAACAACAACACTTACAACAACAACAAACGCTACTTGATTCGAAAATCAATTGTCAAAGGCGCAAAGAAGAAAAGAAAAAAACTCATGTGTTTTGCTTTTGTAAACTCGTATATAAGTATATACAAAACAATGAAAAATGTATGTACATACATGCATTTGCAACACCAACAAAAGTTACAAATGTCAGTTGGAAAATTATATCAAAACAACAATGGCAATAGGTATTTGTGTGTTAAGTTTTGTTTGATAATTAGCAAGTATGTATTTAAAACCACTCCCGTAACATATTCTGGTGTACAAAACCATGTTTTAATTGATTTGTTTTAAATCAATGACACAAACAAAAAGAAGCATTGCGATCACAACAATAATAACAAGCGCTACTTGATTCGAAAATCAATTGTCATAGGCACAAAGAAGAAAAGAAAAAAACTCATGTGTTTTGTTTTTGTAAACTCGCTCGCGGTCAAACTCCCAGCATGTGTATTTATGTACATGTAGATTACATTTCTTAAGATTCTATTTGTTAGTGTGTTTGTTTATGCACTGTATATATTTGGTGAACATGTTTACTGCATTCATTTAGCAAGCTCCAGATACAACAATTTATGCGTGAGTTAACCAATATTTGCACTTGCATTTTTGTTAAATATAGATGTATGTACAACACAATGAAAAATGTATGTACATAAATGTCAATTGTATGACATGCGTGCATTTGCAACACCAACCAAAGTTACAAATGTCCGATCGAAAATTATATCAAAACAACAATGACAATAGGTATTTGTGTTTGTGTGTTAAGTTTTGTTTGATAATTAGCAAGTATGTAGATTAAACCACCCCCGTAACATATTCTGGTGTGCAAAACTTTTCTAGACGTAACAAGTTATGTTTTAATTCATTTGTTTTAAATCAATAAAACCATCAAAAAGAAGCATTGCGATCCCAACAACAACACTTACAACAACAACAAACGCTACTTGATTCGAAAATCAATTGTCAAAGGCGCAAAGAAGAAAAGAAAAAAACTCATTTGTTTTGTTTTTGTAAACTCGTATATAAGTATGTACAAAACAATGAAAAATGTACGTACATACATGCATTTGCAACACCAATCAAAGTTACAAATATAAGCTCGAAAATTATATCAAAACAACTATGGCAATAGGTATTTGTGTTTGTGTGTTAAGTTTTGTTTAAATTTGATAATTAGCAAGTATATAGATAAAACCACCCCCGTAACATATTCTGGTGTGCAAATCTCTTCTAGGCGCACTAAGTTACATATGTTTTAATTGATTTGTTTTAAATCAATCAAACCAACAAAAAGAATCATTGCTAGCTCAACAACAACACTTATAACAACTACAAACGCTTATTATGTCGTAATTCAATTGTCAAAGGCACAAAGAAGAAAAGAGAAAAACGGAGACACATACACAGCGCATGTGTTTTGTTTTTGTAAACTCGCTCGCAGTCGCGTGTGCGCAGACGCCAGTAGTGGAATGGGTCATGTGTTTTGTTTTTGTAAACTCGGTCGCGATTGCTTGTGCGCAGACGGCAGTAGTGGAATGGGTCATGTGTTTTGTTTTTGTAAGCTCGGTCGCGGTCAAACTCCCAGCTTGTGCGACAATGAGGCGCCAGAGTGGTGGAATAAGGTTAAGTGACAAATTCAGGACATTTTTTGTATGGGAGGTACTCGAAGGAGTGGTCCAAATAAAAAATCCTTTCTTAGTGCTCACTTTCAACCTGAATGGAACATTATGTGAAAATTTCAGCCTTCTAGCTCTTATCGTTTAGGCTGTGGGTCTCTCAACAATCAGTCAGTCAGTCAGGGCAAACTACTTTATATATATAGATGGTTGTACAAAGTATGCTAGATTATACCGCTAAGCAAAGAATATTATAGAGACTTCAAACAGTACAACGCACTTTCATCAGAAAAAAACTTGTAAAGCTTCAAAATTCATTTGCTGTCACAAAGCTTGCTGACCAAGTGTGCTTTGTAGAAAATGCAAGTCATTCTATTTCTATTATTGCTCGCGAAATGGTAAGCAACAGCACAGACTTGAGTCTTTGGATCAGATCTTGCTGTATATGTATGTGAGTCAGCACACAGTCTGTGTGAGCTCAGTATATATGTATGAGTGCATCGCCGGCCTCACTTCTTGAAAAAAAAACAACAAAGTACACATGCACCGCGCTGGGCTCTTGCTGGCCTAGCTTTGTCCAAATTTCAGTTTTGCATTTTCTTTATACTCTTTCTTACTTCGGTCGATGCCACTAGCAATGAATGTTGCCACTGCAATCACCATGCAGATGTTCAGAAAATTTATGTGAAGATCTTTAAGTGCTTTGCTATTCTTGTTGATATTTTTTTATTTCTTTTTTTCTTTGGCCAGCGTTAACATGTGTGTGTACGTGTATGCATACACATCATATTTAATTGTATGAGTGGCAATTGTTTCACCATTTATTGGCCTGCCTCAACTTTGACATTTGATGAGGAAGTCGAGAAAATTTAAATTAATAAGACAAAATTAAAATAAAATATATAAAATATTAAAGAATATATTAAAATATGCTTAAAATGATTTTTATTGTTGTTAAGTTAACAATGTTAACTAACAAATAACCACATTAGAATTTTTATTAATTTCTTTTTTTTTTTTAAATTTTCTTAACTTCCTCATCAAATGTCAAAGTGAAAAACTGAAATTTGGACAAAGCTAGGCCAGCAAGAACCCAGCCGGTGTATGTATACTTTGTTGTTTTTTTTTTTCTTTTTTTTAAAGAAGTGAAGCCGGCGATGCACACAAGCATATAAACTGAGCTCACACAGACTGTGCGAGCTTTCTACATATATACGATTCGCTATGAGATCCAGTAAATGTGTGCTCACACTGATTGTGTGCTTTCTGACATACATATACATTACAATCAGATCCAGTAAATGTGTGGTCACACAGACTGTGTGTACTGTCTCACATACGCGTACATATAAACTGCGATCGCATACAGTGAGTAAAGTATGAATGTGTGCTTGCTCACATATGCTCCCATACTTACAAGCTGCGATCAGATCCAGAGCTTTGCAAAGCTCGCGCTCTGGATCTGATGTCAATGATGAACTTTTGAGGCCTTTTGAAGTCTCTATAATATTCTTTGCTTAGTGATTATACCCAACAAAGACGACGAGTTCAAAAGAGTCAATCGAAGCGTTACGAGATTACTTTAGATCTTACAGTAGACCCAAAGTTATAATCTCGGATAGGGAAAGCTGTTTCACATCAAAAGAGTTTGAAACGTTTCTTGAAGAATCTAATATTATACATTGCAAAGTTGCTACAACCTCACCCCAAGCTAACGGACAAGTTGAGCGAATCAATAGAGATTTAGGCCCCATTTTGGCCGTCAGCCGTCAGGTGAGCAAGGGGAATCACGTGTTACTACGCAGGTAGTACGCGCCGTATCTGCTCACACTGTCGGAAGTGCGACTATACTCTCCACGCGAGGGCGGCTGGAAACAGACCCTTGTGTTGGTCATGTCTCGACCAAGGGTGCTGACTAATGGTAGTCGGGCTAAGAGAAGATAACTCTTCATCAAATTCCCCAATCCAAGGTGGAACAGCATATGCCGAGGGATTCGTGGCCGAGGGGGTGCTCGGTCGCTAATATGCGGACTCTGGATACCTGTCCCCCTCCAGTTTTATTTGTGGACTTACCGCGGTACACGGGCTATGCCGCGGGTGACCTCCCTTCCCGTTCACTCGTGGGAATCATATGGATATTTCAATTGTAGAAAATGAGTTTGATGTCACTCTAACAGCATCTCCCCAGGCCTCATCCTTCACGGAAACGGCCAATACAGGCATTGCAGCTGCTGTGATGCCGGCGCCCACCCCAAAACGCACGGATGTCGTTCCGGTTGCGATTGGGGATTCGGATAAGCCACCGACCGTCGTAGGACGGTTGAAGACTGCCTCCTTATCGTCGACAGAAGATCTGGTGACAACAGAGGAACCTGAGGTGTTGGCCTTAGACTCTGAAGATGTCACTGTGATACCGTCAGACGACGCATCCTGCTCAGTTTCCATAGCGGATGCAGGCAATCGGATCCGGCGGCTGAAGCTGGATTCCGAGGTCGCATTCATAAAAATGACAAGTCGCGAAAAGAAGCTGTTTAAGGCAGCTATCGCGAAGGGACTCTCGAGAGCTGAGGCTCTCCAGGCGGCAAAAGCTCCCCGTCCCGCTGAAGCACTGGCTAAGCGAGACAGGTCTTTTGACACGACCCCAGAGTCCGGCTTGTCAAAGAAGCCGAAGAGTGCTAATTCAGAGCCGACAGCACCATCCTACAGTCGGATGGCAAGCGGTGTCAAGCTCGGCTTCATTTTGACTGACAGGTCGTTGGCTTTGACAGCGGAGCAGATGGCTTCGCTCAAGGCCGCGATTTTAAAGACCACTTTCTCTACGGAGACAGTCGGTCTAAAGCCACAGTTCGAGGGATGTGTTCCGAGAACTGGGTGGCTTTTGCTCGTCTGCCATGACGACAAGGCAGCCGAGTGGGTCAGGTGTAACTTTAGCCTTATCAAGACTAACAGTTCACTTGACGTGGAGCTGTTGGAGGAGGGACAGTTCCCCCGGGCCAGCCTTGTGCGAGGCTACTTCGCCAACAGCTTGGAGTTGTCGAACGAGGAGGTTCTGACTTATGTTGGTAAGCAGAATTTTCTCGACACCACCCAGTGGAGGGTAGTGCAGCGGACCACACAAGGTGAGATGCTGCACCTCGCCATTATGGTGGATCAGGCGTCGCTGCAGTCGCTTACCAATAACGGCGGTAAGATCTGGTACGGCTTTGGTCGGATCAAACTTATCCTGAAGAGCCCCGCTCCTAAGGATAAGAGCAGCGACGTCCAACGTGCAGAACCCTTCCACGGAGATGGTCCATCCACTAGTGCAGCTGCTGGGCTCGCAGTGAAGACCACCCCCGTCCCAGCTCCGAGGAATACTCCACAGGCCAAGGGAGCCCCAGGCGGTACTACAAAAGGTAGTGCTCCCGTCAGAGGTAGGGCACAGCCCCCCAAGGCCACGGCGCCGGCAGCCAGGATACCGATGTCGGTCAAGGCATCTAGACTGCCGAAGGGAGTGAGAGGGAACAACTCTCGACGAGGTAAGAGCGGCAACCTCGTCCAGCGCTCCAAGGAGGAGTCATGAGAACCATGAGGGTTCTCCAGGCGAACCTGCACCACGCCAAGGGGGCGTCGGCCACCCTGTGCAGAACTTTCGCCGAGCAGAAGATCGACATGGCCCTAGTTCAGGAGCCATGGTTGATCGGTGGCCAAATTAGAGGACTGAGCTGCGGTACAAGTAAGTTGTTATATGACCGCAGTGGAGGTGCTCCTCGCGCAGCTATTCTTTTAGATAATAACGTGAGGCATTTCCCATTAACTAACTTTATCTGCAGGGATCTAGTTGCAACAGCCGTAGAGGTGGCTACAGCGGAAGGTGTTCGTGAAGTGGTGGTGGTGGCCGCCTACTTTTCCGGAGACACTGACGTAGCTCCGCCTATGGAGGTCCAGAGGCTCGTCAACTTCTGCCGCACAGCCGGGAAACACATGGTTATCGGCTGCGACGCTAATGCGCATCACACCATATGGGGAAGCAGTGATTTCAACAAACGGGGTGAGTGCCTTCTTGATTATCTATTGTGTAGTCAATTAGATGTAGTCAATAGAGGGTGCAAACCCACCTTTATAAACGCCATTAGGGAGGAGGTCCTGGATCTCACCCTGGCTAGTAACATCTTGTCCGGCTATATAACGAACTGGAGGGTTACCGATGAAGCCACGTTATCAGACCACCAGCACATCCGGTTTGATCTACCTGGCCAAACGGAACTCAACACTTCGCTATATAATCGGAAGAAAACTAACTGGGATATATTCACAGCCTCTGTGGCTATGAAAGCTGACCAGCTTATAACCAACTTTGCGTCTGTGAGTGACATAGAGTTGGCTGCTGACCAGCTTTACGATGTGCTTATCACTTCTTTCCAAGACAGTACAGTTCTAAAGCGACTTCGGGTAAACCGCGAGGTTCCCTGGTGGAGCGACAGACTTGCAAGTCAAAGACAGGTAGTACGTAGACTCTTTAATAGAGCTAGGGCAAATCGGGACTCATGGGACACTTACAGGAGTGCTCTCACGGAGTATAATAAGAACATTAGAAGAGCTAAGCGAGAGAGCTGGCGAAGCTACTGCGAAAGTGTGCAGGCACTACCAGAAGTAGCTAGACTGCAAAAGGTCTTCGCAAAGGGCTCAACTAATGGGGTGGGGCTTCTCAAAAGAACAGATGGCTCTTTTACTCAAGATCGGAAGGAAACGCTAGAACTTTTGCTTCAGGTGCATTTCCCAGGATCCAGAATCAGCACACATGGTGAACCAGACGGGTTAACTACCACACCGATTAGGCGAGATCATAGTCTGTCCGGTATTATTTTCGATCCTGACAAGGTCAGGTGGGCAGTCCAATCTTTTAGCCCTTTTAAAGCCCCTGGGGGCGACTAGATTTTCCCTGCCTTGCTACAACATAGCATTGAAATAATTATAACACCACTTGTCAGTCTGCTTAGAGCCAGCTTTGCATGGGGATATATACCACAATCTTGGAGGAGAGTTAACGTGGTATTTATTCCTAAACAAGGCAACAGAGCTCTCGACCAACCAAAGTCATACAGACCGATAAGCCTTTCGTCTTTTATTCTCAAGACTACGGAGCGGCTGGAGGACTTGCACGTGAGGTGCACTCTCCAGGCCACCAAACCGCTACACAAATCACAATTTGCCTACATCAAAGGCGGATCGACCGAAGACGCTCTTCACCACCTAGTCAGCAAAATCCAGAAATCTTTCAAATCCAAGGAAATTGCTCTGTGCTCTTTTCTGGACGTGGAAGGTGCTTTCGACAACACTGGCTATCAGTCAATCTCCAGAGCTCTATATCATAGGGACATTGACGCAGCCTCTGTAGCCTGGATAGAAGCTATGCTACGACAACGAGAAATATCTTCCACGTTAGACGCAACGACGGTTCGTATAAACGCGGCCAGAGGGTGTCCACAAGGTGGAGTGTTGTCTCCCCTACTATGGTCACTTGTAGTTGACGAACTTCTAGAAAAACTACACAGCCAGGGAATTGATGCCATCGGGTATACAGATGACTTGGCCATTGTAGTATCAGGGAAGTTCGGAAACACCGTCACCGAACTGATGCAAAGGGCACTCAATTTGGTTCTAGAATGGTGCATAAACGTGGGTCTCAACATCAATCCGCACAAGGCGGTTGTTGTGCCGTTCACCAAACGGTACATCAATGACATCGGCCTCCTAGTCATTGGTGGGACTCCCGTAGAGCTTTCCAGTGAGGTCAAATATCTGGGAGTTGTTCTAGACAAACGACTAAACTGGAACTCGCACCTTAATAAAACGATTACCAAGGCTTCACATGCCTTATGGGCATGTCGAAGACTTTATGGTAGATCGTGGGGCCTTGACTCCAAATCCATCCTGTGGCTTTACTGCATGATGGTCAGGCCTATCGTGTCCTATGCTGCTCTTGTGTGGTGGCCCAAACGGTGGTCACGGCCATTCAGAAGTGTAGCAAGCTGCAGCGGCTTGTGTGTGTATCTCTGACGGGAGCTTTACGCACATGCCCAACTACGGCTATGGAGAAATTTATTGGATTGACTCCTCTACATATTCACATACAAGAAGGTGCCGCTAAAAGTCTTCTTAGGATCAAACTCACATCTGGGTTACTGACTAATGATGCGGGTCATGTCAGTATTTTGAATAATGTTTCTGGCTTAGAGGTCTGCAATCGAACAGATCTCATGACCACGAAGCTCTATTTCGGGGCGAAATTCAGGACTCTCATTCCAGACCGCAGGGCATGGGAAAATGGCAACCCTTGTAATGACCCCAGGGGCCTGCAGTGGTTCACTGATGCGTCTAAAACTGAGCAAGGGGTGGGTGCGGGGATCTTTGGACCTAACACCAGAGTCTCGATTGCACTGGGTAAATGGCCCAACGTTTTTCAATCAGAGATTCATACCATTGAGGCCTGCTCTAAACTCATCCTAGACAAAAGGATGAGAGGAGCTAATTTATACATCTTTTCGGACAGTCAAGCGGCGATCAAAGCTCTATCCTCTTGGAGGATTAGCTCCAAACTTGTCGCAGACTGCTGGACCAGCCTCCAGCAACTCTCCACCGGGAACAAAGTAACTTTGTGTTGGGTTCCAGGTCATGCCGGAATTACCGGCAATGAAAACGCAGACGAGCTGGCTAGAGCCGGCTCAGCGACTCCTTTACTTGGCCCAGAGCCTTTTTGTGGCTTAGGGTGGGCCGCTGCCAAAGAAAAAGTAGAATAATGGGCAGAGGGAGTTAGATCCAGATATTGGATATCCAGTCCAGGATGTCGTCAAGCTAAAGAGCTGATACATCCACTAGTAGGAAGGAATACTGCTGGGTGTTCCAGGAAGACTGTTGGTAGCCTACCTCACCGGCCACCATGTCTTAAAATACCATCTTCATAAAATGCGTCTGTCTCCTGACACAGAGTGTAGGCTCTGTAAGGGGGATGACGAGACGACAAAACACATTCACTGTGAATGTCCAGCCATCATTTGGTCTAGAAGAAGGCATCTGCATAGCGAGTTTCTGACAGCTATGCAGGTAAGAAAAGCCTCGACGGGAGGTCTGCTAGCCTTCATAGGGGAGGTTGAGCAGCTCTTGTCTGAATAGGGAGTCTTATGGGCACAAAAGATCGTTCGGTCGCATTGCCTCCATTTCTGTTGAGAGATCTCCCCAATATATTTATTATTATTATTAGGCCCCATGTTAGCAAATGTAGAAAAGAATGAAGCGTGGCATAAAGAAATAGACAAAGTAGAATATACAATGAATAATACAAAAAGCCGGAGCATTAATGAATACCCCAGCATTATGCTATTTGGAGTTAGACAATAAGGAATGACAATAGATTGTTTAAAAGAAAATGTAATAGATAAAATCAGAATATAGAAATTAGAGATGTAAGCGACATAAGACAAAAAGCTCACACATGCCAGGAAAAAGTACAACTTTACAACAAAACCTACGTAGATACAAAACGTCAAAAACCAAAAGTGTTTTCGAAAGGAGACTATGTGGTAGTACGAAATTTTAGTTCACAACAAGGAGTATCAAGTAAATTAATTCTAAAATACAAGGGACCTTACGTTGTTTCAAAAGTATTAGACAATGATAGATATTTGATCAAGGATGTTGAGAATTTTCAACAAACGCAATTACCATATTCAGGAATATGGGCTATACATAATATGAAACCTTGGCTTAGAGATAACAAGAAAAATATTTCTGACCAAGAAACTGTTGTTGAAAATAGCTCAAATGAGCGCACAGAAGACATTGACGAAGAAAACGTAAACGTTGATATAAGTTTAGAAAATGTAAACGATGATATAAGTGTAGAAAATGTAAATAACAATAATAATGAAAATCAAAGTCATATTGAAAATAATGACATATTAAGAAAAACTGATTGTACAAATACATTCAATAGTAATAGATATGGTCAAAGTAATATAGTAACAAGAAGCATGTCACAGAGTATCAGGAGATCCTCAACGTCAGGTCGGCCGAATTGTAGCAAAAGCTAGCATGTAAGACACCACTGTACCAAATAGTCACGTAGTAATAACTGTAAGCTCAAGCAAAGAATACATACAATAAACGAGCAGCAACTGATCGCGCAGGCAGTCTGTGTGCGACGGTGAACGAGAGCGAACGTGCTATGTATCATTACTAAAATATCTATGCGTTTTATCGATTTGCACCTTAAGGTGTAACAGCTTGTTTTTATACTTTGATACCAAAGGTATCATAGTATATTGGGTTTGTGCAATGTCCGTCATGGTGTCTGTCCGTCCGTCTGTCCGTCCGTCTGTCCGTCCGTCTGTCCGTCCGTCTGTCCGTCCGTCTGTCCGTATGAACGCAACTTTTTTCGACACCCTTAAAGCTAGAGCCTTGCAACTTTGCAAATATCTTGGTACATGTCTTCGTCAGACAAAGTGTTAAATGTAGGGCTCTACGACCTCAGGGGGCCCGAGAAATCGATAACAAGTCGATACACCTCGATGTGCAAATCGATAAAACACAAATATATCCCACATTTTAGCAGCTAGAGTCACCAAATTTGATGGCAAGATAGCTGGTAACATTCCTCAAAAAACTGCATTAAAAGATTGGATGCCACGCCCACCTATTTCGCCCCCAGCCCCCCTCAAATTATAAACAAAAATGCCTGTATCTTCTACAGTTTTGAAGCTATAGCCACCAAAATTGACATGAAGGTAGATACTGACATTTGACAAAGTTATGCATCAAAACATTGGATGCCACGCCCCCAAACAACGGGATATGCCCCACCGCCCTAAAAAAAAACCGGAAGGCATGTATCTTCGCCAGTTTTTAAGCTAGAGTCACCAAATTTGGTATGAACATTGGTAGTGACATCCGTAGCAGGTGTACATCAATGTTTTGGATGCCACGCCCACTTATTCCGCCCACCGCTATATCTCTCTCAGTTTTTGAGCTAGGCTCTTCAAATTTGGTATGAACATTGTTAGTGGCATCCGTAACAGATCTGCATCAATGTTTTGGATGCCACGCCCACTTATACCGCCCACCTCTATATCTTTGTCAGTTTTTGAGCTAGAGTCTCCAATTTTATACCCAAATCCCTCATATATTACTATTTGCACTCAAAATCCTTAACACAGCTATGTGAACTGGTATCAAAGTATATCGCAGTCGGTTGCGTCCGACTGCAACGTTTTTACTTGTTTATTATTCACTTTTTCACGAATACATGTACCAAGATATTTGCCAAATTAAATGGCTCTTGTTTTATGGGTGTTGAAAAAAGTTTTGTTTAGACGGACAGACACCAATACGGACAATGCACAAATTCAAATACTACTGATACCTTTCTAGAGTATAACAAGCAGTCGGACGCAACCAACAACAGGCGATATACTCTGATATGTACCAGTATAAAAATCGTTGTTGGTGATTCTGACTGCAAAATATGGTGATTTTCGGTATAAAAAGGCAGGCAGATAGGCATGACATCCTATTTTTGATCTGATGTTTACTTTTATCCGCTATCAAATTTGGTGGCTCTAAAAATATAGCGACGTCTAAAATTTGAAGAGGTGGGCGGTATATGTGCACGTGGAATAAAAATGTAGGATTCAGATCAGTTCTACCAAATTTGGTGACTCTATCGTAAAAAACTAAGAAATATCTGATAATTTGTGATGATTTTGAGGTGGGCAGTATAGGTTTGTCCACTTGTTGTATATCTTTTACAGATAGCTCCTTCTGTCTTTCTTAGCTTGGTGAATAAAGCCTTAAAACATCCAAATGTGCATGCATTTCCGGAGTGGCACTGTGGTCGGCCCCACGTGCAGTTTTCGTGCAGATCTGTTGATCAGTGAAAGCAAACTTATAATTATTTACGCATAGAAAACCTCCATTTCTGGCTAATTGTCTTAAAATCTTGTTTTCAAGAATAAAAAAAAGCTGAGTACATTACAAAGCTAATAAAGTTTAAACAAGTAAATAAGTTAAATGAAAACTTTGTTGCATACAATTACAATTATATACTTAACAGCCAAAAGCCAGTTGAATGTATTGGCACTGACTCATATACATAACACTACGCGGTTCACAAGCCCTCTAGCTGCCGTTTATGCATATCACACGCTCATACAAAGTTTTTTCATTTTAGCTTTTTTTATAGCTACACCTAACTATTTTGAAACTGCTATAGATATAATTAAAAATTTATAGTTCCTGAGCGAACTTAGTTCCTTCACTCATAAGCTAAGCCTATGTTTTGTTTTTAGGCATACCTGCTGTTCAGCGCAGCAACAGCAACAGCTACTTCTCTTTAAAAGAAGTTAACCTTTTTTTATACTTTGATACCAAAGGTATCGTAGTATATTGGGTTTGTCCGTCATGGTGTCCGTCCGTCTGTCCGTCTGTCTGTATGAACGCAACTTTTTTCGACACCCTTAAAGCTAGAGCCTTGAAACTTTGCAAATATCTTGGTACATGTCTTCGTCAGACAAAGTGTTAAATTTGGGGCTCCACGACCTCAGGGGGCCTGGGAAATCGGTAACAAGTCGATACACCTCGATGTGAAAATCGATAAAACACAAATATATCCCACACTTAAGCAGCTAGAGTCACAAAATTTGGAGTCACAAATTTATTATAAAGGTAGATGCTGTCATCTGACACAGATATGCACGAAAATTTTGGATGCCACGCCCCCAAACTACGGAACATGCCCAACCACAATAAACGAAAAACGGAATGAATGTTTCTTCGCCAGTTTTTAAGTTAGAGTCACCAAATTTAGAAGGGAGGTGGAAGTCGACATACCCCACAGATCTGCATTTGATGAAGGGAGTTGGATGCCACGCTCACTTATACCGCACATCTCTATATTTTTCTCAGTTTTTGCGCTAGAGTCTAAAAACTTGGTAGGGGGGTAGAGGGTGGCATCCACCACAGATGTGCATCACAAATTTGGATGTCACGCCTACCTCTTCTACCTGAAAACCCTCATATATTACTATTTGCACACAGAATCCTTAGCACAGCTATGAAACAAACTAAGTTGCTTCTTTGAGTATAATTTTCATACTGATTTTATTCTTAAAATCCTAGGCCTTATATACGTAACAAAGTGTAATGCGTTTATTATCTCCTGCAAGATAATAAACTCTTTTATGGTTAGGGTACTTTTAATACCTGCTTTCTACTGACCAGCGCGCAGGCAGGCTTGTCGGGATCGTTTACAATGCAGGCAACGGATCCGCGATATTATTTGTTTTATTATCTTCCACATGTATTTACTCTAGGATAATCGCATTAAAGACAAGCGCTGTGGTCACGTCTTGTTATCATCATTATTTGTGTTTGTCTAGTTTTATCTTCTAGTAGACTGTATGTATTTATTTTGCCAAAAGTCGCGGAAGGCGAGAATCGGTTCTATAACACCGTGTTCATTTCTGAACAGCTAGTAGTATCAAAGTATATCGCAGTCGGTTGCGTCCAACTGCAACGTTTTTGTTTGTTTACTCTTGGCTCCGTTTCGTCAAATTGCGTCTCCGTTGCATGGATATAAAAAACTCTTTGCTTTAATAACAAAATTTATATCCAACTCATGGGATAGCTGTTTATCTTATCAATGATTTTTAACGATATATTGTAACATTAAATTGGCTTAAATTTTAAACGAGATCCAGCCTTCCGTTTTCCTACTACACATAAACCAATTCACTCAATAAATTTGCGTGCAATTTATATGCATTTTTGTTATATGTACCAGTGACCTGCAGCGCATGGTGGTTGCGCCCATAGGCCAAAAATAAAAAAAAACATATGTAACAACAAAAATTTACTTTGTGTTAATTTTTGTAGGCCAGTGTATAACTTTTTAATTGCTGTTGCTGGGTTGTTCCGGCCGTTTTTTTAATTACATGAAATGACATACATATACGAAATAAACACTTTTTTGTTCAATCTATATACACCCAACTCTTTTTTACACGGTTTCTTTTTACACCGATTTGAAGTTACACGGTTAAAAATCTTTTTTTTATTTATTTTGTTTTTTGTTTTATATAGTACGGTTTTGTAATTATGTTTGTTTTTACAACACTTGGCACCATTGCTGAAATGAACATACATAACTGTAACTGGGGAAATCCCCTAACTCTTAATATATCTATTCTAATTTTTCTGTTCTTAATTCTGGATTAAAAGATTTCTTTTGTTTTTTGCTTTTTCACCAGTATGAATTATGTATTTAAAGTTTTAATGCTCATTTAAATGCCATATGAACATACAATTTGTATGCATATCTAAAATGTTATAGTTTTCAACTTTTTTTACACGGTTTTTCGAAGTAAATATTGTTCTATATTTCATCTTACACGGTTTTCAAATCACACGGAACGTAACCCCCATTTTACTATAGGAAACGTATCTTTTTTTACACGTTTATTTTTACACGGATTTCTGAGGAACGTATCTACCGTGTAAAAAGTGAGTTGGGTGTATACTTATTTCCTATGAAGATAAACTATTTAATTTTTATACAGTCGAGTCGCGATAATTCGTAATGGCACAGGGATCATATTTTTTACGAATTACGCGAGATTTCCATTTAACGAGGCTCAACAAAGAAAAATTCGAATAAACGAATAAATAATGTTAACATATTTCTTTATCAACAAATTAACATAAGCACATATGTGTACATTCATTCGTACATTTTATATATTAAATTCAAATTAAACACTAACATAAAATTATAATAACAAAAAATGAAGCCAATTAATTAAACACATAAAAGTAAAATTACAAAAATTCAAGTTTTAAAGTAATTTGTAATTTGGGATTGCTTCATGTTTTTTCCTAACGGTGTCTTAACTGACAAAAATTTCACATTGCATTACGAATTATAAGAGGTTACGAAACAACGTTACGACTTATAAGAGGCTTAATATTCTTTGCGTTGCGAAAAATATAACGAATTAACGTGGGGAACAAAATGTATGAAATTTTTACGAATTATCGAATTTTTTTCAGGGGGACAGAAATTTTTACGAATTATTGAGAATTTTAAATTAGCGGGGTACGAATTATCGCGACTCGACTGTACTTTGATACCAAAGGCATCATAGTATATTGGGTTTGTGCAATGTCCGTCATGGTGTCCGACCATCCGTCCGTCTGTCCGTCCGTCCGTCCGTCTTTCCGTCCTGTATGAACGCAACTTTTTTCGACACCCTTAAAGCTAGAGCCTTGCAACTTTGCAAATATCTTAGGACATGCCCTCGTCAGACAAAGTGTTAAATTTAGCGCTCTACGACCACAGGGGGCCTGGGAAATCGATAACAAGTCGATACACCTCGATGTGAAAATCGATAAAACACAAATATATCCCACATTTTAGCAGCTAGAGTCACAAAATTTGGGGGCAAGATAGCCTACGCAAGATAGCAAGCAAGACGAACGCCGGCTCTCTGTACAACGGAACAACAAGTACCTCTTTGTGGTTTCCCAAGATATGGAGAGCGAGCGTTCAAGGGACGTCTTACCCTCACTGGGCGACTCTGAACATTCGTGCTCCCCGTCACCGTCCGTACTATCAAAGAAATCTGACCGCGCGCGGTCAAAAACTCCAAACGCGAACAACGAACTCTTGCACGTAGAACGCGAAAGATTACGATCATGCTCTTCGTCTCTTCTGTCCACGACATCTGCCGTTACTGTCACTGAACCAACAACTGCACCTGTGCACGCTCAGCAAACGCAACGACTGCTGCGCCGTCGGCAAAACAATCCACAGACAACGCAAATGAGAAGCCGGCTATACAGACAGGTGTGGATCGCTACATACAGATCAAGCGTAAATTAAGCCCCCAACAAACTACAAACAAACCAAAAATCACTTGCGCTAATATAGGCGAAGCACCAATCAATACCAATAGATTTGAAATCTTGGCAGATATCGCTGACGATTTGCCCCCTGAAGATAATGTTGACAAAAAAAAGCAAAAGCCTCCCCCGATATACGTGAAAAAAGCGCTAGCGCTTTTGTTAACAATGTTGTAAAGCTTGTTGGCAATGACAATTTCCACATCATCCCCCTAATGAGGGGTAACATCCATAAGATTAAAGTACAGACAAAAACTGAAGACAGTTTTAGAAAGTTGTCGGCCTACTTAACAGAAAACAAAAAGGCTTTTACACGTACCAGCTTAAAAACAGCAAGGGCCTGCAAGTTGTATTGAAAAGCATCGAGCCTGATGTTACGACGGATGAAATTAAACAAGCGCTACATGAGAAAGAATTCTCCGTTAAATCTGTTCTAAAAACTCAAAACAAAACCAGGCAGCCACAACCACTCTTTAAAATTGAGCTTAAGCCTTAGGCTTTGATTATGAAAAAAAATGAGGTGCACCCCATTTACAAGCTTCAGTTCCTATTGCACCGCAGAATCACCGTTGAACAGCCACAAAAACGTAACGGCCGGTACAATGCATGAACTGCCAAGAATATGGTCACACAAGGTCTTACTGCAAGCTGCGCCCTGTATGTGTGGTTTTCGGCGATCTTTATGACTCGTCGAGCTGCCCAGCAAGCAAAGATGACTCCAGCAAAAAAAAGTGCAGCAACTGCGGAGGCAACCACACAGCTAACTACAGAGGCTGTCCAATTTACAAGGAGCTTAAGTCTCGCATCCATTATCGCGTGAACACAGCACGCTCTCAAAACGCACCGCCATCATACATTCCATCGAAGTCCAACCCTGACGTCTTCTTTTCGACTGCAGGTCATCTTTTGGTCCCGCACCTGTTATTAAAAACGCAACCTATGCAAGATCTGGACTGATGCCTACTGCTTTTTATCCAGGCTCACAAGCAAAACATGTAGAACTCAACGACGAACGAGACAACAAGCCGCAGGAACCGCCACTAAGCAACTTTGAATCAATGATATGTAATATGCAGCAGAGTTTATCACAGTTCATGTCATTTATGCAAGAAACTATGCAAAATTTACTACAAAATCAAAATACTTTGGTACAGTTGCTTGTATCACTACAATCGAAATAATCAATGGCCTCGCTACGTATTTCAACGTGGAATGCAAATGGCGTTTCACAGCATAAACTTGAATTAGCTCAATTTCTACTCGACAACCATATTGACATTATGCTACTTTCCGAAACACACCTTACAAATAAGTATAATTTTACCATAAACGGATACTTATTCTACGGAACCAATCATCCCGATGGCAAGGCACACGGCGAGACTGGTATCTTGATAATAAGCCGGCTGAAGCATCACTTCCACAAAGAGTTTGCCAAAAACTATCTACAGGCCACATCCCTAAAAATACATCTGGATAGTGGTAACCAACTTGCACTTCCTGCCATCTACCGCCCACCGCGATACTAAATATCTGAAGACCAATTCATGGAATTTTTCAACTCATTAGGAGAACACTTAATAGCAGCAGGGGACTATAATGCCAAGCACACTCACTGGTGATCTCGTTTTGTGACTCCAAAAGGAAAGCGGCTGTACAACGCAATTATAAAACCAAAGAACAGGCTCAGAAACGTCTCTCCTGGCACACCAACATATTGGCCCACTGACCCCAGAATTTGCATATCGCCCCGGTAAGCTGATATCACAAAAATCTAACTGGCTAAGATACAAGAAATATGTTAGCTCACACATCGAACTTATTCCGCATCTGAATTTGGAAGCTGATATTGATTTTATTGCAAACAAACTTGAGTTAGTCTTCGTCGAAGCAGCTCGTATGTCAACACCGAAAGCGAAAACTGCAGCACCCACTCAAAAGAAAACAAATCACCAAATTGAACAGCTCGTTCTTGATAAGCGGCGACTAAGACGGGAGTGGCAATGTCTAAGATCGCCGTCAGCTAAGCAATAGCTAAGAAACGCTACACGTAAGCTAATCAAAACGTTAGCACTTGAAGAAGAACATGCCCAGCACCGATACATTGAGCAATTATCAACATCCAGCTCGAAAAACTCACTGTGGAAAGCTCACCCAACTCTCAGCCAACCGACAAAAGCAGAGATGCCCTTAAGAAACCAAGCTGGCGGCTGGGCCCGAAGCGATGAAGAAAGAGCCAACACGTTTGCTGTTCACCTGCAAAAAGTTTTCCAACCTAACCCAGCTACAAACTCGTTCGCTCTACCGACTGTATTAAACGACACCCACTCACAACATGAGCCCATTGAATTTCTTCCGAACGAAGTCGCAAGAGTTATTATCCAGGAACTAAATCCCAAAAAATCCCCGTGTCTAGACCTAATAACACCAAAGATGATTATTGAGCTTCCCTATTGTGCTGTCTGCGTTATCTGCCAGTTATTCAACGCGATCACACGACTCGGGCATTTTCCAGAAAGATGGAAAAAGTCTATCATCATACTGATACCAAAGCTGGGAAAGGATCAAACAGTCCCCTCGTCGTATCTATCTATATAATAAAACTGAATCGAAAAATGTGTTGCTAAGCGCAGAATTCAACAACGCCTGAACCAATTTGGCCAATTTTTTTTTTTAAATGTTCGTTGGAGTTCGGATGGTTTTGCAACATCGATAATGCTGAAAACCCTTAAAAACCATGTTAAGGTTGAGCCAACCCTAGAGCTGTGTTTTGTAAAATCTTAGTAGGCTACATTTTAGGGATGGGCGGTATCGATACGATACTGGAGGTATCGTTAGTTTCATTGCAGTATCGTCGATACGATATCGACGATACAAGCTTTCGTCGATATTATTTGTATATATATATTCTTAGGCGATACTCAAGGTATCGTCGACGGATCACATCAGTGATTGTCTGGAACCGCACAAATAACCATTTTATGCAACAAAAAATTACAAAATTTAATCAAATAAAATATCACTAGAGCCAGCAAACGGCATACCCCAAACGATGGAAAATGAATCAAAAAAGGTCAGAGAATATTTCACCATTAGTGGCAAAGATGCAAAATGCAGACTTTGCCAAAAAATCATTAAATTTAGCGGAAATACATTAAATTTTTGGAAACATTTAAAAATGTAATACAAAATCGAAGAACATGTAAGCGGGAGTGATGCTTTGGAGTGAAACAAAGCAGATTCTTGCGTTGGAAAATCGAGCAGCAGTCATATCTTTGAATTAAAAAAAAACCGCATAATTTCGATACCACGATAAGATCGATACTTCAAATCTAAATTATCGATATCCAGTATCGGCATGGTCTACTTTGTATCGATCCCACGATACCGATACTTATGCTGGCGATACACATCCTTACTACATTTAAAATTCAGTAGGAAAAATAATTCTATTCAACGTATAAATGAAATTATTTGGTTATCCGGCGGGCGTTGCTACGATAGCAACTAAAATAAATTTAAAACAAAAATTTAAAAAAAAAAACCTAAATATTCAATTCAGCTTATAAATCAAAACAGTTTTGTTTAACTATTTAAATCGTAAATTTTTAAAATGCCTGCAAGACGCAGAGGAGCTTCCATAGGCCATTAAACACGTAGATCTGCAAGAATACGAAATGCAAGAGCCGAAAGAACAACACCAAATCCAGCAAGATAATGCCAATGTGCGTGTGAACATGTCGCATCAAGCTGAATCACAAGATGCACGAAATGCACAATGAAGAATAGAACTGTGTAAATTATGTGGATTGTGCATTTGAGGTAAAATTCACCAGTCTGTCTAAGTCTAAAATGCCTAGAGGACGACATGCAAACATCGGCCGCCGCACACGACATGCAAGCCGGCAAGAAGTGTATACACAGAACGTAAGCGAAAAAAGACTAAATACAATAAGAGAAAGGGCCCGATTGATACAACGCGTGAGTACACGAAGATCATTGGCATCATATAATCGCTTGGCATTCCAATATAATCCCACTGCGAACTACAGTGATGATGACAATTAAGATATTGGACCAATGACGACTTTATGCCGGCTGGATTGTGCAGCGCAAGTGGAAAAGTCAAACTGGATCCATAACTTACACCACAACAGCCATTGAAAGCATTATTCGATGGAAGTGATCCCTATTTACGAAATGTTTAAAAAAAAACTAGGTGGAGTAACGGAGTTCGCCAGATTTTCTAAATATGCAAATTTAAAAGCTATGTCTAATAAGCCATTGCACATTGGGCGATTTTCCAAAAAAAGTGGCATAAAGTCAAAAAATGTATGGTAGAATATTAAAAAAATCTTGTTATTTATTAATAGTAAACACTTCAGAAAGCTTAAAAAAAATTTTGTTTTTTGCTGGGTGGCAACTCTCTTTATGTGGCAGCCTCTTAAAGTCAGCTGATGGCAAGCAGCTTTCGATTGTAAAAGTTACCGCGAAAACTTTACTTCTGCAATTGATCAGTGTGCGTATGTTTTTATCCAGTTAAATATATGTATTAAGTATGGAAAACAAAGATCAAGGTATATATAATCTGTATGTTATAGCAAAAGTACATAAATATTTGTGTTCTTGTTTTTGTCCAGTGTTGTTGATGGTTGTATTTGAACTAAAATTTTAACAATTGTAATCGTGTTCCGTGAAGTATTTCTATATCAAGAGCAAGCCAGAGCAGGCAACTAATAATGGAAAGTGACTAACTTAAATGTCTATTTTCATTTGGTAAAAATCTCATTTCCCCGTTTTCCCCCGTTTATACAAAAAATGCACTTGTAGTTGTTGTTGCGATTACCAACAGCGACCTTGCCGATATTTGGAACGGCAACAATCGCAACGCAAGCGCTGTAACATCGTTTATTTTAACAAAAATAAATAAAGATGATTTGAGCATATCGCACATGAATACAATAGAAGCCAAAGTATCAATTTTTGTAAAACATATTAAACGGTATTTACGCAAACATCACGCAGATCTGGATAAAATTAAGTCGATTTACTCAGAATGGTTTTCAAAAAGTTTTGAAATACGAATCGATATGGAGGATACCAAAAATTCATCACCTTCCAAAATAGGACGCCCAAAATTAGGGTATACAGAGGCCGGGTCAAGGCTTAGAAGGAAAATGGCTCTAGAAGTTGCCATAGCAAATGACTTGTCAACGCCTTTACTTCTGCATGCAGCCTCAACATCTGCGCGAAAAAGAAAAAATAATGAAGCAGTCGGCGTGCAGCAGGAAGTCAATATAGAAAAAAAAATTAAGACGGTGTCAAACAAAGAGCCTTTAAAAATGTCAAATAATGTAGCCTTAGCCTATATATTGGAAAATGGGCTAACAAAACAACAATATATTAATACTAAGAAACTAAATAAGGCGTACGGGAATGACATATATCCTGGTTATGATGCAATAAAAAAAACGAAGATGCAGTGCAGACCAACAGGAGTACAAATTACAGAATCTGTTGCAAAGGTTTCTTTGCAGGATTTGCTAAGCCATACGGCTGAACGAATTTTAGTTTTACAAAAGGAAGTTTTGGAACAAATGGAAGATGTTACAGAGTGCACACTTATTGCATGCTATGGATTTGATGGGTCGACCGGTCAAAGTTCCTATAAGCAGAAATTCGATTTTGATGAACCCGATTCTTCCGACAGTTCTCTATTCGTGGCAACTATGATTCCAATAAGATTAGTGGATTCTTTAAATCGTTTAATTTGGGTAAACAAAAGCCCCCAGTCTGTACGCTTCTGCAGGCCGATTAAAATTGAATACGCTAAAGAAAGCATTGCAAAAATCCAAGAAGAAAAGCATAATTTAGATATGCAAGTAGCAAACTTGCAAAATTTTAAATCACATAGCGCAAACATTTCTGTTAATTTTAAAACATATATGACATTGATTGACGGCAAGGTACTTAATGTTTTAACAAATACGAAATCTACGCAATGTTGTCCTATATGTGCTATAAATCCAAAAGCGCTTATGCACATTAATGATTTCAATTCTAAAATTTTTAAACCTAAGCCTGACTCTTTGAAATACGGCGTTAGTCCGTTACACGCCTGGATCAGGTTTATGGAATTCGTTTTAAACATATCATATCGAATCGATATTAAAACTTGGCACGTAAAAGGAGAGAATAAAAACAAAATGATATCGCGGAAGAAGGAAATCCAACAAAGAATATGGAAGGAAATGGGATTACATATTAGCATACCAAAACAGAATGGATCTGGTAACAGCAACGATGGGAATACGGCGAGGCGAATCTTTGCAAATACCAAACTTTTTCTGAAATCACATTGTTTGACGAGGTCCTATTAAATAAATTCCACCATTTATTAATAGTAATTTCGTGTGAATTTGCCATAAACACAAACAAATTTCGAAGTTTTTGCAACGATACATTTTTATTGTATATGCAGGCGTATCCATGGTACCCAATGTCCCCAACAGTTCACAAGATTATAGTTCACGGATCAGATATTATGGATCAGTTTGTAGTTCCTGTTGGGTGCCTGGGCGAAAATGCATCAGAGGCACGCAACAAACTCTATAAAATAGACCGACGTTCCCATGCTAGAAAAAATTGCAGGCTAAATAATATAACTGACGTTTTTTATAGATCTATTGATTCATCCGACCCTCTAATTTCAAGCTTGAATATACATAATACTCCAAAACTGCTTAAAAAAAATCACTTCCTGCAGAAGTTATTGCGTTTTTGGAAACTCCAACCTTAAATATAAGTTCATGCTATATATCTGAAGAAAATAATAATGAAAATTTTAATTTTAATAATAATAATAACATGGATAGTGAAACAGATGACGAAGAAGATTATGATAACATCAATGAATATTCGTTCGTTTTAGATGATGAAGATTTTTAACTGCTTATTTGTAAAGTTTTTAATAATATAACTACATATATGAATAAAAATTTGTTATCTTTTATGTCTTAGTATAATAAAATAAAGCTTTTCATTTTGTTTGAATTTTAGTTGAACATTTATAATTTGTTCTTAAATAAATGCACTTATTAGTGGCGGCCTACACATATGCGGAAAAAAAGGAGTGACCATATTGTCGAAAAAAAAAATCCGAAATTAGAGTTAAATATAACTAACATTTAAAAAAAAATCTAGGTCTCTAGCTTTATTTTTAGACTTTATGCCGCCAAAATCGACAAATCGCCCATAGTGCATTGTACTGTTGACTTCCGATTGAACGCCTTGCGATAAATACGCGTCCAACAATTCGTCTTCCTCATCATAAAAGTATCTGTCCATTTCATTAAAGCTGGAATTCGGAGCAGGGCACATATTGCCAGTAGGGTTAAGACTATATAGTCTATCCCAAATAGATTTTAAATGACTTATTGCATCATTTTTTTGATGCGATGACAATATATGTTGAAAGCGGGGATCCATAAACAAGCATGCAACTACGAATTTGTTATTTAACAAAGTTTTCGTTCGTATTTCTATAGCATTTAAAATTTTATTTCCAATGGTTTTTGTTAGACTGTGACTTGAATCCTTTACTATTTTTTCTGTAGATATGTGCATGTAGTGAACTGTCGTTGGAATTATGTGTTATTTCGATTTTTCCAGGGCTCCACTATTTCCTCTCTCTTTGGTCTCAATCTTGGGCTTGGGTGTTTTCCATGCTACTGCCAAGTTTGCAAGTGAGTGTGTTTATGTTTGTTTTTGTGTGTGGTTTTGAGCGAATGAAGAAGTGAGCTAGAATTGTACAAGTGAGTTTTATACTCGACTCGTTTCTGCTCACTCTACTCACAACCATCGACAAACAATTACACTTTCACAGGCCAACTGGCAGAGCAATGTAAAAAATTACCACTTGCACCCTCGATTTAAGAGAGAGAGGAAATGGAGCTGGAAAAGAAATTAACATAAAAAACAACAACAGACACAGATTTATTTAATGAAAAGTTACATAATTGATTAGAACTATATTATTTCTAACAATTTAAATTCACTTAATTATTTTATATTTATACATATGTATTCTATATAATATTGCTACTTGCAAGTGGCTAGCTTGACGAAGTAGACTTTTGGCATTTTTAGTTTTGTTTATGTTGTGAATTATTGCAACAAATAAGAAGTGCGGCTTCAGCAAATTTAGATTGCCATATAGCCAGCAGGTATGAATAGTTTTAAGTATGTACTAATAGAGAGATTATTTGAATTTGGGTTTGTACAAGTTCTTTTTACATCAGTGCCTCAAAACATATTAAGTTTTAAAAATGCATAGCAAAGAGCTTCTGATGAATTTACAAAAGAATTATTGATTAATTTATATAGCAATGTGCTCGTTCTCTCTTTAGATTTTTTGTTTACGTTCCACATTGCTACCCTGTTCGAAAACAGGTATTTGAATTTAGATGATGCTACATGTTAGCATATCTAGTTTTGATAGTTAAGCCATTTTTTACTTGCATCATTTTGCAAGTATTATTGATTAAGTTATGGTGTCTTTAACAAAAGAAGAGCACCGTTTTGAAAAATTAAATATCATTTAGATAGTTTAAAAAAAAATAAAAAAGTTAATCTTTTCGAAATTAATCCTTAACTGTATGACAATGCGTGTGTTACTTATTTTTAACAGTTTTTTTTGGAGTGTGGCAAACAGTTTCTTTTTTTGCTGAAGGCATACAAATTGAAGATGAAGAAATTGAACATGAAGTATTGAAAGTTGAAAGAGAGATTGATAGATAGGTGCAATATAGGATAGGTTAAAGTTTGAATTTACAATTACTTTATAAGAGATTTATAGATGCAAATATAAAAGAGTATGTGATTGCGAGGCGATATCAATTGACCACTGTACATGAAACGTACTGAATTATGTACTTGGCCAGAGAAATAGCGCCCCACAAATACAACTTGAAAGTGAAAGAAATTAAAAGACATGTGCTGCAGGGCGATATCCACAGGTTTCATGCACATGAAACGTACTGAATTATGCGCCCACCTGGGAGAACCCAGCAGACACACATCAAAAAAGAGAAAATAGTTAAAGTTAGATAGATAGAGATAGAGATTAGATAGTTAAAGTTTTTAGAATAGGGTAGAGTGGAAAGTGATTAGATATTTACAATGGTTGATTGTCTTAAAATTATGAATATTGTTTCTTAATATTTATAGTTGTATCTAATCCAACGTTGCATGTGGTGACGGCGACAGCAATGGTGACGATGATGATGGGAGGCGGTGAAGGCAGCGTTGACAACGATGAAGATAATGGCGACGATAACGGCGACAATTACAATGTTGTTGTTGATGATGAGGTGATGACGATGCTGGCGTTTATGGCTATTACGCCAGGTCGCTTGTAGCAGCAGCAGCATTAGAAGTTAGCCAATCCAATATATAGGCTAAGGCTACATTATTTGACATTTTTAAAGGCTCTTTGTTTGACACCGTCTTAATTTTTTTTTCTATATTGACTTCCTGCTGCACGCCGACTGCTTCATTATTTTTTCTTTTTCGCGCAGATGTTGAGGCTGCATGCAGAAGTAAAGGCGTTGACAAGTCATTTGCTATGGCAACTTCTAGAGCCATTTTCCTTCTAAGCCTTGACCCGGCCTCTGTATACCCTAATTTTGGGCGTCCTATTTTGGAAGGTGATGAATTTTTGGTATCCTCCATATCGATTCGTATTTCAAAACTTTTTGAAAACCATTCTGAGTAAATCGACTTAATTTTATCCAGATCTGCGTGATGTTTGCGTAAATACCGTTTAATATGTTTTACAAAAATTGATACTTTGGCTTCTATTGTATTCATGTGCGATATGCTCAAATCATCTTTATTTATTTTTGTTAAAATAAACGATGTTACAGCGCTTGCGTTGCGATTGTTGCCGTTCCAAATATCGGCAAGGTCGCTGTTGGTAATCGCAACAACAACTACAAGTGCATTTTTTGTATAAACGGGGGAAAACGGGGAAATGAGATTTTTACCAAATGAAAATAGACATTTAAGTTAGTCACTTTCCATTATTAGTTGCCTGCTCTGGCTTGCTCTTGATATAGAAATACTTCACGGAACACGATTACAATTGTTAAAATTTTAGTTCAAATACAACCATCAACAACACTGGACAAAAACAAGAACACAAATATTTATGTACTTTTGCTATAACATACAGATTATATATACCTTGATCTTTGTTTTCCATACTTAATACATATATTTAACTGGATAAAAACATACGCACACTGATCAATTGCAGAAGTAAAGTTTTCGCGGTAACTTTTACAATCGAAAGCTGCTTGCCATCAGCTGACTTTAAGAGGCTGCCACATAAAGAGAGTTGCCACCCAGCAAAAAACAAAATTTTTTTTAAGCTTTCTGAAGTGTTTACTATTAATAAATAACAAGATTTTTTTAATATTCTACCATACATTTTTTGACTTTATGCCACTTTTTTTGGAAAATCGCCCAATGTGCAATGGACGTAATTCAAAAATTTAAAATCTCCAACTTTCTTATCAGAGGATAGACATAGACGTTCTATCGTATTGGAAAGGAAAACAGTATACCGACCAGGAGCTGTACGCAATTAGTAAAGTTTGTTATGCAGTACCGCCAACACAGGTAAATGGAAATGGCGTAATAAATTGAAGTTGTCTTATTAATTTACTATACTTATTTTATAACAGGTGTCGATTGAACGAGCATTCTCTACGCTGAGACTGGTGCTAACCGACTACCGAAATCGATTAAGCCAAGATGCTCTTGAGAATATATTGTTAGTTAAATTAAATCCTAGCTTTTTGGACATTGCAAATGATACCTTGTCACTATTTGAAAAAGAAGAACATACTCTAAGTGATTAAGAATTTACACAACTAATTACATAAATAACTAAAAATAATGAAAAATCCATTTATTTTTTATTCATCAAAATTGATTTAATATGATTATGTTTTATTTAAACTAATTTGTTGCTACAAATTTTAATTTTTGTAAACATTGAAAAAAATCTAAACCAAAAACAAAAATTAATAAAAAAAAAGTACAAGAAGAAAGTACAAGTACATTATAAATAATTGCCAAATAATTTTTTAAAGTCATAGCTAATCCAAAAAAGTCGCGACATGGACTGCAAGTGACTTCCAAGAATTAGTCGCTTCTTGCTTTTTTGACTTACGCTGCTGATCGAAAACAACAGCAGCTAAAATCAAAAGTAACAAAAAGTCGTCGCCACTGATTTTAGCGACTGCGACTGTCGCCGACTGCCGAAAGTCGACGCGATGCAGCGGCGACTTAAGTCTACGATCAAAATCAACAGCAAAGCAGAAAGCAAAAAAACGAAAAACGGCGACTGCTACTGATTTTTGATTTTCGTTGCTGTTTGATTTTTGCCTATGCTTTGACTGCGACTTATGATTTTTTTAGAAGCAAAAGCAGAAGCAATTGTTTATTTTATAATTTCGCTCGCAGTCGAAGTAGTGAAAAGCAAAAATAATGCGACTTCTGCTAATTCGACTGCAGTTTTTTAAACACTGGTTATGAACGTATTGGTTTTGATTATTAAACAGCAATAATAATTGTTTCTATAGGCCCAATTAAATATCTCAAGAGTTTAAAATACCAGGTGGCATTCAACGGAAGCAGTGGTTACAGGAATTTTGGCTCGGTGGATTGAGCTGAAATTATATTTTGACGTGCACTTGTTTGAGTTTTGTTAACGCATAGATTGTACTTTGTTGTTTGTAAGAAATAAACGGAGGGACTGTCTTGATTGAGCTGAAGAATAAATTAGACGTGTATTACTTTTCGTCTAACATTTGTCTACCACAATATATATAATATAATAAACTGGAAATTTCTTTAAACTATTTTAGCTATTTTCTTAACCAATTTAGCTATTTCAACCCATGTAATTCTGGCAACACTGTCAGCAATACAGAGATACGCAGGCTAACTTATGCCCTTTGCCTCTCATAACATACTGCTCATAAACTCTCTTCAAGTGCCCACTTCTCCTTAACTATGCTGCACGTCAAGCGTTTTGGACACAACAAAAATGTTGTCACCCGATACCGCAACGTCAATATTATAAACGCACCGACGACGTTGCGCTAGCTAAGCAATGATCGTTGCCGGGTGTTTCGTCATATCCGATGCAACAATGTTGGCATCGCTATGTGCAGACTCTGCGAATTGACCGCGACGTTGGGTCAACGAGCGGCCAACAGAATTGGCGAGTCAGATTCAATTCCGACGAGGAAACGATAAGAACATAAATCAGTACTCATTTACTTTATAATGAAGAACATACAACTGAGAAGCACCATCTACTTATTTCATTATCCAATAAGTTAATAAGCTTCCACAAGATATCGATGATGTAACATCTTTATGTTAAGGTAGTCATTGAGACTGCCGTTATTTATTAGGATAAAAACTTATCATTTTTTAAATAAATCATATTATTAACAAGTAAGAAGGATCTAGTCAAGAAATCCCGACTAGGACATTCCCTTAACCCCATACGTAACGTCTACAGTCATTTGTGTGTATTTACCCACTTCAATCTGCTATATCTCCGGTGTTTCTTAGCCGATTATGATACAATTTTTTTAATCGTTCATTATATTACCTAACTTTTTACGATTTTCTAGCGTTTTTTGTTATCAATGACATGTGTATATCGGGAACCAGAAGTGTTATCAAAATTTGAAACTAACTTTTTTTGCATTTGGTATAAGAGAGCTTAAGTTTCAAGTTTGAAGTCTCTAGCTCTTATAGTGTCTGAGATAGGCACGTTCATGCAGACGGACAGACATACAGACATACAGACAGACAGACGGACAAACAGATATGACTATATCGACTCGGCTGTTAATGTTGATCATAATTAAATATACAGATTCTTCTGGTTTCTTCTGTCTGTTACTTACTTTTGCTTAAACATTAATTCCCTTGTTTATCATGGGCTTTAAAGTAATATACTTTTTATTTTCAATTTTGACTGTTGCTTTTAGTAGCTTTTGTTATTCAAAGTCAGCTAAGTCCGAATGCATTAATTGTATTATTATATTTTATTTTAAATATATAACATACAACGCTACTTACCACCTGCCGCTTATAGGACAAACGTTCGCTTGACACTGAACCACATGACGAGCTCTCAGAGACAGCTTGAGTGACCAAGGCCTCAATGGGTGGACTGCTCGGACCGGGAAAACGCTTTGAACAGACTAATGATTGTATGTGCTCACAAATCCGCCGAAAGCGGCGAATATTACCTATGCAATGAAAATTAAATATAATAACATATGTAACAAGTAAAAGGGCTGTAGTCAAGAGAACCAGAACATTACATACCCTCTACCCGTTAGGTAAAATGTACAGTACTTTGTGTTTACACGTACATGAAATCTTATTGTACTTTTACATAACAACTTAACTTCAATCTGCGCTATATTTTATTGATATTTTCAAACCTAAGCTTTAGAATTTTTAAGCACAAGTTTTTTTTTTTTGTTATGGCATTTCGGAAAACAAAAGTGTTATTAAATATTAAAAACCAACTTGTTCTGCTCGTGATATTGGCGATTGACACGATTTTTCAGACTGGCAGACAGTGAGATGGACAGGCGGACATATCCAAATTGACTTCGCTATATATAACAAGTAAGAAGGCTCTAGTCGAGAAATCCCGACAAGGACATACCCTTAACCACCTTAACGTACAGTCATTTGTGTGTATTCTTTCAGTAACCAATATTACTAAAATGACCACATTTCAAACTGCGATATTTTCGGTGTTTTTTAACTGATTTTAATCAAATATTTATTATTTTACATCATGTTTGAAACCTCGTTTTCACAATTTTGAAATTCAAGAATTTTTTTTTATCGTTCGCATGTGTATATCGGAAACCAGAAGTGTTATCGAAAATTTGAAGCAAACTTGACATGCTTATGGTATAGGAAAGCTTAAGGGGGTATTCTGGTTTAGAAACTGGAAAAAATTGATTTTTTTTTTGCATATTTTCATTGTATAACCCTTTCGAAATTCGAATTATTTTCGGAGTTACAGCTCATTTTGTGACTCCGACTCCGACTGCGCGCGACTAGTCCTCAAACTTTGAGCTCGTTTTTCTCGTAACTACTTTTCTAGGAACGGTGTGCATGATATCTCAAGTTCTACTCAACCGATTCACTTGAAATTTTATACATTATAGTATTGCACTACGAAAAGTTTTAACGAAAATTATTATTTTTTTTATTTTTAAAAAATTCCGAAAGACAAAAAAAATAGTAGAAATATTAAACTTTTTTTCAAACCGCCGCCATTTTGTAAAAAAAATTTTTTTCAAAAACTTTTCGTAGTACGATAACTACATCCTTCATCTTTACGAATCATTCCTTGATTTCCATTTAAGGTCACGGAATGGATTTATATCCTGCACACCAGAACAAGCCATTTTTCCATCAGTCCCCACTTCGTCGACCTGCAGTTTTTTGAAATTTAATTTTTTTTAATTTATAATTGTTTTGTTTTCTTAAAATAATAATAGTTTAAATAAGACAATATAATAAGATAGTACAAATAATTTTTGTTTTTTTTTATCGCGTCCAAAAAAATTTCTAAAATTCGGGCTTCTAAACCAGAATACCCCCTTAAGTTTCAAATTTGAAGTGTCTAGCTCTTATAGTCTCTGAGATCGGCGCGTTCATACAGACAGACAGACGGACGGACAGACATGGCTACATCGACTCGGATATTCTGATCAACAATATATATACTTTATAGGGTCGGAGATGCTTTCTTCTGTCTGTTACATACATTTGCACAAAACCATTATACCCTTATTTACCTATTTTATGGGTTAAGGGTATAAAAATAAGTCGGGTTTTCCTTAGTGACGATATAACTACAGAACGCAAGAGCCGATTTCCACGGTTTTGCATTCGTTGGGAAGGTCTCGGGTTCCGTGAGGTTTATAGCAAACAAAATTCAGGAAAATTTTTAACAGAAAAGCATGAAAACCGGGAAAATCATTCTTCACATACGTCACACCGTAAATCCCTAATCATGTAATCATTCGATTACATGCCATTACATTGTTTGACAGCTTCTAAATGTAATCTGTTCAGTTAATTTCATGTGACATTGTAAAATAGAGATTAAAATCAAAACATTCACGGTAATTGTGCAAATTTTTATTCAATTTCAACAGCAGGCATTTGTTTTTAAGGTGGTGGATTGTGCATTTGAGGTAAAATTCACCTCACGACATGCAAACATCGGCTGCCGCACAAGACATGCAAGCCAGCAACAAGTGTATAGACAGAGCTTAAGCAAAGAAAGACTAAATACAAAAAGAGATAATGCCCGATTGATACAACGCGTGAGTACATGAAGATCATTGGCATCATACAATCGCTTGGCATTCCAATATGATCCCACTGCGAACTACTGTGATATTTTTATGACAATTTAGATATTGGACCAATGTATGCCGATATTGCAAAACGGATGGATTGTGCTGCGCAAGTGGAAAAGTCAAACTGGATCCATTACTTAGTGCATCACAACAGCTACTGAAAGCATGA
Organism: Scaptomyza pallida; assembly: GCA_018152965.1. Taxonomy (NCBI): domain Eukaryota; kingdom Metazoa; phylum Arthropoda; class Insecta; order Diptera; family Drosophilidae; genus Scaptomyza; species Scaptomyza pallida. The sequence goes on from JAECXP010000014.1 coordinate 342,299, forward strand.
TGGAAGTGATCCCGATTCCAACCATTTCTACAACACAGCCTTGAATAAAATAACTGCTTTCGCATGACTTTATTTGAAGCTAATATCATTGGAGAAGCCGGCTTCATGCTGACTTGCAAAGAAAAAGATAAGACACACACAACCAATTACTAACACCAATCAATAAGACAATCAACAGCAACTGAAACCAAATACACATACACCACACAGTACCCCATGACACGATCAGAAATCACACAGTATACTTCAACAAATGATTACAGATACAAGGACAAATATATCATTTGCATGGTTCAATGGTGCCAACACTAGATAAACCACATAAATTTCTGCAAATATATTTCATTTCGTCTATGGTGGATCAGCTGAATGTGCGGTGCAATATATGTACAGGGAAAACAATAGTTAAAGAGAAGAAATATTGAACAGTTGCAATCATTTTTTCACGATAATAAAGCTGTGGTTAATATATTCAAAACAGCATTGAAACGAATGCCATCGGATACGCACAAATTTGTTATAAGAGCGGATCGTACCCCAACAGGTGAACATGTGCAAAGATTCAATGGACCTTTCCAACGAATGCAAAACCGTGGAAATTGGTTTTTGCGTTGTGAAGTTAAAGCGTCAGAAGGGAAAAACCGACTTATGTATACTATATATATAAATTACTGTTATTTAACGAAATAAATATATTCAAAAAAAAAATAATAATAATAAAAAACGATTTCCTTCTTCATCTTTTAATACCCAAACAAAATGTTTAAAAAAACGAGGTGGCGTAACGGAGTTCGCCGGGTTTTCTAGTACATATATATACATAAATACTTTATGGGATCGGAATGCTTTTTTTTATGTCTGTTACATACTTTTTCCTATTACCATATCACTTTTCTTTTACCTTTTTCTTGAGGTAAGGGTATAAAAATGTTAAAAAATGTACGGGTTCTACTCACCTGACAGCAAAGTAAATGTTAAGGCGAAAAGCATATCGGCTATATCACCGTGCTTGCATATAGGACTGATGTCAACCTGTTCAATAAGATATTAGGTAACATATTACATAGGAATTGTTTCCATTAGTTTTACATCACCTGAAATTTGACGTGACGTTGAAACATGACATGCCCATTGCCATTACGCTTGTACTCCACGCGAAAGGTTGTGGGCGATACTACGCTATGCGAAACCTCCGCCATCTGAAATAATATGTGCAGTTTTAATATTGCATATTGCATCAAAATCTCTCAAAGACATTTGCAAAACGTTGCAGTCAGATGTAACTGACTGAGGCTCACTTTGTTACCAATTAAACCGTTGTGTCAAGAACGCTACGGATTCTACTTTCAAAAAGTAAGATATGGGTACTTTTGGTTGGGGGAGGTGTGTCATCCAAAGTTTCCATGAAGATCTGTGGTAAATGTCAAACTTCTATTGCCCTACTAAATTTTGTAAATCTACCTTAACAATTGAGATAGATTAAAGAATTCCGAATTAAAGAGGTGGGCTGTTTAGTGAGTGGCATCCAAAAATTTTACTTGTACTTTGTATTTGTAAAACTGAGAAAGACATGAAGATTTCCAATTTGAAGAGGTAAACGGAAAAGATGGGCGTGGCATCCAATTTGTTTTATTTAATGCAGACCTTTAAAGGAAGTCACAAACTATCTTTCCACCAAATGTGGTGACTCTGTCCACTTAAGTTTGGGATATAAAGATATGTGATTTATCGCTTTGCACCTTAAGGCGTATCGACTTGTTATCGATTTTGCTTTGCTCTGTATACAACAACAATCTGCGAGTCGCCCTTTGCCTTGTGTTTTTATACCCTTAACCCATAAAATAAATAAGGGTATAATGGTTTTGTGCAAATATATGTATCAGACAGAAGGAAGCATCTCCGACCCTATAAAGTACTAATTAGTGCCCCGCTTGCTTCGCTGCGCCAATAGTTTTAACAAAATTTTAGCAATATTTATAAAACAAGTTCAGATCAGGCTGTGACCAATCTATTTGCTGAATATTTTGAATCAGTATACTCTTTGAGTTCTCATAGTTCTAGTAATACTTATCCCTTCCAAATTCAAACATCAAATTGCATATTTGCTCCAGTCTTAACTGAGTGTTCGTTGCTAAGTGACCTTAACCTGATCAAACCAGGCTTCTCGTCTGGTCCTGATGGAGTGCCCGGTTGTGTACTTGGATATTGCGCTAAAACACTGTGCAAACCTTTACTAAAATTATTCAAATTGTCTGTTGAATCTCTAGTATTCCCTGATATGTGAAAGGAATCTTTTATTATTCCACTTCATAAAAATTCTTCAAAGTCCAATTTTAAAAATTATAGAGGGATTTCAAAATTGTCTGCCATTCCGAAAGCCTTTGAAAAACTTATTTGCTCTCAATTGCAACACTCATGTAGTGCAATTATGTCGCCTTATCAACATGGTTTTGTGAAGCGTAGATCTACTACCACCAACCTTCTAGAATTTACATCGCTTGTTATTAAAGGGTTTCAGAGCAAAATGCAAACTGATGTCCTTTATACCGATTTTAGTAAGGCATTTGATTCTGTTAGTCATTCACTTTTGCTTCATAAATTAAACATTATTGGGCTCCTCCTTTCATGGCTTTCCGAGTCCTTGTGTGGCCGTACACAAAAAGTTGTCTTTAAATCATCTGACTCTAAACCAACCTTCGGCCTTTATTATTTAATCTCTTTATTAATGATCTTCCTGCAGTAATATCTAACTCGCACAAGTACATGTTTGATGATGGTGTTAAATTATGATGAATCTTCTTTCAGTAACTGACTACAGTCTGATCTTAGTGCACTATCTGATTGGTGCAACTTTAACCAACTTCATTTAAATTGTTCTAAATGTAAAGTAATGTCTTTCTGTAGAAGTACACCTCATACTGCTCAGTACTTGCTTGATGGCTCACCACTCAATCGCGTATTAGAAATGAAGGATTTGGGTATTATTCTTGACCTAAAATTAAAGTTTGATTCTCATATATCGTGCATGGTTAATAAAGCCATCAGTGTCGTTGGTTTCATCAAGCGGTGGTCGAAAGAGTTTAACGATCCCTATACTACTAAAACACTTTATACATCCCTAGTGCGTCCCATCCTTGAATATGGATCTTGTGTGTGGTCTCCGCAATACAAGATTCATCAGGATAGAATCGAATCTGTTCAGAAGAAATTTCTTTTATTTGCACTTAGAAGTTTTAACTGGGTTCCCGGAGTTGATTTGCCTTCGTATTCAAGTTGACTTCTATTAATTAACCTTCCTTCTCTTTTAAACCGTAGAACTGTGCATGGAATTTTATTTGTTACTAATCTTCTCAATGGTGAAATCGACTCACCCATTTTATTAAGTCGAATAAAATTAACTGTCCCTATTAGATCTTCTCGTAACTTTGTACCTATTAGCCTTGATCGTTGCTCTACCAACTATCTAATGGATGAACCGTTTCGAGTAGTGTGCGCAGACTACAATAAGATGTTTTCACTTGTTTCCTTTGAGGCCTCCATTCCCATACTAAAAAGATCCATACTGCTTTACTTATCTAGTCATAGTCACTAATAACTAATCTTATGATCTGATTGGGTGTTTCTGGGTTTTTCCCAATCCTTGCAACAAATGTTGGATCATTAAATTTTTGTTAATTCCCCAGAATATTTTAATTTTTAAACTTTTTCATTTCATTCCAGTTTGTTTACTAATTTAATTTTAAATTTTGTTCATTAATCTTAAACATTTTTGTAACTTAAGCTCTTCTTTTAATTTGATTTAATTTTAATTTTATGTCGACTGATCTTAGTTGACAATAAACAAACAAATAAATACATGTATATGTATATACATATGTACATACGTGCATTTGCAACACCAACTAAAGCTACAAATGTCAGCTGGAAAATTATATCAAAACAACAATGGCAATAGGTATTTGTGTTTGTGTCTTACGTTTTGTTTGGGATTGATAATTAGAAAGTATGTACAATTTTTTTTCTGTCACTGTTAGAATTGTTTAAAGCAACTATTAGCATTAAAAAAATTTTTTGTTTAAGCCCAGGAAAAAAAGTTTTTAAAATAGACTTTTATAAGAATTGAAAACTTTCAATGGGTACTTAATGGGTTAAGAAGAGTATTGTATCATCAAAAGGGAATTTGAATTACATATCCATTGATGCCAAACTTTTTAAAAACTAAGTATAAATTATGCGTAGATTTAACTTTAATTGTTGTTAAAACAATTTATTGACAAACTGTAGGTAAAACCACCTACCACATATTCTGGTGTGCAAAACTTTTCTAGACGCACCAAGTTATGCTTAAATTGATTTAGTTTAAATCAATGAAACCAACAAAAAGAAGCATTGCGAGCCCAACAACAACACGTACAACAACAACAAAGTAGCGTTTGGTCGTAAATCAATTGTGAAAGGCACAAAGAAGAAAAAAGAAAAACGGAGAGACACACACTGTATTTTGTTTTGAAATTATCAGCAACTGCGTCACAGCGCTTGTGTTTTGTTTTTGTAAACTCGGTCGCGATCGCTTGTGCAGACGGCAGTAGAGGAATGGGTCATGTGTTTTGTTTTTGTATACTCGGTCGCGGGCAAACTCCCAGATTGTGCGACAATGAGGCGCCAGAGTGGTGGAATGAGGTAAAGCGACAAATTCAGGACATTGTTTATATGGGAGGTACTCGAAGGAGTGGTCCAAATAAAAAATTCTTTCTTAGTGCTCACTTTCAACCTGAATGGAATATTTTGTGAAAATTTCAGCCTTCTAGCTCTGATCGTTTAGGCTGTGGGTCTCTCAACAATCAGTCAGTCAGTCAGTCAGGACAAACTATTTTATATATATAGATAAATAAATTAGTTAACAACATATAAGCAAAGTATTTAATACTCTCTATTTCACGCCACCATTGAGGTTGAGAATCAGACGCGTCATTTTACTTTGATACCAAAGGTATCATATTATATTGGGTTTATGCAATGTCCATCATGGTGTCTGTCCGTTTGTACGTCCGTCCGTATGAACGCAACTTTTTTCGAGCCTTGCAACTTTGCAAATATCTTGGAACATGTCTTTGTCAGACAAAGTGTTAAATTTAGGGTTCTACGACCTCAGGGGGCCTGGGAAATCGATAACAAATCGATACACCTCGATGTGCAAATCGATGAAACACATATATATATATATATATATCACATATTAGCAGCTAGAGTCACCAAATTTGGGGGCAAGATAGCCGATGACATTCCTCAAAAACTGCATCGAAAGATTGGATGCCACACCCACCTCTTCCGCCCCCAGCTATTATCAGCTATAATCGAAAATGACAGTATTTCCCACCGTTTTAAGCTATAATCACAAAATTTGGTGGGAAAGTAAGTGCTGAATTCTTACAAACCCACTGATACCGCCCACCTTCTAAAATCTGAAATCTCTATATCTTTATCAGTTTTAGGGCTAGAGTCACCAAATTTGGTAGAAACATTGTTAGTGACATCCGTAACCGATCAAAGTTTTAGATGCCACGCCCACCTTTTCCACCCACCTCGTAAAACCTGAAATTTCTATATCTTTCCCAGTTTTTGCGCTATAATCACCAAACTTGAAAACATTGTTAGTGCACAAATGTGCAATATTGGATGCCACGCCCTTTTATACCGCCCACTTAAATATCTTTCTCAGTTTTTGCGCTAGAGTCTCCAAACTTGATAGGGAGATAGAAGGTGGCATCCGCCACAGATATGCATCACAAATTTGAATGTCACGCCTACCCCTTCTGCCTGCCTTTTTATACCCAATACGTGTTTTGTTCTTGTAAACTCGGTCGCGATTGCTTGTGCGCAGACGGCAGTAGTAGAATGGGTCATGTGTTTTGTTTTTTTAAGCTCGGTCGCGGTCAAACTCACAGCTTGTGCGACAATGAGGCGCCAGAGTGGTGGAATGAGGTAAAGTGACAAATTCAGAACATTGTTTGTATGGGAGGTACTCGAAGGAGTGGTCCAAATTAAAAATCCTTCACTTTCATCCTAAATGGAATATTTTGTGAAAATTTCAGCCTTCTAGCTCTTATCGTTTAGGCTGTGGGTCTCTCAACAATCAGTCAGTCAGGACAAACTATTTTACATATATATATACAGGGTGCGCCATGTCAATGTGGTCAATGGAAACCTTGAATAACTTTGACAGAACTCAACCGATGGCGGACAGAAGAAGACTTTTGTAAAGGTTATTCCAATACAATTTTAGCCATGAATCGCTTTACTCCCAAAGAACGCGCGGAAATAGTTACAATGTACATTAAATGTAATCGTTCAGTTGTTGCAACACAGCGTGCGTATCGTAAAAAGTATCGACTGGCCACCAAGATCGCCCGATTTGAGTGAACCCGACTTTTTCTTGTGGGGCTTTTTGAAAAGCAAAGTGTACGCGAACGAACCGAAGACTTTGGACGAGCTGAAGAACAACATTCGAGTCGAAATCGGTGCGATATCGCCCGAGACGCTGGCAAATGTCATGCAAAATGCCAAAAAAAAAGAGCGCAATTTTGTTTGCGCAATAATAGTGGTCATTTGATCGACGTCGTTTTTCGAACATAGCTGGAAAAAATTGTAAAGCTTTGAATTTGATAATAAAAAAAGTTTTTCCAAAATTCATTGAAAACTGTTCAAGTTATTTAACATTTCCATTGACCACATTGAGATGGCGCACCCTGTAGATATGTAGACTACATTTTCTTAAGTTTCTATTTGTTAGTGTGTTTGTTTTTGCACGGTGTATACATATATCTGCACTTGCATTTTTTGTTATACATACATGTATTCTTGAACACTATCAACGGTTAAGTTGATAAAACCATGTCCATCTGTATGAATGATCCGATCTCACTATGAAAACTAGAACTCAATCTCTCCAAAAGTAAGTAATAAAGTAATGAACATTAAAAAAATTTTTGAAATTAATTAAAATCACGTTACGAAACGGGTTAAGGAAATTCTTATTTGGGATTTCGCGGCAAAAGACGTCTTACTTGTTTCTTAATAGTAGATTTAGGTTACTATTTTCAATTTCGGGGCTGTGTTAAAATTGGGGCAATAGTTTGAATGACCTATAATGTCCACCGTTTCAATTAAAAATCCGCCAACCTTTCTTAGTTTCCTACTGGGGTCACCAAATTTATTGTCAAAATAGCTGTAGACATTTACTTTAATTGAAGATGGCCCCTTTTTATTTCAAATATTTCATATCTTTATCTTTGTAAACGGACTCTCTTAAATCCATTTTTATACTTTTATTTAATCGCATTCTGTTCGTCCGACTGCAAAGTTTTTACTTGTTATACTTTGATACTAAAGGTATCATAGAATATTGGATTTGTGAAATGTCCGTCGTGGTTTCTGTCCATCTGTCCGTCTGTCTGTATGAACTCAACTTTTTTAACACCCTTAAAGCATGAGCCTTGCAACTTTGCAAATATCTTGGTACATGCCTTCGTCAGACAAAATGTTAAATTTAGGGCTCTTCGACCTTAGGGGGCCTGGGAAATCGATAACAAGTCAATACACCTCAATGTGCAAATCAATAAAATACATATTTATCCCACAAACAACACCAAATTTGGGGGCAAGAAAGCCGATGGCATTTCCCAAAAATCTGCATCAAAAGTTTGGATGCCATGCCTACCTGTTTCGCCCCTCAAATTATAAAAAAAATGGCTGTATCTTTTTTCAGTTTTTAAGCTATAGCCACCAAATTTGGTAGGAAGGTAGATATTGACATCTGATACATATATGCATTAAAACTTTGGATGCCACGCCCCCAGACAACGAGCCATGCTCCGCCGCCCTAAAAAAAAAACGAAATGCATGTAACTTCGCCAGTTTTTAAGCTAGAGCCACCAGATCTGCTTCAAAGTTTTGGAAGCCACGCCCACCTTTACCGCTCACCTTCTAAAATCTGAAAACTCTATATCTCTCTCAGTTTTTGCGCTAGAGCCACCAAATTTGGTGGGAACATTGTTAGTGACATCCGTAACAGATTTGCATCAAAATTATGAATGCAACGCCCACTTATACCGCCCACCTCTATATATTTCTCAGTTTTTGAACAGATATGCATCACAAATTTGGATGTCACGTCTACCCCTTCTGCCTGATATTTATACCCGAATCCAAAAGCACACATAATCCTTAACACAGTTATGTAAACTGGTATCAAAGTATATCGCAGTCGGTTGCGTGCGACTGCAACGTTTTCAATATTTTTATATTGTACTAGCGGCCCAGTTCGTGCTTCGCTACGTAATATGTATTACATATCACGTACCTATTAAAATATTAAAAATAATTTATTGCTAGTAAAATATATTTGCAAAAATTTGTAGTCAGCATCGGCAAATGGTAAGAGCGAGCCTGCTCGATGGTATATTTGTCCCTGAACCTTGAACGTCGGCATAAATTCATCTCTAATGATTTTTGTTGCACCAAAAGAAGTATTGAAAGAATTCGAAAGCATGAATTGTATGCTTGAATATTCTTCAAGAAATGCTTATACGTCGGCGATTCTCCAGTGATCAAGGAATGTAATGGTTCCGGTGGCGGCTCCAATGCTGGCCGTTTCACTTTGCCATTGGAGCAGCACATGCCAGCGGTTTCTCCTCGAAACTTCGCTGCATTGCAATGCGTACAAATAATATTCATTGCTCCAATGTCACCATGCAGGCTGTAGTCGCAGTCAGAATCGTATTGAAAACCTACATTTTCCATTTGATCGCGAAGGCGAAGCGGAACTCTGCCTTCACGATAATTTGCACCTACTCGTGATCGCCGTGCAAGACTCTGTGCAGGTACAGCGTTAACCGATCTATTTCGTTCATTTCGCTCACGCTGCGATACATTTGCTTGCGTGCGTTCATATTCAGTCTGACTTCGTCTTCGTATTGCCATATAATTTGCTATATGCGTTCGGCGCTCTATATTTGCTCGCCTGGCTCGTGGCATTTTTTCTTTTTCTCAGAAGAAAAAAAAACTTGAAGAGCTAAAAATTAACGTTTTTTTTTTTAACTATATGAAACACCGCAAAAATATTTTTTAAAAGTACACGCACAATAGTTATCGTAGCACGTACAAAATAAAATGACAACAGAAAAAATATTGTTCACTTTCAACACTGAAAAAATTTTAAATTTGACAGCAATATCCCTGTTTTCTTTTTTCAAAATTTGATTCCATTTATTGAACTCATAAAATATGAGATAAATAAAGAACTGGTATACCGATTTGGGTCGAACTTCACACAAACCATCTACTAAATAGTCCGAACAATGCCCAAAAATTTGGTTTCAATAGGTGAGCTCGTTCTTGCGCTACAATGTCACAACGAAAACTGCCACTTATTTTCATATACATTTATAGATTCTTATTAATAAGTATTGCAATGTAAGTTCTTATCAATTTCGACACGGTCGGCGATATAAAGATTTTATTTAAGTTCTTACGGAAAGAAAGGCATGAATCAAATGCGCCTTGACGGTTGCAATGGGTTTGCCCTTCACTAATATGGTGAACGTCTCATCTTTCTCCGTAGTTATCAAATTTCCGAACCATGAGCGCTTAGTGAGCTCCGGTGATGACTCAGGCGTTAAATTTATCTCTTCAGCGGACACTATAAGGATTGCAGATTGATCTAATCAACGTGCTTTTAAATAGAGATAAACTTTAACTCACCCTGCAGTTTTCTTCGATGAAAGCGCGGACTGCCAAGAAAGCTGTTTTTTATGTTGGTGAGTCGAGTCTTCCAGAGCTGTCCACCTGGTGCATTGCAGGTTATGCTGGTTATTCCACTATTGCTGTTATTATGCAACGGAGCTCCATTGGGACTCAAGCCTTTAAAATAAAATTTAAGAACAATAAAAAAAAAAATTAATGCTTTGATTCCAACAAAGACCTCGGGAAGCACAATTTATAGAGTCTGTATTGTTGATCGAACCAATGGGAATTGTCTCACCCGAGCTGGTGCGGTGATGAACCATAGGTGGTGCTACTGAAGTTTTGCTGACCGTATCGCGACACAATATATTAGGCAATGGTTCACAATCTCCATACTCAAGTGTTAAGGCGCCACCACTATGCTCTTGAGATTGGCGCGCTGAATCTCGGCGCTCCATTCGAGGCTCTCTAATGGCTACCAAATCGTTTTCAATACTTTTCTGTGAGCTGTGGGAGGGAGTCCGACTGACCGACGGATGATATACCGAACCAGAACGATCACAATCACCGTAGTTTGGATGGCGTGAGCCAACCGCTGGCGAAGATGGCCGCGACTTTGAAATGCCTGTCTGCTGCGATGAATTTGAAGAAGAATTGCAACGTGTCGGACTTTGATATGAGGAGCTTCTCATCGACGTGGATACCGCGGTGGGTGAACGTCGTTGATGACTTCGTGAGCTGCTGTAGGACCGAAAGCTTTTAAGAGATCATTAAAAAAAATTTATAATCGAGAACATTTTGTGCACAAAAAACTTACTTAAATGCCTGTCGTCGCGGGGTTAATGGTGACCCATCCGAAATTTGTCCATAGCTCGGCGTATTTGAGCCGTTGATACGACATTTGTCCAGTCGCTTGCGTGGGGGATCTACTGCCTCCAGATCGCTGCGGGATTTAGCAAACTCTTCCTCATCTTCTAGTGCGGGGCGTCGACGCTTGCGCTCCAGGAGAAGAAAATAAATGACTTTTTCGGTATTGTGACTGTAAGTCAGAATCAACCTATTAATATATGTTAAAATTTTTTTTGATTGCGTACCTAGCACTTAGTAGTTCCTGCAACAGCTTATCTTTCTCTTTAAAGCAACCCAACGAACATATGGCATTCAACACATCAGGATCCACCGCAGTGGCAGTGGGTATAACATGTGTTTGAACCACCTCCATCATAGGAAGCTCCAACTCAAGCTCACTTTTTCCACCAGCAGTGACCCAAGCATGACGATTTATCTCAGCCAGCTTAAATATTTAAAGTAATAAACGATTAAGAAGGGAGAGAGCTGATGCTGTTTATTTGAAGTAGTAGTTTTAATGGTTCCCTATTATTTCTTATTCAGAAGTGTTAAATAATATTGTTAAAACATATGCAAAACTCAAAAGATGGCATGTCCAAGCCTCACAATATAAGCTTCTTGTGGTGGGGGTCGACTAAAAACTAATCGGTTTCTTGTGTTCGCTAAATCCAAATAAGTGAACATTTTTAGAAACTGACCAGATAAATGGAAAGAGACTAAGGCCTAGTTTCTCAATGTCCGGTTAAATTTTCGTTTAGCTAAACGAAAATTTAATTTGCTGGTCGAGTTAAACGGTTTGGTTTTCTCAAAGCCAAAATAACCTTTCATCGATAAGTAAGTATTGCCCTAACAGCGTTGCCACATATATACAAATAATTACATATAAAGCGAGCGGTTGAGCTGTTTTTTGCTGTTGTCCGGCAACATTTTATGATTCGTGTTTAAAATCCCACATATGATTAATTTGAGCGCAAAAGAACTTAATTGTTTACATATTATCAGTGAAATAGTTCACCCTATCCCTATAATTTCTCGAGTTATTTACTCTTGGCTCTGTTTCGTCAAATTGCGTCTCCGTTGCATGGACATAAAAAAACTCTCTAATGCGATGCCATTTTGCTTTAATAACAAAATAAATATACAATTCAAAGGACAGCTGTTTGCCTTATCGATTATTGTTAACGATATATCGTGACAAAAAATCAGTATAAATTTTGAACGCGACCCAACCTTCCGTTTAGTTTGTTTTTCATTTACTCCTAACCGAACATTGAGAATCTCACATTTGACTAAGCGTCAGATAGTTTACCTAACCGGACATTGGGCCTAAGAGATTTGATTTAGCGACACTTAAAACATATTCAGACCTTTAGATCAAACAATGTTTGTTTACTTTTCTTGTCCCAACAGGAGTGATATCGGTTCGTTTCCAAATTATTTTTGTGTACAGGACGCGGTCTAATATACTAATACTTAATATACTTATAAGCAGTATTAGGTGAGTAACAAGTCGAAAAAGCGCAATCTTGTAAAAACGTCTCTTTCTGATTAAAGATATATTATGTAAGGAGCGGACCGGCCGTCAGCCGATTGAAGCAACAAGGGGAACAACGCGCAACTGTGGGGTGGCACATACATACCGACAATATGTATGTTGCCGCCCTCGCAGTGCGTGCCGTCCTTGGAGCTTACAATTGGTAGTGCGACTATACTCTCCTCGTGAGGGCGGCTGGAAGCAGGGCCTTGATTCGTTCATGTCTTTGCCAAGGGTGCTGACGAATGGTAGTCAGGCAAGAGAATAACACTCTTTAAAATTACCCCAGTCCAAGGTGGAACAGCATTGTGCCGAGGGACTCGCGGCCGCGGGGTTGCTCGGTCTCTACTTTGCGAACTCTGGATACCTGCCGACCTCCGGGTGATCGTCCTTCCCGTCTACTCGTGGGACCTAAAATGAACCTTTCAAAAAATACAAACCTAAAATCAGTGTCCGAGGCACTCAAAACCTCGGTGGGAAATGACAATCCCTCTTCAGGTGCTAGCACCTCGAACAATGCGTCTGGTAAGCCAACAGACGCTCAAAATGTAGCAACGACCAACCCAGCTTCAGGAGCTAACACCTCCTCTTCAAAGTCTGGTATGACAGCAGACACGCGAAAAGTTGCTAAAGGGGCAAGCTGGAGGCGACAAAGACAGTCGTCCTTCTACCCTGAGCGTCGACCGGTAACGGCTCCTGGAGAGCGGCAACCGCAACCTTAGGTTTCCGGGTCAGCGACTGTGGCGACTGCCTCCGGGTCAGCTACCGTTCCAACTGGCAAGCCATCCTTCCAGTATCGCCAACGGGCTGCTGATATTCTTCAGCGAAACCTCACGACCCAATTAGCATCCCCAGACGGCCCCCGGCCTGTGGAGTGGACAAAGACCGTCCTCCCCGATTTTAAGCCGGCTATAGCGCCCGTTTCCGGAAAAGTTAAGCCGAAACGGCAGCGCTCAGCTGAAAAGACGGCCCCGCAAGCCAAGCGGATTCGGTCTCCCCCTCGCCCTCAGCCACTCACCCGGTCCTTCGCCGAAGCCGCCAGGGAGAAGGTACTCATTGGGGTCCTTGACAAGGGCCAAAGTGAGTGCCAGATCCCTCGGCATAGGTTGGGGGACCACCACCACGCTGCTCTGACGCCGGCTGGCACCAGGGTCGCATTAAAGTGATAGCCTGTGAAGATGAGGGGTCCGCCTCCATTTACAAAAAGGCAATCACCCTGCTGGGTGAGATCTACCTTGGAAAGGCATACCCAGTCGCCCCCGCGCCATGGTTTGGGTCTCTGCATAGCCTGGGGATCCCGAAAGGATTCTCAAGCTATTCTAGTTATGCAACCCTGACTTGGCCACACAAAACTGGAGGGTAGCCAACATCATAATGAGTCGGCGGAGAAACTGGCCAAATCCAGCGGTGCAGCCTTCTACGGTTTCAAACCTGTGGTTATAAGGGTGTACCGGTCGGACGCGGACAGCAAATCTTCGGCCGACGATGCAGCGCCAGAAGGAGAGGAGGTTGCCACAACAAGTGCCGCAGCAAATGGCACCCGGGGACTCGACACCCACTAAAAAGGAGGTCGACATTCCGGCAGGTTACCACTCGGAGGGCTCCGAGCTGGGTAATGAATTAGCCAACAGAATCTACCTCGACGACAGCGACACCGACGAAGAGGCGGAACGTACGGTGGTGGAGACCAAATCTGAAGATGTCACTACGACTTCTGCAGATCAACCTCCACCACTATAAGGCGGCTGCAGCCGCTCTTCTGCTTCGCAAAATCCATTGCAGAGCAGACATAGTCCTCATCCAGGAACCTTGGGTCTGTGGTGGCAGGGTTTCTGGCTTGGGGACGAAGGACTACAAGCTACTTGTAGCCCGCAATGAAGGTAAAGTTCGCACCTGTATTCTGGCAAAAAAAAAACCTAGATATTTTTCTGCTCTCTTACTACAGCAATGGCGATAACACTGCTGCTTGCCTGGAGCTGAAGTATGGATGTGTCAAACTTAGCTCAAGCTACATGGTACATGACCAACAAGGCCCCCGCCACACACGCTCCTGCGCAGCCAGATCGCCGACGGCGAGGCGACCCACCATCAGTGGTTCAGCACTGATATTAACGAACGGGGTGAGTCACTTTTTAACTATATCCTGTCCACCAACCTCAACATCTGCAATATAGGTAATGAACCCATCTTTATTACAAGAAATAGGCAAGAAGTCTTAGACATGACGTGCAAAGGCGTCCCTCCATCAAAGACTCGTCAGATGGAGGGTGCTTGATGAGCATTCGTTCTCCGACCTTCGGAAAAATTTCTGCTCCTCAATTGAAAACACTACTGATGCTGCAAGGCTCAGAAATGTTCTCTCCAGTACTCCGACAACCGTCGGGCTCCTCAAGAAACTAGATGACTCGTGGACAATGACCAGTTTGGAGTCTCTAGAGCTTCTAATGGAAAGCAACTTTTCCGGTTGTGCAGTCGAGTCACCACCTGTCTTAGCCAGAGAACTTCAAGAGCATTCAGCAACTGATTTTCTCTCCTAAGACATCATCACATGGGCCATACAAAGTTTCTCGCCCTTCAAATCACCAGGACGTGACGGCATCATTCCAGCCCAATTGCAGCAGGCAGGTGAAACGGTATTTTTATATTTTTTTTTATTTGGACGTAGACGTACTAACGAACAGTACCATCAAGTGGCCCAACGATACCAAGCACCGGCTTGTTAATGCGCGGCCCCAGGCAAAAATGCAACCACCCATCGCCCGACCGACCGAGAGGCACACCGCATAACGTGCGGTTACGTAGATCGCGAACATGTAGACAAATGACATAAGACTAGCTTTTTAAGAGAACCAATAGAAGTGGCACCATTTATTAAGTATTATTAGTTTGAACATAAAATACGGAAGGGATTATGAATAGTATAGTTAGAGTGACAGGCTTGAAGAGCAATTGTTAGAAAAAAATTTCTTGTCCGTCTGATCGGAACTGCAAAAGTAATCTGGCTGATTAATTCCGAAGAATCAATTTCACCAATTATTAGTTTATGTAAAAAGATTACACCTAGCATTGTTATCCTATCAGCAAGAGAAGGAAGATTTATTAGTAAAAGTCCACTGTGGTAGGAAGGTAAGTTAATGTTAGTATCCCAATTAAGTCCCCTAAGGGCAAGGAGCAGAAATTGTTTCTGTACTGATTCTATTTTATCCTGGTGAAGCCTGTATTTGGGATACCAAGTACAAGATCCATATTCAAGAATAGGACGTACCAAAGACGTATAAAGTGATTTGGTTATGTAGGGATCGTCAAATTCTGTCGACCAGCGCTTAATGAACCCCAAGGTATGCTTGTGAAATTTAAGTTTTGGGTCAAAAAGGATACCTAAATCATCAACCCATTCAATGCGATCGAGTGGGCTACCATCAAGAAAATATATATTTAAAAAAGGCAGCCGTTTATAAAAGGACATTGCTTTACATTTATTGCAATTAAGATTTAACAAGTTAACACGACCCCTAAGTCTTTTTGTAATTTTTGAGCAGACAACGTAGTAGTACCTGACATGCATAATTTCACATCGTCAGCATACATCAGAACTCGAGAATGTTCAATTACTGATGGCAGATCATTGATGAACAGTGTGAATAATAACGGTCCAAGGTAACTTCCTTGCGGAATACCGGACGTGACATGAGCCACCTTTGAGACAGAACCCTTAAAACTGAGTCTTTGTGTTCTTTGAATGAAATATTCCCTTATCCACCGAATGAGATTGCTTGGAAAACCTAAAAGTTGAAGTTTATAAAGTAAAAGGTAGTGATTAACTGAGTCAAACGCCTTACTGAAATCAGTGTAGATAACATCCGTTTGCATTTTATTTTGATAACCCGTAGTAATATTTGAAGTAAATTCTAACAGGTTAATGGTGGTAGATCTTTGTTTCACGAATCAATGCTGGCACGGTGATATTAAGGATCTACAAAAATGTTGCAATTGAGAAGTTATCAATTTCTCAAACATTTTTGGGATAGCAGACAATTTGGAGATACCCCTATAATTTGGAACGTGAGACTTGTCTCCTTTTTTATGGAGCGGTATAATAAATTATTCTTTCCTGATGTTTGGAAATTAACATTGCTCAACAGACAAACTAAACAATTTGTGCAAAGGCTTCAAAAGACCGTCAGACCTTGTAGATCACGTAGTAATGAACACTCCGTGATTCTTGGTTCAAAAATGCAATTGGAGCTATCAACCCGTTACGGGTAAGGCAGATCAACCTGAGTATCAATTGAACTATATGTTGTTTGAAAAAATTCTGCAAACAAATCGGCAATGCACAGTGGACGGTCCCATAGGCCAAAAATAAAAAAATCAATGTTTGAATTTTAAGTTCAAATGTTCGGCATCTAGTTGTCCATAAAACGGTGCTTTAAAATTGATTATTTGTTTTTTTTTGCTTCACACATTCGCGAAGAAAATGACAGGTAAAGTGATAGCACAAACCGTGCGGCCAATATTAGGCGTGTGCATCGTAGCTGCAAGCCCTGCAGAAATATATTAAAAAACTATATAAAAGCTAAATTAAAGTGATCAAACTAAAATGAACATATATGTTGAAGGTATTTACATTGTGTTTTGTTATTTTTATTTGAATTTCATTGTTTGTGTGTTTTTAACAAAACATGTGCGTAAACCCTAATTGTTCTTGTATAACCTCAAAAAAAAAATCAATTTTCAGATGGAGTAAAAATTGTTTTGCCAATGACGGCCTTCAACGAAATTTTTTTTAAAAAATTGATCAATATTTAGTTTTTCTAAGTTATGAAAATAAGCTGCTACAATTTGCTACACTTAATGTAATCATGCATTTAATACCTCCATCTCGCTCCATATTTCTATGTTTTTGTGTCGTTTTTTCGTGCGTTTCTTTCTGATTTTGCGTGTCTTTGTTATTTAATAGATTACTGTTAAGTTCGGACCCCTATATATCTGGACAAAAAATGTATAAAAGCAAAAAATCCATTTTAGACAAATCAGTTTACGATTTGCTTGAGTAATTATTCTTTGTTTGAGTTAACAGTTTTTTTTTATAACTAACTTATGGTATATTACATTAAACTATTGTTTTTGTCGTTTAAATATATCATTCTTTTATTCTTTTGTTATTTAATGATGTATTATTTTATTTTGAATTTATAAAATTTTTATTTTTTTGTATTGCATTATTCATTGTTTTTTAAAAGTTAAGCGTTTAGTAAATTCACGTTGGAAATAACTACAAAAATAATGTTGCATAACCTTAGGGGTCTGCTTTAATTTGATTTTTTAAATTGGCGCGAAAATAAAGCTTATATACGTGCCAATATTATAAATATAGCATTAATATGGAATTATTTAGCTGCAGAAAAAGTTTCAAGCTGATATCTCTATTGGAAGTATTTTTGGCCGCCTTCTCCATACAAGACCGTCCACTGTGGAGCGGTAAGCTGTGAATGCAATTTGGTTTTGTTATTGAGCGCGTACCAAAAAAATGCAAATAAGTTATTAAACTTAGTATCCACTTTGTGTTTTACACCCCGATAACGCACAAAGCCGCAAAAGCTATTTATTTGCACAAAGCGCGGGTTTTAAAAAGTTACTAAAACGCAAAAAAATCAAAAAAGGCAAAGCGCACAAAAAAAACCGTCCGTTGCTGCTGAGAAGCGAGTCTCTTTTTTGTACACATAGGCTGGGGTGTTTCATCATTTTAAGTAATTTTCTTTGTAAGTTGTTGTTGCAGGACTTATGAAACATGAAACGATGAAACGAGCTGTTAAACACCTCAATTGTCTTTCTTTATTGCCATTGCAAAGGTGTTGCAGTCCGTTACAATCGTAGATTTAAGTCCGAAAAAGAAAACTCGCCATTTTCTAACTGCATTAACAATTGCCAACACCTCCAACTCATACGAACTGTACTTTTCTTCACACAAGTTTGGTTTTTTGCTCATAAACTTTACTGGGTGGAACAATCTATCCTCCAAACCCATATTTACTAGCATCTGTATGCACTTCCGCAACTGCATTCGGGCTGTAAAGCTTTATGGCCGGTGCGATTACCAACAACTGTTTCAAATACTCAACCGCAACAATAGTTTTTTATCTAAACTTCTATTTCTATTGTCCCGTACAAAATAATCTTTGCGAAGTAAGTCTGTTAAAGGCTTTGCTTCAACTACATAGCCCTTTATAAATCGGCGTAAGTAGGATGTTAGGCCGAAAAATCTTTTTAAAGCTTTTCTAGTTTTGGAAATTAGAAAGTTTACCACTGCCTCTGTTTTGTCCTGCATGGAAGCAATTGTGCTATCTAAAAAAAAAATTGGACCACACTGGAAGCACCAGTTTTTAATTCAATCATCAAAATCGGTTTACCCAGTCGCAAGTTTTGAGGTAACAACGCCAAAAAAATTAATTAATAATACAAAAACAAGAAAGAAGGCTCTAGTCGAGATATCCCGACTAGGACATACCCTTAACCCCATACGTATCGTGTACAGTCATTTGTGTGTATTTACCCAGTGACCAATATGGCAAAAATGACAAAATTTAAAAGTACGATGTCTTCGGTGTTTCTCAACCGATTTTAATCAAATTTTTTGAAATGTTCATTATTTTATCAATAGTTTGAAACATCGTTTTCATAATTTTGAAATTCAAGAATTTTTTGTTATCGATCACATGTGTATATCGGAAACCGGAAGTGTTATCAATAATCTAAAACAAACTTGATCTGCTTATGGTATAAGAGAGTTGAAGTTTCAAGTTTGAAGTCTCTAGCTCTTATAGTCTCTGAGATCGGCGTTAGTACAGACGGACAGACGGACAGACGGACATGGCTAGATCGACTCGGCTGTTGATGCTGATCAAGAATATATATACTTTATGGGGTCGGAGATGCTTCCTTCTGTCTGTTACATACATTTGCACAAAACCATTATACCCTTATTTACCTATTTTATGGGTTAAGGGTATAAAAAGAATCTTTCGATATCAATTTCCATCAAAAGCGACCAAAAAAATCTAACCTCAGGACCTTGAACAAAAATAAGCCGCTGCAACGCGTGGCTGGGTTAGCTAGTATATATATAACAAGTAAGAAGGCTCTAGTCGAGAAATCCCGACTAGGACATACCCTTAACCCCATACGTAACGCGTACAGTCATTTGTGTGTATTTTTCCAGTGACTAATATGACCAAATTTCAAACAGCGATATCTCCGGTGTTTCTCAACCGATTTGGATCAAATTTTTTCAAATGTTCATTATTTTTTCAATAGCTTGAAACCTCGTTTTCACAATTTTGAAGTTCAAGAATTTTTTGTTATCGATCACATGTGTTTATCGGAAACCAGAATTGTTATCGAAAATTTTAAGCAAACTTGATCTTCTCATGGTATAGGAGAGCTTAAGTTTTAAGTTTCAAGTCTCTTGCTCTTAAAATCTCTGAGATCGGCGCGTTCATACAGACGGACAGACAGACGGACATGGCTAGATCGACTCGGATGTTGATGCTGATCAAGAATATATATACTTTATGGGGTCGGAGATGTTTCCTTCTGTCTGCTACATACATTTGCACAAAACCATTATACCCTTATTTACCCATTTTATGGGTTAAGGGTATAAAAATAAGTGTCAGTTTTCGTTGTGACATTGTAGAGCAAGTACGAGCTCACCTATTGAAACCAAATTTTTAGGCATTGTTCGGACTATTTAGTAGATGGTTTGTGTTAAGTTCGACCCAAATCGGTATACCAGTTCTTCATTTATCTCATATTTTATAATGAGTTCAATAAATGGAAACAAATTTGAAAATAGAAAACAGGGTTGAAAGTAAACATTATTTTTTATTGTCGTCATTTTATTTAGTACGTGCTACGATAACTATTGTGCGTGTACTTTCAAAAAATATTTTTGCGTTGTGTCATATAGTTAAGAAAAAAAAACGTTAGTTTTGAGGTCTTCAAGTTTTTTTTTTCTGAGAAAAAGAAAAAATGCAAATGCATCGCAGCGTGAGCGAAATGAACGAAATATATTGGTTAACACTGTACCTGCACAGAATCTTGCACGGCGATCACGAGTAGGTACAAATTATCGTGAAGGCAGAGTTCCGTTTCGCCTTCGCGATCAAATGGAATATGTTGGCTTTCAATACGATTCTGACTACGACTACAGCCTGCATGGTGACATTGGAGCAATGAATATTATTTGTACGCATTGCAATGAAGCGAAGTTTCGAGGAAAAACAGCTGGCATGTGCTGCTCCAATGGCGAAGTGAAACTGCCAGCATTGGAACCGCCACCAGAACCATTACATTCCTTGATCACTGGAGAATCGCCGACGTCTAAGCATTTCTTGAAGAATATTCAAGCATTCAATTTATGCTTTCAAATGACTTTTTTTGGTGCAACAAAAATCATTAGAGATGAATTTATGCCGACGTTCAAGGTTCAGGGACAAATATACCATCGAGCAGGCTCGCTCTTACCATTTGCCGATGCTGACTACAAATTTTTGCAAATATATTTTACTAGCAAAAAAATTTTTTTAATATTTTCATTTTAATATTTTCATAAAAATGTTATCTTTTTTTGTATATACTGTCCTTTTTCCCATTTTAACTTTAACCCAGCTTTTCCAGCTACTTCTAAAAATTGTTTAGTATCTCCAAATTTTCATCTTCTGCTCGTGATGGTATAATAATATCGTCCATATATACTTTTATTTTTGTAGTAAAAATCAACGTTTATTAAAGAGATACCAAGCGGCACATGCTTAAATTCGTATTGACCGTGATGCGTTTCAAACGCAGTATACTATTTTGAGCTCCCTTCCACAGGCACATGAAAATAGCCATTACTAAAATCAAGGGTTGTAAATACAAATGAACCCTGCAAACGTTCGAGCACTTTATCAATAATTGTGAACGGAAAATTATCTTTCCTAATCTTTTGATTTAGTTTTCTAAAATCACAACAAATTCTTTTGGATCCACATTTTTTCTCAACTAGAGCTCCTGGTGATGCAAATTCAGATGAGCTTGGTACAATAACACCCTCTTCCAATTATTCTTGTACTTGTTTTTCGATTATGCACTTACTTGCAATCTGCGTGCATGCTGAAACACTGGAGAGTCATTATTTAAAATTAGTTTAATTTCAACTGGAGAACTTATTACCTTCTTTGGTGCATACGAATTACTTAAATTTTTAACTTCTGATTTTTTATACCCTTAACCCAAAAAATGGGTAAATAAGGGTATAATGGTTTTGTGCAAATGTATGTAACAGACAGAAGGAAACATCTCCGACTCGACAAAGTATATATATTATTGATCAGCATCAACAGCCGAGTCGATCTAGCCATGTCTGTCAGTCTGTCTGTCCGTATGTCTGTCTGTCCGTATGTCTGTCTGTCTGTCTGTCTGTATGTACGCGTAGATCTCAGAGACTATAAGAGCTAGAGACTTCAAACTTGAAACTTAAACTCTCCTACACCATAAGCAGATCAAGTTTTTTTTCGCATTATCGATAACATTTCTGGTTCTCGATATACACATGTGATCGATAACAAAAAAAAGCTTGAATTTCCAAATGGTGAAAATGAGGTTTGAAACTATAAATAAAATAATAAATATTTAAAAAAAATTTGATCCAAATCGGTTTAGAATCACTTGAGATAACGCAGTTTGAAGTTTGATCATAATGGTTACTGGGTAAATACAAACAAATGACTGTACGGGTTACATATGGGGTTAAGGGTATGTCCTAGTCGGGATTTCTTGACTAGAGTATTCTTACTTGTTTATGTTTTGTTAAGTGTATTAAGACTACTTTGTCTAACACCGTCTGATTTTGTGTCATCACTTTTTCCTGAACACATATAGCTTTAAACTAAAACATGTTTTTGTCTTTCTCTTTAAAAACCAAAATTTGTACACTTGACAAAAAATTTACTTCTTGCAGAACGTCACTGCAAATTATTGCGCTATAATCTAAATCTTTTTGTTAAGCTTCATTGAAGATTACAGTAAATGCTATAGCATCAACTACTACCTCTTCTTTAAAACATTCAATTGTGTATAACTCACCACTGCCTATACCTCTGAGTCGTTTGACTTTTTTGCTAAGTTCTACTCCTGATAGCAAAGAAAACAAGTTTTCTCTTATTATTGATAGCTCACACCTTGTATCAATTAATGCTTCAAACTATACATCTTGAGCACGACATTTTTTTTTATACATAAGCCCCGATTTGCCTTTTCCAGTTCAAAGACAATTTGCCGGTTGATCTTGTTTACGTTGTTTCACTTCGGTACAATTTGTTTTCGTTTTTTGACACGAATAACACACAACTTCATTGGAACGTTCCCTGTTTTTATATCCCTCCTTTTCACATTTAAATCATTGGACTGAATTCTCCTTAGCACTGACTTTGACTGACTATAACCTTAAATGGCTGGAGCATAAGATTTTTCTTTTACAACAGTTAAAGTGCCTTTCATAAATACTCATCTCTTTCTTCAACTCGCTAACATTTCTATCTTGAAACAAGAATGCTTTATTAATCCTACTATCCTCAATGCTACCAATAAAATATCTTATTGGAATATATTCTTCTAATTTCCTATCTCTCGAAGTCTTCTGGGCTGTGCCAAAATCTCTAAGGCAAAGCCTTCCCTGTTCCGCATGTTCGGCAGATTTCATTTTTAGGTATTTTTTCTCGGAGTAAATAAGAGTTGCTACAATTAAAAAAAAATTCCCCAAAATTTATTTGATATTTTTATACTTTGATACCAAAGGTATCATAGTAAATTGGGTTTGTGCAATGTCCGTCATGGTGTCTGTCCGTTTGTCCGTCCGTCCGTCCGTCCATACGAACGCAACTTTTTTCGACAACTAGAGTCACAAAATTTTATGGCAAGATAACTGGTGACATTCCTCAAAAAACTGCATCAAAAGTTTGGATGCCATGCCCACATTCTCCGCCTGCATCCCAAATTCCGTGGCATCCAAAATTTTGATGCTGTGTTATGGGGAATACCATCAGCTATCTTGCCCCCAAATTTGGTGACTCTAGCTGCTAAAATGTGAGATATATATGTGTTTTATCGATTTGCACATCGAGGTGTATCGACTTGTTATCGATTTCCCAGGCCCCCTGAGGTCGTAGAGCCCTAAACTTAACACTCTGTCTGACAAAGATATGTACCAAGCTTTCAGGTTGTCGAAAAAAGTTGCGTTCATACGAATTTTGCATGCCACACCTACTTATAATGCCCACATCTATATCTTGTTCTGTTTTTGCTCCGTAAAATCTGAAATCTCTTAATCTTTCTCTGCTTTTGCGCTAGGGTCTAAAAGCTTGGTAGGAGATATATGGTGTCATTCGCCACAGATATGCATCACATTTGGATGTCACGCCTTCTGCCTGATATTTATACCCGAAACCCCCATATATTACTTTTTGCACACAGAATCCATAACACAGCTATATAAACTGGTATCTAGGTATATCGCAGTCGGTTGCGTCCGACTGCACATTTTTACTTGTTTGTATTTTTTTTTTTTTTTTGTTAAATTCGTTGACTCTGCAACAAGCTCAACAATAAGAATATTTCTCAGTCAGACAAGACTGCCGCGTTATGAGTTGCTTAAATTGTTTTTTATTACTTACCGTTAATCGCCTTTCTGGAATTATTTCAATCATGCCACGCAAAAGGCTTTGGCAATCTGGGGGCACAAAGTGCGGAATATGAAAAACGCCACGTTTTACTTTTTCTAGAAGCTGTCGCAGGTTGTCATCGTCAAATGGCAACGCTCCTACTAACAGTGCATAAAGTATAACACCACATGACCACACATCCGCCTTGCGTCCGTCGTATTTTTCACCCTTGTGGAGTACATAAAAAGTAATTGCTTAGAATAATTTTTTTAAATGTTCAATACTAAACTTATATGATTTTATCTTTACTATTAAAATATATATTGAATTATTTATATTAGTAAGTAGTTAATATATGTGGGTAGTAGCTATTTTAAAATTTTTCATTTTGCATACAGATCTAAATGTAAGTATTGTTCATTACTCCTAAAAATGTTGTAGCTTAAGGCCCATTCCCAGCAGGCCCGGAATGGAAATTTTATGTTCAACTCTATATAAAAAAACCGTTGTCAGAAATTTCCCTGCCTGTTAATTTTTTTCAATTCCCAGCAAGAATCAGTAAAGTTAATCGATAGTTCCGATAGTGGAACCAGTGTGGATGTCATAATCAGCTGTTCTTAAAAATGGAATTATAAGTTTACTATTATTACGGGCTGCTACGAGTGAAAATGGATGAAACAAAAATTTAACACGCAAGCGTTTTGAATTTGTTGTCACAATGACCGATTTATTTTGTAAGTAATCAAGTATGGTGACCAACAAATATTTACATTTTCCATAAAAATATTTAGTACATCTAGTCACCCTAACTTTTTGTGGAACCTAACGAAATAATAAGCACTTTTCATAAATAAAATTATTTGCTGGGAATGGGCCTTTAAGCTCTATTTTTATACTCTTACTAGCTAACCCAGCCACGCGTTGCAGCGGCGGACCCGACAGACTTCTTCCTGTCAAAAACATTTGTAATGTTGAATTGTTTTGTTTAAAAAAGCATTTATTGAATAAGCATGAAGTTTTATTATTATTTTCGATACATCATGTTGCTTACTTACAAAACAGAGTTTTTCTGAAATACTGGCTATTTATAAGGTTTAAATTTGATATTCACAAACACACACTGTTAAAATACAGTCTGTTAATTAATTTAAAGCTTTCTCATAAACTATATTTTTTGTTTTGTTTTGTGGTGCGTAAATAAACAAAGAAGACGGTTTTCCGACGCGCGAACACGCGACGTATAATTGTCCATGCGCGAAACAGGGAAACTCCAAGTTGATTCCACAAACTTCTAACGACTGTCCTTGTGATTTATTTATGGTCATCGCAAAGGCCAGACGTACTGGAATATGTGTAGCACCAAATGATGTCATCTGGAAACAGTTGTTATATTTCTGAATGTTGGTCAAGAAGTGCTTAGAATCATTTTCAATCCCAGAAACTAAAGAGCGTAAAGGATCTGGTGGTGGGACCAATTGTGGCAATTTTACTTTGCCTTTAGCACAACATAATCCAGTAGATTCACCAGTGTATTTTAACGCCTTACAATATTTACGAATTGTTTTAATTTCCCCAATTGTTACCGATTTGTCGGCACAATAATCAATTGCCAGATCATAGTGGAATGCAGCTCGTTCAAGAATCACAGGAGCACTGCGTCTGCGGATTCGCTCAATTTCATTATGTCTAGCTTGCTGTTGTTGTGGTTGATGTGCACGAACTCGTTGCATTCTAAGCCTATCTCCTACATTGTCACTCACTAAAGAACGCAATTTTGACAGAGCAATACGACTGTTTTCTTGATCTGTCTGTCTCTGGTCATCAGTGCGGTTAGCACGTGAGGTAGCTTTTCGCACATTTGATTGACTACGACGACGTAAGTCAGGTCGTCTTCTCCTCGGCATCGTAAATTGTAATTAATCAAAGTGATTGCAGGCATTTTAAAAATGTACGATTTTAAATAGTAAAAAAAAACTGTTTTGAATCAGATGCTGAATTTTTTGTTTTTTAAAAAAAAAAATTGTTTTAATTTATATCAGTTGTTGGCGAAGCAACGCGCGCCGGATAACTAAATAATTTCTTTTATACGTCGAATAGAATTATTTTTCCTACTGAATTTTAAATGTAGCCTACTAAGATTTTGCAAAACACAGCTCTAGGGCTGGCTCAACTCTAGCATGGCTGTTTTAAGGGTTTTTTCGGCAATTATTCGAATTTTTCTTACCTTTTAAACCTTCCCTAGACCTCCAAGAATAATTCAAGGCCAAGATAAGATAAATCCATTCAGCCGTTCTCGAGTTTTAGCGGGACTAACGAACAGCAATTCATTTATATATATATAGAGATAGAGATAACAAAGGTATAAGTTGGACTTAGAAGCTTTTTCAAGATCTTGCCTTAGCAAAAGTTCTTGTTCTTTTTATATACTTAACCCATAAAATGGGTAAATAATGGTATAATGTTTTTGTTCAAATGTATGTAACAGACAGAAGGAAGCATCTACGACCCCATTCTTGATTAGCATCAACAGCCGAGTGGACATAACTAGGACTTGGTTTTTTAAATCTTAAATATTTTTTTTATATGTTGCTGGATTTATTTTTTGAATCTTTCCTTAAAAATGGGAAACTAACACAAAGCTTACAAACCTTACAAATATTACTTAATTAACTGTTTGTTGTTATACAAATAGTTAGTAGCCGCGTACCTCAACGTCATTACGACGAAGACGGGATCGGCTGCACGAGTTTGTAAGTCCTCTAGCAAGATAATTGGGGTTGATGACAACTTGCCTAAGTAATTTTCCTTGTAGTCCGCAATAACTTTGTTGATTGTTGAGACATTTAAGTCGTTTTGATTGTTTTCGTTGCGAACGTACCACGGTGCCCCGGTGATAGTTCTCAGGATCTTTGACTGGGCTCTTTGTACGATGTCGATGTTACTGCTGCACGCACTACCCCATAACTGGTATCCATAGGTCCAGATTGGTTTAAGAACAGAGTTGCAGAGCAGGACCTTGTAGTCAAGGCTTAGCGGGGAGCGAGCGTTGATAAGCCAGTGAATGTTATTGGCTTTTAGTTTAAGTTTTGTTCTCTTAGCTTCAATGTGCCTGCGTCAAGTAAGACTTCTGTTCAGGTGTATTCCTAAATACGTTACTTCGTTTGCTTTCGGGAAAGGGGTATTGTTTAGCGTAAGTGGTGGTCAATCTTTCATGTCAAGAGTGAAAGTTACATGTTTACATTTTTGTTCGTTTACTTTAATTCGCCAGTCGGATAGCCATTTTTCCACGTTAACCAGATGACGATCGCGTTGCGATGTGGCTGGCAGTGGAAATCTATATCGGCTAAGAATAGCTGTATCGTCTGCAAAGGATGAAGTTGTAACTCCTCTTCATGTGACAATGTTGCTGTGTAGAGGACGTAGAGTGTCGGCCCAAGTTCGCTTCCCTGAGGAACGCCGGCTTCAATTCGGTGTTCGCTAGATATTGCAGTGTTGCATCCTACTGCAAACTTCCTGTCGTAGAGGTACGACTTTAACAGTTTATGTGTGTTTGCTGGGAGCGTTGATTTGATCTTATACATCAGCCCTTCCAACCAGACTCTGTCAAACGCCTGAGCTACATCCAGAAAAATTGCAGTACAGTATTCTCGATTTTCAAACGCGCCTCGAATTTCTGAAGTTATGCGATTGACATGCTCAATAGTTCCGTGGTTTTGGCGAAAGCCGAATTGGTGCGACGGGATTATGTTGTGAAGGTTCAGAAATTGATTAATCCGAGTCATCAAGCATTTTTCGAAGAGTTTTGATAGACACGATAAAAAGCTTATAGGTCTACTAGCTAACCCAGCCACGCGTTGCAGCAGCTTATTTTTGTTCAAGGTCCTGAGGTTAGATTTTTTCGGTTGCTTTTGATGGAAATTGATAATTTAAAGCCATAATTACCGCTGATATCGAAAGTTTCTTTTTTTTGTATTATTTATGTATTTTTTTGGCGTTGTTACCTCAGAACTTGCGACTGGGTAAACCGATTTTGATGATTGAATTGAAAACTGGTGCCTCAGTGTGGTCATTTTTTTTTTTTTTTTTTTTGGTCCAGTTCTGAAAATGGCTTATTAGACATAGCTCTTAAATTTGCATATTTAGAAAATCTGGCGAGCTCCGTTACGCCACCTCGTTTTTTTTTAAACATTTCGTAAATAGGGATCACTTCCATCGAATAATGCTTTCAGTGGCTGTTGTGGTGTAAGTTATGGATCCAGTTTGACTTTTCCACTTGCGCTGCACAATCCAGCCGGCATAAAGTTACATGTTAACATTTTTGTTCGTTTACTTTAATTCGCCAGTCGGATAGCCATTTTTCCACGTCAACCAGATGACGAGCGAGTTGCGATGTGGCTTGCAGTGGACATCTAGATCGGCTAAGAATAGCTGTATCGTCAGCAGAGGTTGAAGTTCTAAGTCCCCTGCATGTAGGAATGTCTGCTGTATAGAGAACGGAAAGTGTTGGCCCAAGTACGCTTCCCTGAGGAATGCCAGCTTCAATACGGTGTTCGCTTGATGTTGCAGTGTTGTATCTTACTGCAAACTTGCTGTCGTAGAGGTACGACTTTAACAGTTTATGTGTGTTTGCTGTGAGCGTTGATTTGATCTTATACATCAGCCCTTCCAACCAGACTCTGAGCCACATCCTGAAAATTTGCAGTACAGTATTCTGGATTTTCAAACGCGCCTCGAATTTCTGAAGTTATGCGATTGACCTGTTCAATAGTTCCGTGTTTTTCACGAAAGCCGAATTGCTGCGACAGGATTATGCTGTGAAGATTCAGATATTCAGATATTGATTAATGCGAGTCAGCAAGCATTTTTTGAAGAGTTTTGATAGACACGATAAAAGGCTTATAGATCTGTACAACGAGAGGACTGTTTGATCCTTTTCCAGCTTTGGTATCATTATGATGATAGACTTTTTCCATCTTTCTGGGATATGGCCGAGTCTTGTGATTGCATTAAATAACTGACAGATAACGCAGACGGCACAATAGGGAAGCTCAATAATCATCTTTGGTGTTATTAGAACTAGACCCGGGGATTTTTTGGGGATTAATTCCTGGATAATAGCTCATGCGACTTTTTTCAATAGGCTCGTGTTGTGGGTGGGTGTCGTTTAATACAGTCGGTAGAGCGAACGCGTTTGTAGCAGGGTAAGGTTGGAAAACAGTCGGTAGAGCGAACGCGTTTGTAGCAGGGTAAGGTTGGAAAACTTTTTGCAGGTGAACAGCAAACGTGTTTCCTCTTTTTCATCGCTTCGGGACCAGCCGCTAACTTGGTTTTTTAGGGACATCTCAGCTTTAGTCGGTTGGCTGAGCTTTCCACAGTGAGTTTTTCGAGCTGGATGTTGTAAATTGTTCAATGTATCGGCGCTGGGCATGTTTTTCTTCAAGTGCTAACGTTTTGGTTAGCTTACGTGTAGCGTTTCTTAGCTATTGCTTAGCTGGCGGCGATCTTAGACATTGCCACTCCCGTCTTAGGCGCCGCTTATCAAGAACAAGCTGTTCAATTTGATGATTTGTTTTCTTTTGGGTAGGTGCTGCAGTTTCCGATTTCGGTGTTGACATACGAGCTGCTTCGACGAAAACTTACTCCAGTTTGTTTGCAATAAAATCAATATCAGCTTCCACATTCAGATGCGGATTAAGTTCGATGTGTGAGCTAACATATGTATTTCTTGTATCTTAGCCAGTTAGATTTTTGTGATATCAGCTTACCGGGGCGATTTGCAAATTCTGGGTGTCGTAGAAGTTGAACAGAACAGGCGAGTGGTCAGACGATATCTCTGAGAGACATTCGACGCTTATCAGGTTGCGCGGAATATTTTTGGTGACTGCAAAATCAATTAAGTCGGGCAGTTTCTTGGGGTCAGTGGGCCAATATGTTGGTGTGCCAGGAGAGACGTTTCTGAGCCTGTTCTTTGGTTTTATAATTGCGTTGTACAGCCGCTTTCCTTTTGGAGTCACAAAACGAGATCACCAGTGAGTGTGCTTGGCATTATAGTCCCCTGCTGCTATTAAGTGTTCTCCTAATGAGTTGAAAAATTCCATGAATTGCTCATCAGATATAGAGTGTCGCGGGGACCAGTAGATGGCAGAAAATGCAAGTTGGTTACCACTATTCAGATGTATTTTTAAGGATGTGGCATGTAGATAGTTTTTGGCAACCTATTTCTGGAAGTGGTGCTTCAACCGACTTCTAATCAAGATACCAGTCTCGCCGTGCGCCTTGCCATCGGGATGGTTGGATCCGTAGAATGAGTATCCGCTTATAGTGAAATTATACTTGTTTGTGTTTCGGAAAAAAGCATCATGTAAATTTGGTTGTCGAGTAGAAATTGAGCTAATTCAAGTTTATGCTGTGAATCGCCGTTGGCATTCCACGTTGATATACGTAGCGAGGCCACTGATTATTTTGATTGTATTGATACAAGCAACTGTACCAAAGTATTTTGATTTTGTATTAAATTTTGCATAGTTTCTTGCATAAATGACATGAACTGTGTTAAACTCTGCTGCATATTACATATCATTGATTCAAAGTTGGTTAGTTGCTGTCCCTGTGACTTGTTGTCAAGTTCGCCGTTTAGATCTACATGTTTTGCTTTGGAGCCTGGATAAAAGGCAGCAGGCATCAGTCCTAATCTTAAGGGGCTTGCATAGGTCGCGTTTTTAATAACAGGTGCCAAAAGGTGACAGGGAACAAAAAATGAACTGGCTACAGTCGAAAAGAAGATGTCTGTGCTGTGTTCACGCGATAATGGATGCGAGACTTAAGCTCCTTGTAAATTGGGCAACCTCTGTAGTTAGCTGTGTGGTTGCCTCCGCAGTTGCTGCACTTTTTATACTTTGATACCAGAGGTATCATAGTATATTGGATTTGTGCAATGTCCGTCATGGTGTCCGTCGACGTCCGTCCGTCCGTCAGTCCGTCCGTCTGTATGAACGCAACTTTTTTCGACGACCTTAAAGCTAGAGCCTTACAACTTTGCAAATATCTTGGTACATGTCTTCGTCAGACAAAGTGTTAAAGGGCTCTACGACCTCAGGGGGCCCGAGAAATCGATAACAAGTCGATACACCTCGATGTGCAAATCGATAAAACACAAATTTATCCCACATTTTAGCAGCTCGAGTCACCAAAATTGATGGCAAGATAGCTGGTAACATTCCTCAAAAAACTGCATCAAAAGTTTGGATGCCACGCCCACCTATTTCGCCCCCAGCCCCCCTCCAATTATAAACAAAAATGCCTGTATCTTCTACAGTTTTGAAGCTATAGCCACCAAAATTGACATGAAGGTAGATACTGACATCTGACAAAGTTATGCATCAAAACATTGGATGCCACGCCCCCAAACAACGGGACATGCCCCACCGCCCTAAAAAAAACCGGAAGGCATGTATCTTCGCCAGTTTTTAAGCTAGAGTCACCAAATTTGGTATGAACATTGGTAGTGACATCCGTAACAGGTGTGCATACAAATTTTGGATACCACGCCCACTTATACCGCCTACCGCTATATCTCTCTCAGTTTTTGAGCTAGGCTCTTCAAATTTGGTATGAACATTGTTAGTGGCATCCGTAACAGATCTGCATCAATGTTTTGGATGCCACGCCCACTTATACCGCCTACCTCTATATCTTTGTCAGTTTTTGAGCTAGAGTCTCCAATTTTATACCCAAAACCCTCATATATTACTATTTGCACTTAGAATCCTTAACACAGCTATGTGAACTGGTATCAAAGTATATCGCAGTCGGTTGCGTCCGACTGCAACGTTTTTACTTGTTTTAGCTAGAGTTACCAAATTTTATGGAAAGATAGCTGGTGACATTCCCCAAAATAATTGCATCAAAAGTTTGGATGCCACGCCCTGCCCCAGCCCCCTTTCAATTATATACAAAAATGCATGTATCTTCTACAGTTTTGAAGCTATAGCCACCAAAATTGACATGAAAGTAGATGCTGACATCTGACAAAGTTATGCATCAAAACAGTGGATGCCACGCCCCCAAGCAACGGGACATGCCCACCGCCCTAAAAAACCGGAAAGCATGTATCTTCGCCAGTTTTTACGCTAGAGTCACCAAATTTGGTATGAACATTGGTAGTGACATCCGTAACAGGTGTGCATACAATTTGTGTGCAATAATTTTGGATGCCACGCCCACTTATACCGCCCACCGCTATATCTCACTTAGTTTTTGAGCTAGGCTCTTCAAATTGGGTATGAACATTGTTAGTGACATCCGTAACAGATCTGCATCAATGTTTTGGATGCCACGCCCACTTATACCGCCCACCTCTATATCTTTCTTAGATTTTTTGCTATAGTCACCAAATTTGGTATAAACGTTGGTTGTGACATCCGTAACAGGTGTGCATACAATTTTTTTATGCCACGCCCTTATACCGCCCTCCTCTATATCTTTGTCGGGTTTTGCGCTAGAGTCTCCAAACTTGGTAGGGTGATAGAAAGTGCCATCCGCCACAGATAAATATCATGCCTACCCTTTCTGCCTTATTATTATACCCAAAACCCTCATATATTACTATTTGCACTCAAAGTATATCGCAGTCGGTTGCATCCGACTGCAACTTTTTTACTTGTTGTATATTGGGTTTGTGCAATGTCCGTCATGGTGTCTGTCCGTCTATCTGTATGAACGCAACTTTTTTTTTGACACTTTTAAAGCTAGAGCCATGCAACTTTGCAAATATCTTGGTACATGCCTTCGTCAGACAAAGTGTTAAATTTAGGTCTCTACCACCTCAGAGGGCCAGGGAAATCGATAACAAGTCGATACACCTCAAAGTGCAAATCGAAGATTTTAGCAGTTAGAATCACCAAATTTGAGGGCAAGATGGCTGGTGTCATTCCCCAAAAAACTGCAGTTTGGACTAAGAATGTTTTCCCAAGAAACTTTTCCGCAACGTAGCAGATTATACATAAACTTAATTTATTTTCCGTTATCAGCGCACCAAAAGTACTTTGATACTTAAGATGTGTTTGAAATGTTATTGATTGAGTTGAAACCAGCTTATTTTTATATTTTCATATAAGGTTTTTAAAACTTACCCGTATTACTTCTGGACAGGCGTAGTGCGGCGATCCGCAGGAGGTCTCCAGCATACTACCTGCTGGTTGAAGTGAGGCCATGCCAAAGTCTGCTACCTTAATGTTATTCTTTTCATCCAAAAGCAGATTTTCAGGCTTTAAGTCCCTATGGCTGTAATTTAAGTATAAACATAGCATTGGTGTTGCTTTTTTTAACAAAGTGCTAAATACCATATTGAGTGTGAATGACAGAAATCCAGTGCAGAAATGATTTGTCTAAAAAACTTTCGCGCCTCCTTTGGCGTAAGTCGTCCCTTTTTAACGAGATAATCGAAAAGTTCACCTCCAGATACGTGTTCCAAAATAAGATATAAGTACTTTTTGTTTTCATACACGTCGCTTAAGCCAAGTACGTGCGGATGATCGATAAGTTTCATAATAGCAATTTCACGTTCAACCTTGGATAAATAAAGGTATAATATAAGACAAGAATATCTTACAAGGCAATGTACATCTCTTATAGCTGAAACTTTTTATTTTATTAAATTTTTTGATAATTTTAAAGGGTAATGATATCCAACTTAAATTCAGACACAATCAACTGCAATATATTCTGATACCTGTTTACATAACTGTGTTTAGGATTCTGCGTTCAAAAAGTAAAATATGGGAATTTTTACTATAAAAAGCCAAGCATAAGCGTGACATCCAAAATATGGATGTAGATCTGTGGCCTTCTATGCACCTATCAAATTTTGTGAGTCTAGTGCTTAAAATTGGGAAAGATACTGAGGCTTTTGATTTAAGAGATGATCTATGTCGGTGAGCGTTCCATCAAAATGTGGCATTTAATGCAGGCTTGCTGCTTCCCTTCTAAACTTGAAGACTCTAGCTTAAGAACTGACGAAGCTACATGCAGTCCAGTGTCCAGTGGGTCGCGGACGTAGTTTGTTGCGTGGCATTCAAAGTGTCGATGCAAATTTGCAAAGATAAATATATGTCGATTAAGATAAATTAAAAAAAAGCAAAATGGGAAAGCATGACATTAAAATTTGTGAGACAGATCTGTGACGGATGTCACTATCAAACTGCCTGACGAATTTGG
The DNA here is from genome assembly GCA_018152965.1 of Scaptomyza pallida. Classification (NCBI taxonomy): domain Eukaryota; kingdom Metazoa; phylum Arthropoda; class Insecta; order Diptera; family Drosophilidae; genus Scaptomyza; species Scaptomyza pallida. Next base: position 376,340 of record JAECXP010000014.1, read on the forward strand.
AGGCCCTAGCACAAAAAACAAAGAGAAAGATATGAAGATCTCCGATTTAGAAGATGGGTGTGTCAAAAACTTTTTTGAATTAAATAGAGCGACTCCAAAGGTAGGCGGTATTGGTGGGCATGATATCCAATGTGTTCCAGTAATTTAGAACTTGGGGGGAAGAGGCATTCTGCCTCATTACTATTTCTAAGAACGTCTGTTTTGTAATTTAATTGGATTTCACTAAAAACATCGAAATCTTTTTTGAAAATGATGATATCAACACCTATTTCTAGTAATAATATCAGTTTTTTTTCTGATAAATAAATTAATGAATGAACCCCTTTGGGAAGGAACCTTCGAAAGTCGATAGAAAGTCAAAACAATCGAAGTGCAAATCAACAAAGCACATATGTAGAAATAGAAGTTTATATCAGAGACCGCAAATAAGAGTTATGGGGTTGAAAAAAATCAAACCTAAATATAAGGATAAGGTTAACACAAAAACGGCCAAATAACTTTTTATTTAGCTGTGAATCCAAAAATCGAATAAACTTTTATTTTCAACTTTTATAAATAAATTAATGAGAGCTCGCAAATAACTGTCGACCGTTTCTCGTTGTCTGCAAATAAGTGTCTTTTTCTGACTCTTTACGAAAAAACTCAGAGAGCAACCGATTTATGGGTTCTTGAATGAGCTCGCTCGCGCTCAGAGCGAAACCGTTTTTTTCTATTCTGTTTTGTTCTGGTTGTTCCAAGACCGTTTTGTCGTGTTCAGTGAAGCAAAAGGTCTTTTGCGAATGAATTGTTATACATTCACACGCATAGGCAAGCAAATTATTAAGCGCCTGTTTTGCAGACGAAATATATTAATTGTTAACAAAATATGATTTTATAAATAGAATATGAAAAAATAACATAAATATTTGAAAATAAATTTAAATTGTTCTATTAAACAAATTATATTATTTCTTTTTCACAGCAACGAAAGAAAATGTGAAGACCGTTTGCGTTGAGTTTTTCGGTCAATCGGTCTTTACGCACTGCTTATTGAAAGAGCGAAAGGGCTCAACAGAAAACATAAATGAAGACAGCAAGAATCTCTTGCTCAGAGCGAGAGCGAGAGAGTATGAACTTTTTCGGCAGTGCTCGCAACGAGAGCGCAAGAAGAAAAACGGTCAACAGTTATTTGCAAGCTATGAAATTAATACCTAACTCTTATTTTTTTAGTTAATTGAAAAATTATCAAATAATTGATAAATTTCAATTTTTTATTAAAAATTGTTGAATAACTCTTATTTTCCAACTTTTATTATAAAATAAAAAATAAAAATTATTAATCAACTTTTATTTTATCAATAAAAAATAAAAGTTATTTTTCAATTTTTATTTTAAAAATTGAAAATAAAAATTAATCAGAAATATCTTTTGAGCTGAGCAACACAGCTCAAATGTTGACATATATTTACGATCTGCACTCCAATACCTTTCCATAATATATCACATGTCTTTCAAGGATCACTATAAAGGAGCTAGTTGGTGTTTTGTTACAATGCACACAATGTTTACAAAACTGTAAAGCATCTTACAATAAATTTGGTCTTTGTTTACTTAAAATAGCATGCGAGAAATTCTTATCTGTTATTACAGTTACATTTGAATACCCCTTGATAATAATCAATAAAAAACAAGTTAGAAGGCTCTAGTCGAGAAATCCCGACTAGGACATACCCTTAACCCCATATGTAATCCGTACAGTCATTTGTGTGTATTTATCTAGTGCCCAATATGACCAAACTTCAAATTACGATATCTTCGGTGTTTTTCAACCGATTTTGATGAAATTTTTTATAATGTTCATTATTTTATCCATAGTTTTAAACCTCATTTTTACAATTTTGAAAATCTACTATTTTTTGTTATCGATCACATGTGTATATCGGAAACCAGAAGTGTTATCGATAATCCGAAACAAACTTGATCTGCCTATGGTATAGGAGAGCTTAAGTTTTAAGTTTCAAGTCTCTAGCTCTTTTAGTCTCTGAGATCCACGCGTTCATACAGACAGACGGACAGACTGACAGACGGACATGGCTAGATCGATTCGGCTGTTGATGCTGATCAAGAATATATATACTTTATAGGGTCGGAGATCCTTCCTTCTGTCTGTTACATACATTTGCACAAAACCATTATACCCTTATTTACCCATTTTATGGGTTAAGGGTATAAAAAAACCGATGAAAAACCGACCGTGTGAAGGCAGCTTAAGTGTGTAATTCATTAGAAACATTCGACTTTAACATTGTTACACGTCGCCAGTGAAATTTTGTGTACGTGTATTTTAATGGCTATGCTTACCTAGGGCGCGGTTCTGCATAGCACTCAGAAGAGTTAGGAGGTGGTGGACGACAGAGATGGGGGGATGGGTAACGTAATGAATGTGTGGTTTATGGCTTGAAATCAGCCAGGTTGGTAACTCGACGTCGTTAAGTCACAAACTTTAGATGTGGTTAGGGGCTAGCTTCGCTGCCAACAGTTCAGTTACTGTTTCGACGACAAAGATTATATTATTTGACTCGTACCTGGGATGTCTTCTGTACATTCTTTATGACCGCTTCGAAGACTGCCAGTAGTGAAATAGCGTGGTCTCGAAGCTAACCTTTAGTCGTCACTCCCAGGGTTGACTTGTTCGTAGAAAGCTTTGGGTATTCAGGGCTTGCGTCCTTGAACTAGGTCGGCTGGCCTGAATTTTTTTGTGTCCGAGACACTAGTGTTTATGGCCAGCATAATCTCAGGAAGTTGTTTATCCCACGTGTATTGATTTACTTTAATATATTGTGCCATCATCATTTTGATCGTTGTTTTTTTCCGTTGTTTTATTCCTAGCTGATGGCAAAATTGAGTGGAGGAACAACTTGTGAATTGAGTCCCACTATCACACGTAATGCAATGAGGGATTCTCAATTGGCAGAGGATTCGCTTCTCAAATGCTCGTTTCAGATTGATGGTGGTAGCTGTGCGCTGTGGAACTAATTCCACCAACTTGGAGAACAACTCAAAGAAGAGTTCCGTGTAAAGAGAACGAAAGTGGTCCGAAGAAGGACGTGTTTTCCAATGGCTTCTGCTATCTATCTATCCATCTATCCAGCAGGTCTTAGCCAGCTTACTTAATGTACTTCCCACCTGTAGGACCGCCTTACATATTACTTGCCAGTAGAATCGTCGGAAATGTAGTTTTCCTACAAGGGGCAATGACCTAACTGCCGGTACACCTGTCCGTTTTCCAACATGTAGTTCGGGTGTTTTTCGGAGTTGCCCTTGACGCAATGCGTAACCTCTGCAACCGACGGTCTCTACCTGCTCCGTCCAAAGCACTTCGTCCAGGGACTGCCTCAACAAAGCATCAGCAACAACGTAAAGCTTGCGTTGTCGATAGTGCTCATCAAGCTGTTAATTTGTTGTACTTTGCAATTCGAAAAGGCGAGCTGTCGATTAGCCCTGTGGTTCATCACCTAGTTGAGTCGTTAGCTCTTGAGGAAGCATCTTAGCTTGCGAATCGTCCAAACGATGGCGGGACATTTTCCATCAGTGGCTCAATAATTTTTTTCGGGCTTGGATAGTCTCCGGCTGGCGTTTGCTTTACCCGTTTGGGACCCTCTATCTCCTGCGTTAATGCGGCTCCCATGCCAAAGTCGGGGGCGTCGGATACCAAAGGTATCATAGTATATTGGGCTTGTGCAATGTCCGTCATGGTATCTGTCCGTCTGTCCGTCCGTCTGTCTGTATAAACGCAACTTTTTTCGACACCCTTAAAGCTAGAGCCTTGCAACTTTGCAAATATCTTGGTACATGTTTTCGTCAGACAAAGTGTTAAATTTAGGGTTCTACGACCTCAGGGAGCCTGGGAAATCGATAACAAGTCGATACACCTCGATGTCCAAATCGATAAAACACTTATATATCCCACTTTTTAGCAGCTAGAGTCACCAAATTTGATGGCAAGATAGCTGGTGACATTTCCCAAAAAACTGCATCAAAAGTTTGGATGCCACGCCCACTTATACCGCCCACCGCTATATCTCTCTCAGTTTTCGAGCTAGGCTCTTCAAATTTGGTATGAACATTGTTAGTGACATCCGTAACAGATCTGTATCAATTTTTTTGATGCCACGCCCACCTATACCGCCCACCTCTATATCTTTCTTAGTTTTTGGGCTAGAGTCACCAAATTTGGTATGAACATTGGTTGTGACATCCGTAACTGTAATAATGTAGTGTTGTGTTACGATAATTAAGAAACACCTCTGTGAAATATCGATACATAGAATGAACATGTAACTATCGATGACTAAGTGATGACGTGGCGGACGCTGAATAATGAATGTAGAGCCGCACGCAATTATAATGTAACCAAATAATTGAAGCAAATAAACTTGATTTATAATAATTATACATAATTATTACATGTGTAGTAGGATAAGTACATATACATAGATATACTCATACACCTAAGTGAACAGATGTTAGTTCGATAAGTACACATACGATATATTTAGCAGACCAATTTGAGTAACCATCGTTATGTTAAGATCGATAAGTAAGAACAATGTTAATCGAGTAGAACTGTAAGTGAGCGTTAACAGAGAGTCAGTCTGTTTAACGCGTTGATGAGTGCGGAACATAATAAAGAGAAAAAGATATAAAAGATTCCTTCCACAATCTCAGAAGTGGGATCAAAACCAAAAACGCCATCATGGACGCCGAAGATTTAAATCAATACTCGGCAGCGCAACTTAAAAATTGGCTTAGTGCACTAAATCAGTCGACGCAGGGGAGCAAGGAAGAGCTAATTGAGCGCCTCAACAATATTGAGACTCATAATCGTGGAAGCGCCCCGAATTCCAGCGCCGAAGAAGAAGGCAGAATTGCGCAGCAGCGACACACACAAAACAGTGTCGACACAGTTCAAGTGGAAAATTTCGGCAACAACAACGGTGAACAAGAGGTACAGTCCATAGCAAATGGCGCCGTAGCGGCGCGTCAGCAAGCAGCAAGCCAGTCGCAGTTTCAAGAGATGCTAAGAATGTTCGAACAGTTGCGCGCCGAAATAGCGGTAAATATGTTGCCGCAACATGCTGACGCACAGAGAGACTTGGCACAACACGATATGTCGAGTGTTAGCAACACTACAGACGGCGAACACAATGTTGCTGATAACGGCAATTTTAGCAACAATGTCGCTAACGAATTACCGAATGCTGCAAATGGCGTAATAGACGGAATGCAAACAACAAAAACCATATCATCTACGTCGCTTGCTATGGCAAAGGAGGCCGTTTCGGAATTCGATGGTCAAAGCTGTGCTCGACTTTGGATCGTTCAATTCAACAACATATCAAAAATCTACAATTTGGACGACGCACACAAGCGCATGCTTTTGGTGACAAAGCTAAAAGGTAATGCTCAACGCTGGCTTCACGCAAATTCAACACGCATGTTTGAGCATGTCGACAAATTATGCGATCAGCTGGCCCTTGCGTTTGGAGAAAAAATATCGAAAGCGGAGATGAGGCGTCTTTTCGAGCATCGCGTATGGCAGCCAAATGAGAAGTTCGCAATTTATTTGAGCGATAAAATAATGTTAGCACAACCCGTTAAAGTTGATGCCGAGGAGCTAATGGAGCGGATCATAGAGGGGATACCTTCAGATACCCTACGGGATCAAGCTCGCATCCAACGCTTCGCGGATACAGAGCAGATGCTGCAGGCCTTCGCGGATATAAGTCTTCCAAACAAAAAGCCGTCGGCAAGTAACAAGAAACCGATAGCGGCAACTGTGGACACCGAAGCTATACGCTGCAGAAACTGTAACTGCAGAGGTTGCGGTGAAATGGGTCATTTTGTTGCAGAGTGCGCAAAGAAGAAAGTCGATGTAAACAATAGCAATTATGTAAGATATGTTAAAATTTATTTTGCTAAAACTAATTTACTGTTTATTCTAGAGTGCCTCATAGACTCCGGCAGCGCTATTTCCTTTATCAAAAGATCTTGTGTACCAAATGAAATACCACTTGATCCAGTTATTAATTCTTATTTTGGGCTAAACAAAAGCCAATTAAATGTATTTGGAAAAACTTTATGTTATGTAATGAAAGGAAAAATAAAGTTAAATTTTGAGTTAATTATCGTTGCCGACGAGTCTATGAGTCACGATGTGGTTTTGGGTAGAGATTTTATGAGTGTTTGTGATTTGAGTATGAATCTAGAATCCCTTAAAGGTATCGAGATGGAAAACGTTTACAAAAAAGTTTTAAGCAATTGCAACGTACAATCGAAACTGGCGTGCCGACCAGTGCATTCAGAAGAGTCTCGTCATTTTAACAACAAGTTTGCCATTAATGTGCAAAAACAACGACGAGCAAATGTTAAGTAATACAACTATTAATGAAAAAATTTTAGGTGAATCAACTGTTAGTGCCAAACTGTTATTGAACAAATGTTAAGACTACCTCTAGACACTTTTTAATTCAATGTTAGTAAACCAAATGTTATTGAGCAAATGTTAAGTAATACAATTATTAATGAAAATGTTTAAAACAACTGTTAGTGAACCAAATGTTATTGAGCAAATGTTAGAAAATACAACTGTCGATGAGCAAGGTTTAGAGGATAAGACTGTCGATGAGCAAATTTTAAGCAACACAATTGTTAATATGAATGAGCAGGTGTTAGTTAATACAACAGGTAATAAACAAAATGACAAGAATGTTTCGAATGATAAAATAGTTAGTGAAGCCCATTCAAACACGGAAAATATTAGTTTAACAGAAAATGACACGAGTTATTGTGATATACAAGTGGACAGTTTCGACAAAGATATGTTTCATATAAATGTGGTAGACAAAGAACTTCCTAACTACAACTGTGGCGAAAACATAAACTTTAAAACTAGATGTAGGTTTGTTGAAATATTCGAAAGAACATATGTTAATGCAAAGCGACCAGTGACCCCATTAGTTAAATGTGAAATGAAAATATCATTGGAAAAATGCAAGCCTTTTAGTTGTTCGCCAAGGAGACTTTCATACACGGAAAAAGAAAAACTTCAGAAGATGTTAGACGAATATTTGGAAAACGGAATAATTAGAAACAGCGATTCCGAATACGCTTCTCCCATAGTTTTAGTGAAGAAAAAGACAGGTGACTTGCGGTTATGTATAGATTTTCGGAAACTTAACAAAGTTTTAATAAAAGACAATTATCCATTGCCACTAATTGAAGATCTTTTGGACAAGCTGGTAAACAAAACAGTTTTCTCAAAGTTGGATCTAAAAAACGGTTATTTTCATGTATTTGTCGCCGAAGAGTCTATTAAGTACACTTCTTTTGTGACTCCTTTAGGCCAATTTGAATTCTTAAGAATGCCGATGGGCATAAAAAATGCATCAGCCGTATTTCAAAGATTTGTAAACAAAATCTTTGCTGATTTAATAAGAGAAAACAAAGTTATTGTATACATGGACGATATTATGGTAGCAAGCGAAAATATAGATGAACATTTAAATACGCTTAAAGTTTTTGCAAGGTTAGTTGAAAATAAGCTTGAACTGCGTACAGATAAATGTGAATTTTTGCAGTCCAGCATAAAGTATTTAGGATATATCGTAACAAGTGATGGAATAAAAGCAGATGACCAGGGCATAGATGCAGTTAAAAACTTTCCAATTCCAGACAAAGCACAGGGGGTTCAAAGATTTTTAGGTTTATGCTCCTATTTCAGACGATTTATCAAGGATTTTTCAACCACAGCGAAGCCACTTTATGACCTATTGCGAAAAGACAGAGAATTTGTATTTAATGAAAAAGAATTAGATTGTTTTTTAATTCTCAAAGAAAAATTGATTCAGTCGCCAGTGCTATCCATTTTCAACTACAAAGATAAGATTGAACTACATTGCGATGCAAGTTCTTTAGGCTTTGGAGCTGTACTACTGCAAAAGAAAGAAGATAGCAAATTGCATCCTATATTTTATTTCTCTAAACGTACAACCGAGACAGAATCAAGGTATCATAGCTTCGAGCTGGAGACATTAGCGATTATTTATGCACTACGCAGATTTCGAATTTATGTCCAAGGAAGACGATTTAAAATAGTTACAGACTGTAATTCTTTGACGCTTACGTTAAGTAAAGTTGAACTCAACCCTAGGATAGCTCGGTGGGCACTTGAATTACAAGATTACGATTATGAATTGGTTCACAGGTCCGGAAATAAAATGCAACATGTAGATGCTTTAAGCAGGTGTGCGAATGTTTTAATAGTAGAAACGAACAGCTTTGAGGATAATCTTATTATTTGCCAAGCAAGAGACTCTAGAATTCAGAAAATTAGGACAATGTTAGAAAAAATGAAGACAAAATTTTCGAGATGCGAAATGGGGTAGTTTACAAAAAAACAAACGATGGACGGTTAATTTTTCTTGTGCCCGAAGACATGGAAAATAACATTTTACACAAATATCACAATGAGCTTGGACACATAGGAAGAGACAAAATGATAGATATCATTTCAAAAAGCTATTGGATAGCAAACCTTAAAGTCAAATGTCAAAATCATATAGAAAACTGTTTAAAATGCGTGGCATTTTCACCAAAAACAGGAAAAGCAGAGGGATTTTTGCATAGTATAGAAAAAGGAGATAAGCCTTTTGAATTATTACACATAGATCATTACGGACCGGTAGCTACGGGAAGAGCGAACAAACACATATTTTTAATAATAGATGGTTTCACTAAGTTCGTAAGATTGTACACAACCAGAACAACAAACACGAAAGAAGTTATAAAATCTTTAAGGGACTACTTCAGAGCTTACAGCAGACCGAAGTGTATTGTGTCAGACAGGGGCAGTTGTTTTACGTCAAACGATTTCGATCAATTTTTATTGGATATGAATATAAAGCACATTAAGATAGCAACTGGAAGTCCACAGGCTAATGGACAAGTCGAACGAGTTAATAGAAACATAGGTCCGATGATAGCTAAACTAGTTGAACTAGACAAAGGAATACACTGGGACTCCGTAATTGAGCATGTAGAATATTCATTGAACAACACCTTACATCGTAGCATATAACAGATACCAAGCAAATTATTATTTGGGATACAACAGAAAGGCGAAATAATAGATGAGCTAAAAGAAAAACTAGAGGAAATAAACAATAAAGATAATGAACGAAATCTAGAAGAATTAAGAAAGAAGGCCATGGAAAACCAGTCAAAAGCTCAGGCATACAACGAAGCAAAACACAATAAGTCTAAACAAAAAACGAAAGATTATAAAAAGGAGATTATGTTATGGTAAAAAATTTTGATTGCACAGTAGGAGTTGCTAAAAAATTAATACCAAAACACAAAGGTCCCTATGTTATTGCGAAAGTACTAAGAAATGACCGGATTTTGTTAAAAGATGTAGAGAATTTTCAAGTATCTCGAAATCCTTACAAGGGAGTATGGAGTGCTCAAAACATAAAACACTGGGTAGGAAATAAAAGAAATAATATTAGTATTAAATAAAATTAACAATTAATATAAAAAAAATAATAAAAAAAATTGTAAATGTAAAAACAATAGCCAAATTACTGTAACTAAATGTTTTAAAAAATAAGTATATATATAAGAAAAGATATCCAAACATTGACAAGTATCATGAACTACGATCAGGGGATCTAAATTGTAGGATGGCCGAATTGTAGTAGGATAAGTACATATACATAGATATACTCATACACCTAAGTGAACAGATGTTAGTTCGATAAGTACACATACGATATATTTAGCAGACCAATTTGAGTAACCATCGTTATGTTAAGATCGATAAGTAAGAACAATGTTAATCGAGTAAAACTGTAAGTGAGCGTTAACAGAGAGTCAGTCTGTTTAACGCGTTGATGAGTGCGGAACATAATAAAGAGAAAAAGATATAAAAGATTCCTTCCACACATGGTGTCAGAAAATGGAAGAACAATAAAGTTAACAGTATAAGTTTACTACAAACATTGCAGTGAAAATCGACGTGCTAATAACATATCAGCACAATTGCACTTATATGTATGTATGTATGTACACATGCATTTAAGTAGCTGCGTACCGTAATCTGGAAAAAACAAAGCCATCAGTAATCTTTATGATCTACATTATATCAATAAAAGGAAATTAGACCTGAGAAAAGCAGGTCCATTGGAAATTGCTGGAAATTACGCATAATTTTGGAAAATGTGTACGATAGACAGACTGCCGGTGCCGCTCGATTGTGGTGACTTGCCAAAACAATGGCCAGCGTGAAAGCGTACGTTTCTTATGTATATGGTAGCAAACGGGATTAACGAGCAACCGGAATCAAAGAAGATAGCAACATTTCTTTGGTTAAGTGGACAACAGGCTCTGGAAATTTACAATACATTGTATCCAAATGATGGCACAACAGAGGGACTTGTGGGCATCTCAGCACAAGCTAATCAACAACAACAGGAAGCTCAGCAAGCAGCAACTACAAATAATCAAGAACGTACGTTAAATGAGATTTTAAAAGCATTTGACGAATATTGCCTACCTCGACGTAATATTACAACGGAATCGTTTAAATTTTATACAATAAGTCAATCGGAGAATCAACAATTTGCAGAATTTGAAACTGAGTTGCGAAAACAAATGCAATTTTGTGAGTTCAAATGTAGCTGTGGCAAATTGTATGAAGATCGCTTGCTACGTGATCGAATAATAATAGGAGTTCATGATAAAAAGCTGCAGCTTAAACTATTAGACACTCATAATGAGTCACTTGGAGCTGTTATTGAAAAGTGCAAAACATTTGAGGCAGCAAGTATGAACAAACAATATTTGGAAAAAAACGTATCAGCGACAGCAATGCATGCTGTTGATCAAGTATCACAAAGGAAACCAGGAATGACTGGAGCTACGGATCGCAAGTGCTACAACTGTGGCGCTCCATTCACATCAGCACATCTACGCAACTGTAAGGCAATTGGTGTTACTTGCAGATCCTGTGGTCGTGTGGGACATTTTAGTAGATGGTGCAAACAAGGAAAGCTAAACAAAAATGAGGGGCAACGAAACAATGGAGAAAGTGACAACAGAAATCATAACAACAACACTCAGGAGGACAAGTGTCAATCAGTCTATTGGAGAGGCTATGGTAAAGGAGTCAATTCAAGCGTTTATAGTCAAACTTCGTTATAGTCAAGAATAAACGCAATAAGGAAGCCTAGCTGGAACAAGGTATATGTTATTGGAAATCAAACTGTAAGTTTTAAGATTGATACAGGTGCAGATGTGAATTGTATTCCTCTGTCTGTGGTTAAGAAGTTAAAAATTTGGATAAATAAGAAAGATGATCAATTTTCGATTTTTGATTATAGTAACAATAAAATTAGGGTTTTTGGAACAGTACGTCTACAATGTGTAGATAAAGAAAAAATTAAGAATGAAGCTAAGTTTCTTGTTGTTGAGGACAAATGTGAACCATTACTGGGATTGGAAACCTGTATTCAATTTGGTTTAGTTACACGTACTGATATAAGGTCTATAAAGTTGTTGCCTATTCAGAAGGAAAGTTTTTTAGAAAATTACAAGTCTTTTTACTGGAGTGGGTAAAATTCCGGGAACTGTTAAAATCATACTCAAAGAAAACTCTGTCCCAAAACTGCATTATCGTAAGAGAATACCAATGTCTTTAATGGAAAAACTTAAATTAGAAATTGAAAAAATGGTTAAAGATAAAATCATTTCATCTGTAAGTTACCCAACAGATTGGGTAAATAATTTGCAAATAGCTGACAAGCCAGATGGATCTATACGGTTGTGTTTAGACCCAAAGCCACTTAACAAATGTATTCGAAGGGAGCATTTCCTAATTCCTACAATTGACGATTTCACGTCAAAATTAGCAAATAAAAAGATATTTACTATACTCGATCTTAAAAGTGGGTTCTGGCAACTTGAGCTAGATAGTGATAGCTCTGATTTAACCACGTTTATGACCCCTTTTGGTAGGTTTAAGTTCAACCGGGTACCATTCGGCATCAATAGTGCCCCAGAAATTTTTCAACAAAAAATGGTTAAGATCTTTGGAGACATACCTGGAGTCATGGTATATTTTGATGATATTGGAATCGCTGCAGAAAATTTTGAGGAGCACGATAAAATATTAATGACGGTGCTTGAGCGAGCCCAAGAGAACAACATAAGATTTAATCCAAAAAAATTCAGTACAGACAAACAAAAGTAGTGTTCATGGGAAACGTTATCTCAGAAGGAAAGATTAAACCAGAAGGCAAATATCGAGACGCGATAAAGAACCTCAAAACACCAAAAAACAAACATGATGTTATGCGACTATTGGGCTTATTAAAGTACCTAGGTAAATATATTCAGAAATTGTCACAGCAAACGGCCCAATTACGAAATTTAACTCGTAACGATGTTGAATTTAATTGGACAGAAAATCATGAAAAGGAATTAGAAACAATTCTTAAAGTTATCAATTCTGAGCCTGTTCTTTCAATTTATGACCCTAAGCTCCCAGTCGTTGTTCAAACAGACGCATCTAAAGATGGTCTAGGGTGCGTTTTAATGCAAGGAGGTAAACCAGTGGCGTATGCTTCACGCACACTTGGAAAAAATGAACAAAAATGGGCTCAAATTGAAAAGGAACTATTGGCAATTGTTTTTGCATGTGAACGTTTTCACTATTATCTCTATGGAAGGGAGTTCACTGTGCAGAGTGATCACAAACCACTTGAAATACTCATCCTGAAAGATATAGATGATGTCTCTGCAAGGTTACAACGAATGTTTTTATTTTTGTTAAAGTATCCTAAATTGGAAATAGTGTACGTTCCTGGAAAGCAAATGCAAGTTGCTGATTGTCTGTCCCGTGCCCAAGTGACAGACATTTGTGAAAATGAGCAATTGACAATGGTAATACATCATGTAGTGGAATCTGTATGTATAACAGAAGACAATTTTCAATACTATCACATGTTGTTAAATAAAGACGATAGTCTTATGAAGATACGTAAATTTGTTGAAGAAAATAAGTGGCCAAGTTATCATCAACTTGATGAGGTGGGTCGTGCACTTTACAAGTATAAACATGAACTTCATTGTGAAAGAGGGTTACTATTCCGTGATCATCGCTTGATAATTCCAAAAGAGTTAACCTATAACATTTGCAAGATGCTGCATGCACCACACCTGGGAATAGAAAAAACTCTTTCAAGAGCTCGTATGAATTATTTTTGGCCAGAGATGTGTGAGCAAATCAAGGAAATGATCGCAAACTGCCAAATCTGCGAGAAATTTACAAGAAACAATGTTAAAGAACCATTGGTACAAGAAAAAGCACCAGAATACCCATTTCAAATAGTTGCTATAGACATATTTGGATATGCTGGAGTTAATTACATTTCTTTAATTGATGCATACTCCGGATTTGTTATATGCGAACAACTTAATAATAAATTGTCAAGTCATATTATCTCCAAATTGCGGGGTATATTTAATCGCGTAGGATATCCAACAATAATTAAAAGTGATAATAGTCCGTTTTCTTCATTTGAGTTCAAGAAGTTCGCAGAAAATGCAAACGTAAAAATGAAATTTTCAAGTCCAAGATATGCACAAAGTAATGGCTTAGCTGAAAAGGGTGTAGCAATTACAAAAAACATACTTAAAAGATGTTATGAAGCACAAAAGGTAGATTTATTTCAATACAGATTGTTGGAATACAATACAACTCCTGTAGCAAGTATGAAACTTACCCCTGCAGAACTATTTTTTGGTCGCCAGGTCAAAACAAAATTACCAGTTATGGGTCAATCATTGTGTCGAAGCAACATTCAAGAGTCTGAGATACAGCATAAATTAGAAAATAAAAAATCCAAACAAAAATACTACTATGATAGACATGCTAAGCCACTGTCAAAACTTGTTGTAGGTGACCTCATTATTTTTAAGAAAAATGGCAAGGAATGGCATTACGGAACAGTTGTTGGAATTGTAAATGATAGGTCTTACATAGTTCGTGATAGTTTTAGCAATTGCTATAGACGTAACCGTAGATTTATTGCAAAAACAAAAAATGAAGATTTTAAGGCAAGTGATCTTATGTTTGAAGAAAATATTAAAAGTAATTATAATAACATTAATTTATATGATATGAAAGAAATAGAAATAGTTCCATTTAATGGGCAGCTAAAAGAAACAATTCATAACGCTGCAGATGAAAGCTTGTCAGTGATAGATAACACATCTGATAGCTCATTAACAGAGAGATATGAAACAGCCACTAGTGGAGGTTCTGATTCAGACTCTAGTGAAAATACATCTCAGCCTAATATGAAACAAACTCGAAGTGGTAGAATTATAAATCCACCAAAAAGGTATGGATGGGACTAATTTTGTTAAAATGAGTTATATTGTAAAATAATTAAATTAGTTGATTTAAATATCTAAAACTAAAATGAAAATGTTATAATTTTGTTAAATCTTTATAATTTAAAAGAATGTTAAATTTAAAAAAAAAAAAAAAAAAAAGAAAGAAAGCATGTAATAATGTAGTGTTGTGTTACGATAATTAAGAAACACCTCTGTGAAATATCGATACATAGAATGAACATGTAACTATCGATGACTAAGTGATGACGTGGCGGACGCTGAATAATGAATGTAGAGCCGCACGCAATTATAATGTAACCTAATAATTGAAGCAAATAAACTTGAGTTATAATAATTATACATAATTATTACAGTAACAGGTGTCCATACAAATTTTTTATGCCTTGCCCACTTTTACCGCCCACCTCTATATCTTTGTCGGTTTTTGCGCTAGAGTCTCCAAACTTGGTAGGGGGATAGAAAGTGCCATCCGCCACAGATAAATATCATGCCTACCCTTTCTGCCTGATTTTTATACCCAAAACCCTCATATATTACTATTTGCACTCAGAATCCTTAACAAAGCTATGTAAACTGGTATCAAAGTATATCGCAGTCGGTTGCGTCCGACTGCAACGTTTTTACTTGTTTACATTTGACTTTGTGCAACTCAGATTTGCCCCTCGCAGCCGTCGTAGTACTTCTTGCAGGCTTCTCAATTTATCGTCCAAGTCCATGCCGGTTATAATAGTGTCGTCGTGTTACGCGAAAGCGTGAAGTTCCATGTCGGGAGCTATGACTCCCTTGAAATATCGGCAATGCAGAATGCAAGTCGAATGACGTCAATTTCCAATGGGAAAGACCTCGTTCTTGTACGGATTCAGATCCAAAGTGCTGATGTTATTTGCGTTCCAAAACTTGTGAGGTTGCGGATAGAATTTAAAAATATCACTCGACCATCCGTTTGTACTTGCGTGCCGACTATTAAGCCCACTACCGTTCCCAAAAAACCTTTTTGACCCCAGCTTAAAAGATTTGTTTTAGACGAGTGGATAGCGCAGTGCATGTGCAGCTAATGCAGTTGAGCTTTTAAAAGGCCATTACTGTTAAGGCGTATACGATTCAGCACACATTTGGATAATAAGACTTCAAATAACTGCGCATGGCTATGTAAGAAACAAACAAATTATTAACACATTTAAAAACTATGCCAAGACCATACACAAAACCCTGCACACACAGAATATCGCTGACTGCACCGCAACCCAGAAGTTGCTAAATATGCTATTCTGCATTTCATGCAAAATTTTAATTGACACCACAAACCTGTAAACTAAATTATTTTTACTTATTAATATTGTGACTTTTACCTTAATAAAATCAGAGTGTTTTTAGTACAACTCACAAGATACATTCTTAATTTTCACCGTAGTCCACCTGGTTACAAGTGCAAGTTGCGACGCCTTTCTAGCAGTCAGTTTATGTATTGAATGCTTTCCAACTTCTTACACATAGACAAACAAATAAAGAGCCTTAAGCTTTTGCATTATTATTGCCGGAAGCCTCATCTGATCATTTATTTTTGGCACATTTTGTAAAACAGACTTGCCTTATAAACCTTTAAGGCGGGTTTACAATGTCAGCGTGAGATTGGAAAATGTTTTGTCTGACACAAATATTTTTCACATAAGTTCGTCTCACTCATTTCCAATCTCAAACCGACCTCACTTGCATCTCAGATTGGAGTGGAAAAAAGCTTTTCGAAAATTTAGTTTTAAAAGCTCTCAATAGATGGCTTTTTTCGAAATTAGTTACATGTGCTCCACAGTTTTTACCTCTATTTTACTCAATACAGAGGCAAATAATAATATAAATCACAATTTAGCATTCATTTAGTGCATATTAACGAATATATAACAATAAAATCATTGTTATATTAAAAAGCAAATCGATAATTTTTGCGCCATTTCACATATGTTAGCCGAGTTCGAAAAACAATCAGCTGATTGTTCGAATTGCATTTATGTTCACAATTCAGCTGACATTGTTAACGCGCGGCTAAAAAAATTAACTTAAAAAAATATACAAATATACAGCAGCAGCAGCAAGAACTGCCTGCATCATCATATTATTATATGATAAAACAATAGCTTGTTTGTTTTCCATGATTTATAATAAATTTTAATACACTTCTGTACAATTTTTGCCACAAACATAAAATGAACATCAGCTGTTCACAGCTAATTGACAGCTAACAGCTGATTTCGAAAATTCGAACATACTTTCACGCTGACTTTGTAAACTACCAGTGTACGTCTCAGATTGTTAAAAGCTTTAATCCAATCTCACGCTGACATTGTAAACCCGCCTTTTAGCCTTAAGCCAAGTACGCTTGACAACCGTAACGTAAAAACTTCATATAAAAAAATCGTTTCTGTACTGTTGACAGACGAAACGTAAAAACTTAACATAGATTTGGTACGCTTGACAAATAAGTTTCTAACAGTGAGTTGAAATTTTAACAGCTGTTAACTTTTCACCATGTAGCCGTAACATAAGTGTCAGCAACTTAATATGAAAAAGACTTATTTAGCTTGATTTAACAGCCCAAACGCGGTGCAAGATTTATTTCGTGGATTATTTGAATTTAGCACCAGGTAAGCCTTGTTAAGTGCTCAAGTGCAGTGTTTATTTCTTTATTTAATTTATTTATTTATTTATTTATTTATTTATTTATTTATTTATTTATTTATTTATTTATTTATTTATTTATTTATTTATTTATTTATTTATTTATTTATTTATTTATTTATTTATTTATTTATTTATTTATTTATTTATTTATTTATTTATTTATTTATTTATTTATTTATTTATTTATTTATTTATTTATTTATTTATTTATTTATTTATTTATTTATTTATTTATTTATTTATTTATTTATTTATTTATTTATTTATTTATTTATTTATTTATTTATTTATTTATTTATTTATTTATTTATTTATTTATTTATTTATTTATTTATTTATTTATTTATTTATTTATTTATTTATTTATTTATTTATTTATTTATTTATTTATTTATTTATTTATTTATTTATTTATTTATTTATTTATTTATTTATTTATCGACAAGATCTACAATACAACAGGCAAGCAACCCTTTGTATGTATGCGCTGGCATGCCAGCAATCTGGTAGCTCGGAGACTCACGTCTGTCTGCGCTGCGCCTTCAGCAGCCCGTCTGTTGGGAGAGAGAAAGCGGCAAAGCACAAAGCGAACGGGAGTATACCTACACATT
This sequence comes from Scaptomyza pallida, assembly GCA_018152965.1. Classification (NCBI taxonomy): domain Eukaryota; kingdom Metazoa; phylum Arthropoda; class Insecta; order Diptera; family Drosophilidae; genus Scaptomyza; species Scaptomyza pallida. Next base: position 394,084 of record JAECXP010000014.1, read on the forward strand.
TATTTGTTCATAAGTTTATTTATTCTCCAATTCAAGTGGACTTAACCGAACAGTAGCTAAAACTATCCACGTTATTGTGAGCAGATCAGTAAGCGACAAATTTGTGTACTAAGTATTTTGACAGCTTTTTAGCTAGAGTCATAAAATTTAGTAGGGAAACACGGATGCCACTGCCATCTACACCATTCATCTCTTAATATCGAAAATCTGCATATCGTTTTCAAATTTTGTGTTAGAGCAACTGATCTCGGTAGGCAAATATATTTTATTTTTCCAAATTTCCCATATCTTACTGTTTGCAAGCAGAATCTCTAAAACCGATTATATACTGGTATGGCAATGTTTATAGTTGTTTAAGCTCTAAGATATATTTTTATACCCTTAACTCATTAAATAAATAATAAACGAGTAAAAAGACTCTAGTCGAGAAATCCCGACTAGGATTTAACAGATTTTGATTCATTTTTTTTTTTAAATGTTCATTAATTTTCAGTAGTTTCAAACATCGTTTCTCCAGTCGAGAGCAACGTGAAGAAATCAGAGATGAGGAAAATCTTTCAGGAGCGTATGTAGCAAAGCAACGAAAACTTTATAACATAAAAGAAGTTCTAAAGCAGTTGATAAAAGGGATTCCGGTTAAGAATATGAGGGACCAAGCCCGTATACCGTGTTTTGCAAGTCCAGAGAAAATGTTAAAAGCATTTTCAAAAATCACCTTGCCGAGCAAAAACATTGTGAATGAACATGGCAAGGTTGCAGCGAATCAGCGTAAGGAGCAGAATGCTAAAAGATGCTACAATTGTAACGCCCGAGGGCATTGGGCAAGAGACCAGGATCCTGCTACAAATGTGATGAAATGGGCCACTACATTACACAGTGTCCAACACAGTGTCCAACACAGGTTGCGGATAGCGCAAGGCCTCCAGTGGAGGTTAGCTGCGAATAGCGACTTGTCGTAATAAGCAGTCCCGGACAACAGCGGGTACCACACCGTTAGTGGGACCGCCAAGACCGTCTTTAAAACATTGTCTTACACAAACCCAATTCCTACACAATAACCTACCCACTTCCTATCCCCCACATCTCACACGGACAGTGGTGACGTCCTGACGAAAGGGTGCCTACTCGCCCCTCTAAGCCAGGGTGTTACGTGGTCCGTGCCCATTGGTTGGTTTGCAGTCAGGGGTAACCGACTGTAATAGTACGGAGCCTCACCGATACCTGGCCGCCTCGGTGATTATACCTGGCCCCGGCGTGTTAGTGGGTTCTATGGCACGTCGGTACTACCTTCCCTCACACTCGTGGGACCAAATTTATGGATCAGAAAAAGTTTAGCCTTTAGCATACAAAATGTGGCCGTTATATTTGAAAATAGCGACTTTTTCCTCGCGCCGCAAGAGCGCCGCTATGAAACGGGCTAAAATAAAGACCTTTTTTTGCCGATGTATCGATAATTTCGGCTTGAATTGTAAAAGGTGGCAACTTTTAACAGCTGACTTGAAACCAAATCAAATGTGTAAGTAAGTAATCTGAATGTTGCACAGGCTAGCCCTTGATATGCTAAACAGACTGGCAACAGTTCTGTACTCTCCAGATGAGCCCAGGCTCTTAAGTTAGTGTCCATCCTTTCCATTTCAGGCAAGGTGTCGCAAAGCTTTTGGAAGTGGTGTCTTTCCATTCGGAAACTCTCCCTAAAGGCCATCTCACTTAATTTCGGGACATCCATGTCCCAATAGCAGCCATTGCGCTCTGCCTTCCAGATGCTTCGCGTCCTAATGCAGTCAAATCCAGACATTGCATTATGGGCAAGTGCTGCTGCGGTCACTTCTGAGTTCTCGCAATCAACAAAATTGCCAAAAAAGTTGACGCAAGCATTTGCCGTATTAACAACGCAGTCACCTATTTCCTTTGCCAGCATTATTAAATTTCAATTTTGCTCAATTTTTTCAAATTCTTGTTTAAAAAAAACAGCCTTTGGGGATGGAGACTACCAGCGTAGCACAGATCAACCTGCATCACGCGAGGGCAGCTTCGGCTGTCACCAGGTTGGACCTGGGGCTGGTGCTCATCCAAGAGCCATGGGTCGTTAGAGGCAGGATCTGCGGCCTTAACCACGTAAGAGATAGAGTAGGTATCTATAGACGTGGGCAAGACTATCTTGGATGCCTATCATTCAAGCTGTCCTATAAAGAGTATAAAATCCAGCAAGGATAAACCATGGTGGACTAAGAAGTTAGGACTTCTTTGGGTGGAGGTTAGGAAGCTGTTTAGCGCAGCTAAAAAGAGCAACGACAAATGGGATTGGTATACCAGGAAGCTTACTGAGTATAACAAGGAGATACGTAATAGCAAACGAGATCATTTCAGGAAGTTTTGTTTCACTCTAGAGCAGCCCACGCTTGCTTCTAGGGTGTTCAAAGCCATCTCGAAACGGAAAGTGCTCTCGGAACTTTGCCTTAAGGGACAAGATGGGACTTTCACGGAAAATGAGGAAGAAAAGGCTGAACTTCACTTGCAAACTCATTTCCCGCTATGTAGGACTATTACAGATAGTGATAGCAGTTATGTACAGACATCTGGGAGAAGACCCGATTTCAGACTAGCTGCAGAAATCGTAACTAAGCTTAGAAAAAGATGGGCAATCGTTACTCTTAGTCCCTATAAAGCCGCGGGGGTTGATGGCATCCTTCCCATCCACTTACAGAAGGGCATTGACCCTCTCATAGTTTTCCTAATCAGAATCTTCCGAGGTAGCATTGCCCTCGGCCATCAGCATGCGTACAGGGCAGGGATGTCAACGGAGTCAGCTCTGCTTGACCTAGTGAACACTCTCCAAAAGCCTGTGAAAGCAAAAGAGGTCGCACTCTGCGCCTTTATGGACATAGAGGGTGCTTTTGACAACACGGCGCATGACGTGGTTGTCAGAGCTCTTGAGAGAAAAGGATTGGAATCAGGACTCACGTTCTGGTTAGGCAAACTCCTGGACTCTCGTATAGCAGAATTTACCGTCAGTAACTCGACGCTTAGAGCTCAAACCACCAGAGGCTGTCCTCAAGGTGGTGTCCTATCACCTCTCCTTTGGAGTTTTCTGGCAGATGATCTCTCTAGCTAAGCTTACGTATAATGAATTTCGGTGTCTTGGCTATGCTGATGACATTACCATTTTCTGCAAAGGGAATTTCGAGAACACACTATGTAATAGAGTCACAGAGTCACCTTGGGTCTTCAACCCAGCAAAGACCACAATCGTTGCCTTCACAAATCGGTACAAGCTAGAGTCTATAAGACCTATAACCATTGGGGGTACAATTATACCTTTGTCCATGGAGATCAAATATCTGGGGGTCATACTAGATAAAAGACTTCTCTGGAAACAGGATTTGGAGCATGCTGTTTGGAAGGGCACCTTAGCCCTGATGAGCTGCAGAGCCTAAGATTCTGATGTGGATGTATACTGCTATGGTGAGGCCCATGGTGTGCTACGGAGCAGTGGTCTGGGCTGGACGCATGGACCGGGAAGGCGCGTGGAAGCAACTGGGTAAACTCCAGAGACTTGCCTGCTCGTGCATCTCGGGCGCCATGCGCACCTGCCCCTCCACGGCTCTAGACGTTCTACTAGAGCTTCCACCGCTGCACATATACATAAATCACAACGCAAGCAGAAGTCATATGAGATTAACGGGAGCATTAGCAACCGGATCGGCTGCAGGAGCCACAGGCTCACTTTTAGAATAACCACAGGATGCGCTGATGGCGCAATTCAGCTTCAGCAAGCTCTTTAATATAGAGCTTAGCAATAAGGCAGAATGGACCGGCCTGCCAACTACCTATAATGTGAAAACACATGCTATTAGGTGGTACACAAACGGTTCACTTACAGAGGAGGGGGCTGGGGCCGGAGTCTGCGGACCTTGACTCAAATACCATAAACCTCTTGGCAAGTTTACCAGTATCTTCCAAACGGAAATACTCGCGATAGAGAGATGTGCCGCTTTCAACATCGACAGAGGGTACGATCGCAGAGACATTGCCATTTTTTCAGACAGTCGGGCAGCAATAAAAGCACTAGGTGCATATAAAATAGTTTCAAGGCTGGTTTGGCAATGTATAGAAACACTTAACAGGTTGGGGGCTAATAATAGAGTCACCATCTATTGGGTCCCTGGGCACGTGGGAATTCCAGGCAATGAGGTAGCAGACCGAATGGCTAGGAAGGGGGCAAGCACTTCTTTCTGCGGGCCAGAACCTTTCTGTGGGCTGGGCCCTGGTGTCATCGACCAGAGCAGCCGCTCTGACCTCTGGTCTGCTAATGAGACCTTTTGGCTGTACTCGCAGGGGGCGAAACAGAGTTTAACCGATCTATTTCGTTCATTTCGCTCACGCTGCGATGCATTTGCTTGCGTGCGTTCATATTCAGTCTGACTTCGTCTTCGTATTGCCATATAATTTGCTGTACGCGTTTGGCGCCATCTACAAAATAGTCCGAACAATGTCTAAAAATGTGGTTTCAATAGGTGAGCTCGTTCTTGTGCTACAATGTCACAACGAAAACTGCCACTTATTTTTATATATCTATTCAAATATTATTAAGAGGAAAGGTTTGATTTTTTGTTTGTTTGTTTGTTTGTTTGTTTGTATGAATTGAATAGGCTCCGAAACTACTTGGCAGATTTGAAAAATTCTTTCACTGTTGGAAAGCTACATCATTCCTGAGTGACATAGGCTATATTTCATTTTCAAAAAAAATAGGCATCCTTACTAAAATTACGATAACGTAATCTTATTTGTCTGACAGTCCTAGAGCTGTGTTTTGCAAAATCTTAGTAGGCTACATTTAAAATTCAGTAGGACATAAAAATCTATTCAACGTATAAATGAAATTATTTACTTATCCGGAGCGCGTTGCTTGGCCAACAACTAAAATAAATTAAAAAAATTTTTAAAAAACAAAAAATTTTAGCTTCAGAATCAAAACTCTTTTTTTTTTACTATTTAAAATCGTACATTTTTAAAATGTCAGCAATACGCAGAGGAGCTACCATAAAACCTAACCTCAACAACGCGAGCAGCTATGGGTCACGACGCAAACGTGTTGAAAGAGCTCAGCAATTACCAGAACAAATCGAAACAAGAAATGCAGCTCAAAGGATCAGGACTGCAGAAAGTCGTGCACAAGAATCTCAAGAACAGCGTCACGAACGTCTGCAACAGAATATTACGAGAAAAAGAGCGGCACGAGAACGAAACATAGCTACAGTACGAGTACTAGATCGACAAAGGCAACGGATCAGCCGCTCATTAACACGTGCATCATTCGTTCGGCTTGCCTTTGAATATGCACCAGCGCATTCAAAAATTGCTATCGGTGGAATGGATAAAGTATTTCAATATTGTCAGGCATTGAAATTTCGGAATGAAGCAGCCGGCATGTGTTGCGCATCAGGAAAAGTTGTGCTGTCACCTGTACCCGCTCCGCCGGAGCCTTTATTATTCCTTCTTACTGGCAATTCAGATGATTCCAAATTATTTTTGCGTAAGATACGCAAATTAAATTATTTCTTCCAAATGACGTCATTTGGGGCAACTCAAAATTGTGATCGTGCATCCGATGGACGTAATTTTGAAACTACATTCAAAATTTGTTCGTAGATAATTTCATTGTACTAAAGGGTTATAGTAGTGAAATTTTTTGCCCCGGCTATAAAATACGTAGAATCAAAACAATTCAACATTACAAATCTTTTTGACAGGAAGAAGTCTGTCGGGTCCGCCGCTGCAACGCGTGGCTGAGTTAGCTAGTATATAGATAAATCAGTTAGTTAATGTTTAACAACATATAATAGCAGAGTTTTTAATATTCTCTTTTTCTCACAACCATTGAGGAAGAGAATCAAACGCGTCATTATACTTTGAAAAAAAAAAAAACCATGAAATTCCCCAAAAAACTGCATCAAAAGTTTGGATGCCACGCCTTCCTGTTCCGCCTTCCAGCCCCCCTCAAATTATAAGCAAAAATGGCTGTATTTTGTACAGTTTTGAAGCTATAGCCACCAAATTTGGTAGGCAGGTATATGCTGACATCTGATACACATATGCATCAAAAAAAAATTTGAATGCCTCGCCCCCAAACAACGAAACATGCTCCACCGCCCTAAAAAAAAAACCGAAACGTATGTAACTTCGCCAGCTCTTTAGCTATAGGCACCAAATTTGGTGGGCATATTGTTAGTGACATCCGTAACAGATTTACCGCCCACCTTCTAAAATCTTAAAACTCTATATCTTTCTCAGTTTTTGCGCTAGAGGCACCAAATTTGGTGGGAACATTGTACGTGACATCTGTTATTTTGGATGCCACGCCCACTTATACCGCCCACCTTTATATCTTCCTCAGTTTTTGCGCTAGAGAGAGCTCCATACTTGGTAGGGGGATGGAAGGTGCCATCCGCCACTGATATGCATCACAAATTTTGAAGTCAAGCCTTCCCCTTCTGCCTGATATTTATACACTTAACACCCATATAAGAGCTAGAGACTTCAAACTTGAAACTTAAACTCTCCTATATCATAAGCAGATCAAGTTTGCTTAAATTTTCGATAAAACACTTCTGGTTTCCGGTATACACATGAGATCGATAAAAAAATTCTTGAATTTCAAAATTGTAAAATCGAGGTTTCAAACTATTCTTAAAATAATGAACATGAAAAAATTTGATTAAAATTGGTTAGGAAACACCGGAGATATCGCAGTTTAAAATTTGGTCTTTTGGTCATATTGGTCACTGGGTAAATACACACAAATGACTGTACGCGTTACGTATGGGGTCAAGGATATGTCCTAGTCGGGATTTCTCGACTAGAGCCTTCTTACTTGTTTGATATATACATATACTAGAAAACCTGGCGAACTCCGTTACGCCCCCTTCGTTTTTTTTAAACATTTCGTGAATCGGGATCACTTCCACCGAACAATGTTTTCAGTGGCTGTTGTGGTGTAAGTAATGGATCCAGTTAAATTTTTCACTTGCGCCGATCCACCCATTTCTCTTTTGAACTTTAACGCATTGCAAATCGTCACTGTAGTTCGCAATGGGATCATATTGGAATGCCAGGCGATTGTATGATGCCAATTATCTTCGTATACTCTCGCGTTGTATCAATCGGGCATTTTCTCTTATTTTATTTAGTCTTTCGTCGCGTAAGTTCTGTCTATACTCTTCTGCTGGCTTGCATGTCTTGTGCGGCAGCCGATGTTCGCACGTCGTCCTCTAGGCATTTTAGACTATGGACAGACTGGTGAATTTAACCTCAAATGCACAATCCACATAGTTTACACAGATCAACTTACCACTTACTATAAGTACTTATCAACACCACCACTACTACCACCACCACCACCTGAAATGTTCACCAAATAATACATTCAGGTTGAAAGTGAGCACTAAGAAAGGATTTGTATTTTCGACTAGTAAGGGCCCCGCTTGCTTCGCTGCGTCAATATTTTTTACAAAATTTTAGCAATATATATAAAACTAGTAAGGGCCCCGCTTGCTTCGCTGCGTCAATAGTTTTTACAAAATGTTAGCAATTTATATAAAACTAGCGGCCCGGTACGTGCTTCGCTACGTATATGTTGCTGAAGATTCTCTGGCTCTCTGTATTTGATGTCTTACCCTATCTCGGCTGCGGCGAACCCCACGCTCTACTGAAGATTCTCTCTCCATCTCAGCTTCATATCTATCCCGAGACTGACTAAGGCGAGCCTCATGTTCCGTAGACGATTCTTCATTTCTTGTTAAACGTAATCTTTTGGCGTTCACAGTACTACGACCTAAGTTCGAACGACTACGTCCAGGCATGACTTTATAATTTCTGAATGAACAAAATTTAGTCAGTTCTATATGTATCACAAACAATACAAATAATAATTTTTTCTGTCAACTCTGTAAAAAGTTGAAATTTGACAGCAAAATCCCGGCGTACTATGATATTTGAAATTTTTATTTTCATTACAAAAAATGAGATAAATGAAGAATCGCTCGACCACTATTAATTGGGTTTTTTAACATTAAAACCTTCCTTTTCAATCACTCTATCTATTAAAAAAAACCGCATCAAAATCCGTTGCGTAGTTTTGAAGATCTGTTCAGTCAAGGGGACAGAAAAATCGACTTTATTTTATACTATGTAGTGATAGTGATAAATAAATTAGTTAATGTTTAACAACATATTAGGAAAGTATTTAATATTCTCTTTTCACGCCACCATTGAGGTTGAAAATCAGACGCGTCATTTTACTTTGATACCAAAGGTATCATATTTTATTGGGTTTATGCAATGTCCGTTAAGGTGTCTGTCCGTCAGTCTGCCCGCCGTCCGTTTAAACGCAACTTTTTTCAACACGCTTAAAGCTAGAGCTTTGCAACCTTGCAAATATCTTGGTACATACCTTCGTCAGAAAAAGTGTTAAATTTGGCTCTACGACCTCAGGGGCCTGGGAAATCGATAACAAATCGATACCTCGATGTGCAAATCGATTGAGCACATATATCACATTTTAGCAGCTAGAGTAACCAAATTTGGGGGCAAGATAGCCGATGACATTCCTCAAAAAATGCATCGAAAGTTTGGATGCCACGCCCACCTCTTCCGCCCCCAGCCCCCATTTCAGTTATAATCGAAAATGACTGTATTTCCCACAGTTTTAAAGCTATACTCACGAAATTTGATGGGAAGGTAGATGCTGAAGTCTTACAAAGATATGCATCAAAACGCCACGCCCCACTGATACCGCCCACCTTCTAAAATCCGAAAACTCCATATCTTTTTCAGTTTTTGGGCTAGAGTCACCAAATTTGGTAGAAACATTGTTAGTGACATCCGTTACAAATGTGCAATATTGGATGCCACGCCCACTTATACCGCTCACCTCTATATCTTTCTCAGTTTTTGCGCTAGAGTCTCCAAACTTGATGAGGGATAGAAGGTGCCATCCGCCACAGATATGCATCACAAATTTGAATATCACGCCTACCCCTTCTGCCTGCCTTTTTATAACCAAAACCCCCATACGTTACAAATACATACAAACTTACATATGTGCTTTGCTTGCTTGTTCGAAATTGTATATCAACAATGTTTGTGAAGTACGACGTAACGTCTGAGTTAGATAAGCAGCAAGTAAGCAAATCTACCACTATACAAAGATGTTCAAGATTAATTATTTTCGCGCAAATGGCTCAATATAAAAAACAAATACAAATTACATGAATGTACACATGTACATTTCTATGCAACTATTTTGCATTATTTATATATGTAGATGTGGATTACATTTCTAAAGTTTCTATTTGTAAGTGTGTATATATGTACAGTCAAACTTCCATAACTCGAATCACCATTATCCATGAAAAAAATTCGACTTATGGAGACTTCGAGTTATGAAAGAAACATTGCATACATTTTTCTCGCTACTGCACGCTACTGCAACTCGATTAGATTCGAGTTATAGAAAATTCGAGTAAGGGAAGTTCGAGTTATGGAAGTTTGACTGTATTTGCACTTGCGTTTTTTGTCATATATATGTATGTACAAAAGAATGTTGAATGTACGTACATACATGTGTATGTATGTACATATGTGCATTTGCAACACCAACCAAAGTTACAAATGTCAGCTCGAAAATTATATCAAAACAACTATGGCAATAGGTATTTGTGTTTGTGTGTTAGGTTTTGTTTAAATTTGATAATTAGCAAGTATGTACATTTTTTTCTGTCACTGTTAGAATTGTTTAAACAATATTAGCATTAAAAAATTTTTGTTTAAGCCCAGGAAAAAAGTTTTTAAAATAGCTTTTATAAGATGAAAATATGGGTATGGGTTAAGAAGGTATTGTATCATCAAAGGAATTTGTTACTATATTATGCCAAACTTTTTAAAAACTAAGTATAAATTATGCTGATTTAACTTTAATTTTGTTAAAACAATTTATTGCAAACTTAGGTAAAACCATCCCTACCACATATTCTGGTGTACAAATCTCCTCTAGGCGCACCAAGTTACATATGTTTTAATTTATTTGTTTTAAATCAATCAAACCAACAAAAAGAAATTGCTAGCCCAACAACAACACTTATAACAACTACAAACGCTAATTGGGTCGTAAATCAATTGTCAAAGGCACAAAGAAGAAAAGAGAAAAACGGAGACACATACACAGCGCATGTGTTTTGTTTTTGTAAGCTCGCTCGCAGTCGCGTGTGCGCAGACGGCAGTAGTGGAATGGGTCATGTGTTTTGTTTTTGTAAACTCAGTCGCGATTGCTTGTGCGCAGACGGCAGTAGTGGAATGGGTCATGTGTTTTGTTTTTGTAAACTCGGTCGCGGTCAAACTCCCAGCTTGTGCGACAATGAGGCGCCAGAGTGGTGGAATAAGGTTAAGTGACAAATTCAGGACATTTTTTGTATGGGAGGTACTCGAAGGAGTGGTCCAAATAAAAAATCCTTTCTTAGTGCTCAACCTGAATGGAATATTTTGTGAAAAATTTCAGCCTTCTAGCTCTTATCGTTTAGGCTGTGGGTCTCTCAACAATCAGTCAGTCAGTCAGGACAAACTATTTTATATACACTGCCGCTCACTTGATTAGCGCCCCCCCCCTTAGCAGGATTGAATAATGTTAAATATTATCAATGTATTTAAGCTAGAGCACTTAAACTTTTTTCTAATATTCTTTAAGCTATTATCTTTAATAAAAAGTAAAAATAGTTAGTGTTGAATGTTGATAAATATTTTGTTAAATATTTTTACAAAGGTAGGCAAGAAATTGTTACATAAATTTTGGCTAATTAGATTAGCGCCCCTTTCATATTTATATTTAGATTTTAATTTTTCCAAAAAATTCATGAAGCATAATGATTAAAACTTTAAATATTTATGCATATTTTAAAAGAAAATTAGTAATGTGTGGACCCGCCTTTTTTGATAATTACTTCATAGATTCGATCGGGAATTGAATCATAAAGTTTTTTTATATAGTCCAACTGAATGCTAGACCAAGCTTGTTTAATGGCTTCGATTAGCTCAGCCTTTGAAGAATACTGCTTTCCGGACTCATACACTTTCCTTGCCTGCCATCCCCACACGTTCTCTATAATATTTAAATCAGGAGAGTATGGTGGCCACTCCAGAACATGCACATTTTGTGCATTAATACACGATTTTACGGACCGGGCAGTATGAATTGGCGCATTGTCGTGCTGGAAACGCCACTTCAGATTGCGGAAGAGGTTTTGGAAGTGGGGAAATACAGTTTTTAGAACGTCGTTGTAGTTTTTTGCGTTCATTTTTGGCGATAAAAACTGCAATTCGCAAGTCCCGTGGCTCCCCACACCATTACTCCTCCCACTCGGCTGTGCAATCGGTCCAATTGATGCATATCCTTACGAAGATCATGATAGTAAAAGTCGGGCCCCTCGAAATTAAATTTCTTTTCATCAGAAAATACAACCCGTTCCCACTCTGAAGACCAAGTCATATGCTCCTTTGCAAAATTCAGACGACATTCTTTTCTAACCTCATTAAGTGGCGGTTTTTTTTTTAGTTTTCGTCTTTAAATATGTACAGCACTATTAATGACCCTTTTGACCGTTGCCAAACTAGCTCGAACACCAGTGTTTTCTTTTATTTTGGCGGCTGAGTCGTAAGAATTGGAGGCTTCTCTCAGTATTGAACGCCTGTCAGTTGCAGTAGTCGCTCGACGCTCGACCATAGTTCTCTCTATTGTGAAGAAAACTTGATATAGTTTTGCGATGCCTTCCTATTTTTTCAGAAATCTTGTGTATGGATAGGCCACAATCAAAGTATGCTTCAATTTTTGATTTTTCTTCCAAAGACAAAATTTTTCCTTTCCCATTTTAAGCACAAATACGAAGAAAATCAATCAAAGCGATAGCAAAAAAAATTTGGCGGCTCTACGTGTCAAATTACGCGAAATAACTCAAAATTGCATTTGCAGGCGCTATTCTAATGAGCCAAAAACAAATGCATAAAAATGAGGCGATAATAAAACAAAATAGATAAAAAAAAATATAACGGCACTTCTCCCAAGCTTAACTTTTGTCACAAAGAGAGCACTTAAGTGGAGAGAAAGAGAGCAAAAAAATTTTCGAAGACGCGGTTTATAGAAACAAAGATAGTAGCAATAACATGTGTGAGCAGGAGGGGGCGCTAATCAAGTGAGCGGCAGTGTATATAAAATAGTTTGTCCTAAATAACTGATTGTTGACATATCCACAGCCTAAACGATAAGAGCTAGAAGGCTAAAATTTTCACAAAATATTCCATTCAGGTTCCACAGAATGGTTGTGACTCTAGCCAAAAAACTAAGAAAGTTAAAAAGTTGTGCGGTATAAGTAGGCGTGGCATCCAAAATTTTTATGCACATCTGTTATGGATGCCACTAACAATATGCCCACCAAAAACTGAGAAAGATATAGAGTTTTCAGATTTTGGATGGTGGTCTCAACTTTTGATGCAGTTTTTGGGGAATGTCACCAGCTATCTTGCCATCAAATTTGGTGACTAGCTGTTAAGATGTAGGATATATGTTATATGTGTTTTATCGATTTGCACATCGAGATGTATCGATTTAAATCGATTTCCCAGGCCCCCTGAGCCCTAAATTTAACACTTTGTCTGACGCAGACGTTTACCAAGATATTTGAAAAGTTACAAGGCTCGAACTTTAACGGTGTCGAAAATAGTTGCGTTCATACAGACAGACGGACAGACGGACGGACACCATGACGGACATTGCACAAACCCAATATACTATGATACCTTTGGTATCAAAGTATACATATAGATGATGCAAGAAAGTTGCATAGATATGTACTACATACATGTAATTTGTATTTGTTTTTTATATCGAGCCCTTCGCGCGAAAATAATTAATCTTGAACATCTTTGTATAGTGGTAGATTTGCTTACTTGCTGCTTATCTAACTCAAACAAAACGTAACACACAAACATTATTGATATACAATTTTGATCAAGCAAAGCAAAGCATATAAGTGTGTATGTATTTGGAACATATGGTGATTTTGGGTATAAAAAGGAAGGTAGAAGTGTTAGGCGTGACATTCAAATTTGTGATGCATATCTGTGGCGGATGGCACCTTCTATCCCCCTATCAAGTATGGAGACTAGCGCAAAAACTGAGGAAGATATTGAGGTGGGCGGTATAAGTGGGAGTGGCAAAAATGTTATGCAAATTTGTTACGGATGTCACTAACAATGTTCCCACCAAATTTGGTGACTCTAGCATAAAAACTGGGAGAGATATAGAGTTTTCAGATTTTAGAAGGATGGCGGTAAAGGTGGGCGTGTCTTCCAAAACTTTGATGCAGATCTGTTACGGATGTCACTAACAATATGTCAAACAAATTTGGTGACTCTAGCTTAAAAACTGGCGAAGATACATGCATTTCGGTGCTAATTGGAGGGGGGCTGAGGGCGGATGAGGTGGGCGTGGCATTCAAACTTTTTGAGGAGTGTCACCAGCTATCTTGCCATCAAATTTTGTGACTCTATTTGCTAAAGTGTGAGATATATAAGTGATTTATCGATTTGCACATCGAGGTGTATCGACTTGTTATCGATTTCCCAGGCCCCCTGAGGTCCTAGAGCCCTAAATTTAACACTTTGTCTGAAAAAGGCATGTACCAAGCTTCAAGGGTGTCGAAAAAGTTTCGTTCATACGGACGGACAGACACCATGACGGACATTGCCCAATATACTGTAATACAGTAAACAGTATAATAAAAATTTGTTAGGAACATTTCCTCCTTTTAAACCGTTGGACCGTTGTTGAACGATTTTCGACCCGTCCGGCTTAGCTATCGCTGGCTTTGTAAGTCACACCAGTACAACAGTGCACAGGGGTCGATCGAGCGGGGCAGACAAAATCAGAGAAATGGAGCGATGGTAAGCACTCTGGAATACATACGAAAACGGACAAAAGACGTTTTCCTTGATTTCAAAGCTCTCTCCATAGATTAACTGTGGGTATGGCGAGACTAACTTCTTTCTGACATAGCTATCTGTGCATGCTATTTAAAGAGCGAAAAGATGAACGCTTAGGACTTGGTTTAAAAGAGAACGCACAACACATGTTGCTCATCTGCGTAAAAATTTTTGTAAAAAGATTCTGGGTGCTAACGATGTGCCGACTAAACCTAAAAATACCAACTTAAAACAGATTAACAAAAAATAATATCTTCACCCCTGCTTAATGGCTCTTAGAATTTGTTCAAAAAGGATTCCAGAATCGGTACCCCTGCACAGGATTTGTCTGTCCCTTTCACATTTTTTACGTCCCTTGCGGCGTATGAACACATTGCAACTGCTGACGCTTGCAGATCGAGCAAGTAAGTCTGAGCCGCCAATATGGGAACAATAAAACTCCCATAGCATATTTTCGAAAAAAAATCTGCAAAATAAACTACAACAAGTAACAAGGCTCTAGTCGAGAAATCCCGAGTAGGACATACCCTTAACCCCATACGTAACGCGTACAGTCAAATGTGTATTCTTCCAGTGACCAAAAAAACAAAACTTTAAGCTGCGATATCCCGGTGTTTCTCAATCGATTTTTTTCAAATTGGTTTAAATATTCATTATTTTATTTATAGTTTGAAACCTCATTTTTAAAATTTTGAAATTCAAGATTTCTTTTGTTATCAATCACATGTGTATTTCGAGAACCAAAAGTGTTATCGATTATTTGAAACAAACTTGTTCTTCTCATGGTATAGGAGAGTTTAAGTTTCAAGTTTAAAGTCTCTAGCGTTTATAGTCTCTGAGATCGGCGCATTCATACAGACGGATAGACAGACATGGCTAGATCGACTCGGCTGTTGATGCTGATCAAGAATAAATATACTTTATAGGCTAGGAGATGCTTCCTTCTGTCTATTATCTATTATAATAAGACAATAGACACAGACATTAACTTTCGCAAAGTAAGAAACCTACCCAACGCGTACACGGGTTTTTAAATAGCCGTTGTTAATCTACAAACAAATCTTGAGAAGAAAATTCTAAGGAGTGGAGAAAGAGAAGTTGTCTGGACAGTTGCCGAGTCTTAGTAAATAATAGCCTAGTTGTTGTAAAAGTCGGCCACTTCGCCAACAGATGCATCCGTGCGGAGGACAGGTGCAACAGCTGCTTTAAATGCAGCAGGGCATAAAGTTGTTCATTGCCTACAAAGTGTCGCTTGCTTCATCTGCAAAACAAAAGACTTAAAAATGAGAAACTTTTGTCTGGTTGCAGGAGGTGTAACGGAGTTAGTAGTGTACACTCGCAACGAAGCTCGTACAACGAACATTAATAACAGCGCGACTGCTACGGGGTCTGCATAGATTTCGTACACATAAATGCATATGGGCATATCTGACAAATGGTTAACCAGGACCGAAAAAAAATTTTCATAAACATCGTATTTTTTTTTGGATATTCCCATAAAACAATGTCAAAATTCTCATAATACAATGGATCTATAGCATATTTCAGTTGTTTTTATAAAGAAATTTGCCTGAGAACTGAAAAAAATGTAATTTCTTCACTTTTAGCTTCTTTTTAAAGCATTTTAATATTTAATTATTTCGCAAGCAAAACATATGATATGTTTGCACTTTTTTTTACCAAATTTCTTTATTGCAATCTAAAAGGAAAGGAAAAATACAAAAAGAGGAACAAAATGTTCAATTAACAGTTCATTTTTATTTTGCTTCCTTTCTATGTTCGTGACCGAACACATAATTTTATTGTAATTGCTTCGCATTGAGTGCAAGCAGGTAGCTGAAACGTCATGTGTTAAGTCATTTTTAAAAATATAAATAAACCAAACTTTGTATATTCATTTTTAAATCGGCGTACGTTCGCGACCGTAAGTCGCTTTTATTTGTTTAACATGCATATTAATATTCATAGATGACTAAAACAAGTATCAACAAGTATATCAATAAAATTAACAAGGAAGAGGGCTCTTGTCGAGAAATCCCGACTAGGACATACCCTGAACCCCAGTCAGTCATGTCCCGTTGTTTGGGGGCGTGGCATCCAAAGTTTTAATACATATCTGTGTCAGATGTCAGCATCTACCTTCCTACCAAATTTGGTGGCTATAGCTTTAAGACTGTAGAAGGTTCCGGCATTTTTGTTTATAATTGGAGGGGGGCGGATGAGGTGGGCGTGGCATCCAAACTTTTGATACAATTTTTTGAGGAATGTTACCAGCTATCTTGCCTCCAAATTTTGTGACTCTAGCTGCCAAAATGTGGGATATATATATTTGATTTATCGATTTGCACATCGTGGTGCAACTATCGACTTATTATCGATTTCCAAGGCCCCCTGAGGTCGTAGAGCCCTAAATTTAATACTTTATCTGACGAAGGCATGTACCACCCATCCCAATTCGCAGATCTTTGCATTTTACTATATCAAGTCAAAGTCGACTTCTTTTTTGTGTACGTTCGCGACATGTTTTTGCAATTATTATGAAAATAAAAACTCGATAAGCCCCATCATTTATACTAAGCAAAGAGCTTACAAAATGCTATCGAAAAGCAAAAAAAAAAAAAAAGGTTTTGGAAATGTTGTTTTTAATTTTTTTTGGCAATAAACGAGTACGAACCTACGTTCGCGACTAGTGGAAATTCCCATATACATATATATATACTACTAGTAAGTGCCACGCTTGCTTCGCTGCGCCGAAAGTTTTACCAAAATGTAAGCACTAAATATAAAAAAATAAATAAAATAAAATGTTAAACAACATATAATAGCAAAGTATTTAATATTCTCTTTTCCACGCCACCAATGATGTAGAGAATCAGACGCTACATTATACATGTACATATCTTTGTCAGACAAAGTCTTAAATTTAGGGCTCTACGACCTCAGGGGGCCTGGGAAATCGATAACAAATCGATACACCTCGATGCGCAAATACATGAAACACATATATATTCCACATTTTAGCAGCTAGAGTCACCAAGTTTGGGGGCAGGATAGCCGATGACATTCACCGAAAAATAGCATCAAAACAGGCCAACCTCATCCGCCCCTACCACCCCTTCAGTTATAATCGAAAATGCCTGTAATTCCCACAGTTTCTAAGCTCTAATCACAAAATTAAATTGGGAAAATAGATGTTGAAATCTTACAAAGATATGCATCAAAACATTGCATGCCACGCCGCCACTTATGCCGCCCACTTTCTAAAATCTGAAAACTCTATATATTTCCCAGTTTTTGGGCTTAAGTCACCAAATTTGGTGGAAACATTGTTAGTGACATCCGTAACAGATGTGCAATATTGGATGCCACGCCCATCTAAACCGACCTAATCAATATCTGTCTCAGTTTTTGCGCTAGAGTCTCCAAACTTGATAAGGAGAAGGTGCCATCCGCCACAGTCATGCATCAGAAATTTGAATATCACGCCTACCCCTCTTGCCAGGCCTTTTTTACCCAAAACCACCATATGTTACAATTACATAGAAACTTACATATGTGCTTTGCTTGCTTGTTTGAAATTGTATATCAACAATGTTTGTGTGTTTTGTCTGGGTTAGATAAGCAGCAAGTAAGCAAATATACCACTATAAAGATGTTCAAGATTTATTATTTTCGCGCAAAGGGCTCGATATAAAAAACAAATACAAATTACATGTACATATGTAGTACATATCTATGCAACTTTCTTGCATCATATATATGTATACTTTGATACCAAAGGTATCATAGTATATTGGGTTTGTGCAATGTCCGTCATGGTGTCCGTCCGTCTGTCCGTCTGTCTGTATGAACGCAACTATTTTCGACACCGTTACAGCTCGAGCCTTGTAACTTTTCAAATATCTTGGTAAACGTCTTCGTCAGACAAAGTGTTAAGTTTAGGGCTGGGAAATCGATTTAAATCGATACACCTCGATGTGCAAATCGATAAAACACATATAACATATATCCCACATCTTAGCAGCTAGTCACCAAATTTGATGGCAAGATAGCTGGTGACATTCCCCAAAAACTGCATCAAAAGTTGAGATGCCACGCCCATCTTTTCCGCCCCCAGCCCCCCTTCATTTATAAACAAAAATGTCCCTATCTTCTACAGTTTTGAAGCTATACCCACCAACATTGACATGAAGGTAGATGCTGACATCTGACAAAGTTATGCATCAAAACTTTGGATACCACGCCCCCAAACAACGGGCCATACCCCATCGCCCTAAAAAAAAAACCGGAAGGCATGTATCTTCGCCAGTTTTTAAACTAGAGTCACAATTTAGTAGGAAGGCGGAAGTTGCCATTCCCCAAAGATCTGCGTTAAATGAAGGGAGTTGGATGCCACGCCCACCTATACCGCCCACCATCCAAAATCTGAAAGCTCTATATCTTTCTCAGTTTTTGATGGGCATATTGTTAGTGGCATCCATAACAGATGTGCATCAAAATTTTGGATGCCACGCCTACTTATACCGCACAACTTTTTATCTTTCTTAGTTTTTTGGCTAGAGTCACAACCATTCTGTGGAACCTGAATGGAATATTTTGTGAAAATTTCAGCCTTCTAGCTCTTATCGTTTAGGCTGTGGGTCTCTCATCAATTAGGACAAACTATTTTATATACATATATAGACTAGCGGCCCAGTACGTGCTTCGCTACGTAATATGTATTACGTACCTATTAAAATATTAAAAATAAATTATTGCTAGTAAAATATATTTGCAAAAATTTAAAGTCAGCATCGGCAAATGGTAAGAGCGAGCCTGCTCGATGGTATATTTGTCCCTGAACCTTGAACGTCGGCATAAATTCATCTCTAATGATTTTTGTTGCACCAAAAGAAGTCATGTAAACGCATGAATTTTATGATTGAATATTCTTCAAGAAATGCTTAGACGTCGGCGATTCTCCAGTGAGCAAGGAATGTAATGGTTCTGGTGGCGGTTCCAATGCTGGCAGTTTCACTTTGCTTTTGGAGCAGCACATGCCAGCGGTTTCTCCTCGAAACTTCGCTGCATTGCAATGCGTACAAATAATATTCATTGCTCCAATGTCACCATGCAGGCTGTAGTCGCAGTCAGGATCGTATTGAAAGCCAACATATTCCATTTGATCGCGAAGGCGAAGCGGAACTCTGCTATTACGATAATTTGCACCTACTCGTGATCGCCGTGCAAGACTCTGTGCAGGTACAGTGTTAACCGATCTATTTTGTTCATTTCGCTCACGCTGCGATGCATTTGCTTGCGTGCGTTCATATTCAGTCTGACTTCGTCTTCGTATTGCCATATAATTTGCTGTATGCGTTCGGCGCCCTATATTTGCTCGCCTGGCTCGTGGCATTTTTTCTTTTCCCCAGAAAAAAAAAACTTCAAGAGCTCAAAACTAACGTTTTTTTTTTTAACTATATGAAACACCGCAAAATTATTTTTTGAAAGTACACGCACAACAGTTATCGTAGCACGTACAAAATAAAATGACAACAGAAAAAAAATTGTTCACTTTCAACACTGAAAAAATTTTAAATTTGACAACAATATCCCTGTTTTCTCTTTTCAAAATTTGATTCCATTTATTGAACTCATAAAATATGAGATAAATAAAGAACTGGTATACCGATTTGGGTCGAACTTCACACAAACCATCTACTAAATAGTCCGAACAATGCCTAAAAATTTGGTTTCAATAGGTGAGCTCGTTCTTGCGCTACAATGTCACAACGAAAACTGCCACTTATTTTCATATATAGATATGTCGGGTCTTTATTGTGGACGACACTGTAGTAGCACACCGTTGTAACTATTGGCGGCTGCGCTATGTGCCGGTATTGCCAGATGGTCAGTTAAGTTCGATGCACATGTAGAGAAATGTTGCGTAAGGTTCTAAGTGGCGTACGTGGCCTAAATAAGGTTAGACTGAGGTTTGTAGAAAGAGTAACGCAGGAGATAATTGTTGTGCGTGTAATACTGAGTCACTGAGAGATAAAGAGATGACAGTAGTGACATAGTTCACAGAAAGCGTGTGAGCAAGGTTACATTGAAGATGCGAGGATTATTAACGTTTTGACAATCAGAGAAAGCAGTGCACTCAGTATTCTTCGCCATAGACAATTTGAAAAACATTAAAATTAACAATGAATAACAACTCAGGATAAAATCTTGATTATAACTCGACAGATAGATATATATTTGGGGTATTCACCAGCTCGTTTCATCGTTTCATGTTTCATATTTGAAACGTTGTGCAACAACAACTCACATACAAAATTTCTTGAAACGTTTGAAACACCTCAGCCTATTACTACGTTTATGCTTGCAAAAAAGCATGATTTCAGATCATGTTTTTTCAAAAAAGTACAAGCATAAACACAATATCATGATTTTTTCTACACACGTATTTTGACTATGATTTTTTGGAAAAATCATGATTTTTTTGTAGAAAAAGTCTGGCAAGGCTACTGTCAGCTGTCCTGCACTGAAGCTAATTTAAACAATGGATTGAGTACGTCAAAAATGGAAAGCAATAGAAGCCACTGGACGACTGACAAATTAGCTTCTCAACATTATTAAATATGTTATTATGCTATCGCACATAGACGGCAAAACTTTGAATTTTTTCCATTTTAAAGATTTAAACCGTTTAACGTTTTTGCTTTTGGTCCATGTTCATGCTGCTGTGTTGCCACCTATTTTAATTAAAGCTGGCCACATATTTTAATTTTCTTAGGTGGCTCCCCCCTTCAGAAATATCATGAACAGGCGTATTTTTAAAAGCGTGATTTTAAAAAATCATGATACTGCAAGCATAAACGTAGTATATGTATACAAAAAGTGTTTCATGTTTCATGAAAGTAGAGATGGGAAGAGCACGAATTTTAATCGGTATTTGCTGTCGATGCTCAGTAGTTTTCAGTATTAGTTGGTATAATGTTGTGCATAAAAGTGTGAACACATGATTGACAAATTTTGAAAATTGAAAACGGGGATTTTGCTGTTAAATTTATAAATTCACGCAGAACGACTAAACAGCAAAAGCCACAAAAATTGAAGTAAAAGAAATGTAAACAAACAACGTCTGACATTTCAAGTATGAAACGCCATGAAACGATTAATTCTGTTCACGAGCTAGGCGTTTCAAGCATGAAACATGAAACGATGAAACGGATCTGGTGAATACCCCAATTGTATATAGATATCGGGTAACTAACTCAGTTCAACACAAACAAATATAATTATTCCATTTCTTACTCCATTCTAATTTCCATCGACGTAGACGTTGGGCCCAAGGTATACGTTGAGTTGGGATAAAGGTTGCAATGGGTTTCGGAACAGCAAAAATATTTATAAGTTAATGTGTATTTAAATATATATATGTAGGTGTAACACGCACGATTCTTGCTTAACTCTCTTACTTTCTAAAATCAATTTATATTAGCTTTGTATGGATCGAAGTAATAAATACTTTACAAGAACGATATTAATGCATATAAAATTAAATTTGCTATGGATAATATTTGCGTATTAAGTTTTTTTTTTTTTTTTTTTTTTTTTTTTTGTAATCGGTTTAAGCATATATATGTTTTATTTGCTCTATGAGAACCGAAACGAATTTCAAAAGTGTGAAGATTAGAAGCCTTAGATAACACGTAATACATTCTTTTTTAAATTTTATTAGCCAGAAGCTATGCCTAATGCGACTCCTCCAACGAATGCGGTCAAAAATATGTGAAGATCATTGATTTTTGGGCCATCTTCATCTCCAATATATTTGGCATACCATTTCTTAACTTTCGATGATTTGCCTTTGAGTGTATTCTCAACTCTATCCAAATTGCGATCCAACAATCTTTCCGTCTTGTCTATCCAACTGGGATCTTTGCCCGAAACCTTGTCAGCTATTTTGTCGACACTTTTGGTTAACTTTGGCCAGTCAACTTTAATGAATCCTTCCTGGTGTGCGATTTCGATTAAAATAATACTGCCGCCAATGGCAAACGCCGCAAATTTTCCAAATTTCATTGTTGTATATCCAGTCGCCCATCCTGATGATACACCAATGATAAGTTGTGAGTACGCCGAACGGGTGCTTATGTCGCCTAATACTCCTTTTAAAAACTTTGATGCTCCTTCCATCGTTTTATATTTGACAGAATAACGTTCTTTAAGTTGTAGTTTGTTTTTAAATAAATTTATTAGCTAAAGATAATCAAATTTTTTTTCAAATTCTTTTTTCGGAGATTCGTAATAGTAAATCTGTTGTATTAAACCAAAACAAGAGGCAGACTTATATTAGCATAATATGCGACGTGATTTCCAGAAAAGGGTACAATTAATCTGGTTACATAACCTCTCCTAAGGTTATGTAGAAGTGCGGACATCAACATAATTATCCGATCCGAGGCTCTTAGTTTCCTTTGATAAAAATAAAACTAAGCTTCCTTGGCTTGGTCTTGTCTAAGTTCTTTTAGCTGTGCGGGAGCTGCTTAGGGATTGTTTTTCTGGGACAAAGCTGCACGATTGGAAAAAATATATTATCCTTGGTTAGGTTATCTTCGCTTGGAGTTAGCGACTGAGCACTATTAATAACTAACGTGGCTTTGTGTTGTCTTAAATCACTTTCTGGTCAGAAGTTGAACTTTTCTGAGCTGATGTTAACTGGTGACTAAGCGGTCAGTTGCATCGCTGTACCTAAAGACCCTACCTGCGCTTAAAAGCTTACACGGAACTGTGGCGTGATCTAGTTGTCTGAAAGCTTTTACTGTACAGTGTCGTGTTCTTATCATTTATTGCTCCTCACCCATGCTTCTGCTTAAAGCTTCGCCTTATCCGCACGCAATGCATACAGTTCCAGCTGCTCCTTACGAAACCGATAGAAAAGGAAAGAGAATCAGATATCTTTTAACTGCTAAAGAAGCAGTGTTCTCCACAACACAAAGCAGTTCACATAGTAAAGCATTTACACTCATTTGACCAAACAAGATACAATACAAAAACGTTTCCCGATACAAAAGTTCTTTCCACCAAATTTGGTGACTCTAGCCCAATAACTGAGAAAGATATAGAGTTTTAAGACTTGAAAAAGTGGGTGCTATAGCTGGGCGTGGCATCCACGTCTTTTCATTAAATGCATATTTTTAGGTGATGTCGACTTTTGCCACCCTTCAAAATTTGGTGACTCTAGCTTTAAAACTGGCGAAGATACATGCACTCCCGTTTTTTGAAAGGCGGTGGGACGTAGCGCGTATTTTAGGGGCGTGGAATGCAATGTTTTTTGTTTTTTTTGCTTACTTTTGGCAGGTGTTTACATGTACCTTCATACCAAAATTGTTGGGAATAGCCTAAAAACAGCGAAACACATTCGTTTTTGTTATGTTTTGTTTATAATTGGAGCGTGGCGGGGTCGTAATAGGTGGGCGTAATTCACCACCTATCTTGCCACCAAATTTGGTGACTCTAACTGCTAAAATGTGGGATATATCTGTGTTTTATCGATTTTTACATCGAGGTGTATCGACTTGTTATCGATTTTCCAGGCCCCCTGATGCTGTAGAGCCCTAAATTTAACACGTTGTCTGACGAAGGCATGTACCAATATATTTGAAAAGTTGCAAGGCCTTAGCTTTAGGGGTTGCTTTCATAAGGACGGACGGAAGGATGGACTACCGAACAAACGGACAGACACTATGACGGACATTGCACAAAGCCAATATACTACTAATACCTTTGGTATCAGAGTATATAAAGAATAAAAAAAAATTTGCACTAATCTAAAAATCTATTTCTACATCAATTTTGGTTTGTTCTGTTTTTATATACTAAACAAAACCATCCGCACATCCACCCGCTGCATTTTTGCAGAAGCTATTAATAAATCGCCACTAAATCAGCCATTTCTCCCACTATATACTTATGTATATGGGACGGACTTAAGAGGTCGGTCAGCGAAGATCTTGATTCTGCAATGCCTAACTTTAAGCCTGCTTCGTGTGCAGCGACAAGTTGGCAAGGCACGTGCGTCGCTATTGTAGCTGGCTTGGGTGGGAAATCTGAGTATTACTTCGTGCACGCAAGATCTTCAAATGGGTCATCTACTCGCGTCCGAAGACGCGGCCTGACAGTGAAAACAGTACATTGTATCAGGTGATCAGTATGTAAGGCTTTCGCGTGTAACCCTCAGCCATGCTAGCTGAGAATTTGGCTTCAGCTTCTTTGTGTCCCGAACATTCTAGTTTGACGTGATGATCGGCAACGAGGAATGAAGGGATTCAAGCCCCCACCTCTTGACTAATTTCGTAGATGTCCTCTTTACGCCGCCCCCTCACCATCCACTTTCAAATTTTTGTAGCAAACGTTCTTTTTACTCTGATACTAAAGGTAAAAGTAATATGGTCATTTTCGGTTACGTCCGACTGCTACGTTTTCTTTTGTCTTATGTTATAATGTATTACGTAATATGATACCATTTATTTTCTTTTTGTATATTAAACTTACGGTTTTTCAAACCATTAGATCATATTTCCGCCATAAGTATGGTACTACTTACCTTTAATAAAACAGACTCGCTGAGTTTATCGCGATTGATGATCTTAATAGCCACCTTTTTCCCAATAACACAGTGCACGCCCAACTTAACAAGACCTGTTTAAAAGAGTTAACGCATTTTTTGTTAAAGTGCTTTGTAGCTAAATGCATTATAAAAATGTAGTAATGGTATAATTGTTTGGTTACCTGTCTGACCCTTGCCGAGTGTTTTTTCTAAGCGATATGGACCCACAAATTGGCAGTTTTCCGCCATCAATATGTTATCCTTTTGCATTTTGTTTTTTTATGTTGATATTAAGGTAAAGGCCTCCAATAACTCACTTTTTCTCTGAATTTTGGCGTACAGCCTTAATAATGGGATAATGATTTATAAAAAAAATTTTATGTACTCGTGCAAACGTATTTCACATACGACGGATAATAAACCACTTCAAGGGCTAAGTTTCTGAAAGTATAATTGTTATTAATAAGTGTTGGTTATTTGTTAAAGCACGTTCACGAGTAGAAGGGACCTTTTGCTGCCCACTTGTAAAATAAGTTGTATGAAAATTATCATTTATTTTCTTAACTGAACAAGGGCGTAACCAGGATTTGAAAAAGGGGGGGGCAGAAGTTTTTTTTAAATGTTCATATACCCTTTTAATACTTACAAATTTTTATGCTAATAATATACGTCTAGGGTTTTCTGCAAATTTATTTTATTTATTAATTATTTTTTTCGACGAAGTAAACATGTACTTGCAGAGTTTAATAGATTAAAATTTGATTCGAACTGAAGCTGAAGGGGGGCAGCTGCCCCCCTGCCCCTACCTAGATACGCCCTTGTTACTGAAATAGTTAGGATTTGAAATGATGGTTTTGTGCAAAAATGTATAACAGACTGAACTAAGCATATACATATAAGTACAAATATTTTGGTTATCGATCACATGTGTGTATCGGAAGCCAGAAGTGTTATTGATAATTTGAAATAATTTTGTTCTGCTTATGGTATAGTAGAGTTTAAGTTTCGAGCTTGAGTCCTAGCTCTTATAGTCTCTGAGATCGGCGCGTTCATACGGACGGACGGACAGACAGACAGACAGACATGGCTATATCGACTCGGCTGTTGATGCTGATCAAGAATATATATACTTTATGGGGTCGGAGATGCTTTCTTCTGTCTTCTAGATACATTTGCACAAAACCATTATACATACCCTTATTTACTCATTTTATAGGTTAAGGGTATAAAACCAACAAACGGCGTAGCCGTAGCCGTAGCGCATAAAAAGTATCATTTGCTCTGTTCTCATCTCGCTCTCAATTTTATGCTACGGCAACGCCGTAGCAGAGCACATAATTTCATTTTTATACTTTAATACCAAAGGTATCATACCACATTGGGTTTGTGCAATGTCCGTCATGGTGTCTGTCCAAAACCCTTAAAGCTGGAGCCGTGCAACTTCGCTAATGGGTTTATACATGCCTTCGTCAGACAAAGTGTTAAATTTAGGGCTTTAAGACCTCAGGTGGCCTGGGAAATCGATAACAAGTCGATACACCTCAATGAGCAAATCGATAAAGCACATATACATATTTGGGGTGTTTAGGGTATAAATATCAGGCAGAAAGGCTAGGCAAGACAGCCAAATTTGGCACCCAAAATTTGTTGCACATCTGTTACGGATGTCACTAACAATGTTCACACCAAATTTGTTAACTCTAGAACAAAAACTGACGAAGATATAGTTTTCGGATTTGAGAAGGTGGGCGGTATTCGTGGGGGCGTGGCATCCAAAGTTTTGATGCAATTTTTTGTGGAATGTCACTAGCTATCTTGCCATCAAATTTGGTGACTCTAGCTTAAAAACTGGCGAAGATACATCCATTTCGGTGTTTTTTAGGGCGGTGGGGCACGGCCAGTTTTTGGAGGCGAGGCATCCAAAGTTTTGATACATATTTGTGTCAGATGTTAGCATCCATTTTTTTTTACCAAATTTGGTGGCTATAGCTTCAAAACTGTAGAAGATACAGGCATTTTTGTTTATAATTGGAGGGGGGCGGAATAGGTGGGCGTGGCATCTAAACTTTTCATGCAGCTTTTTGAGGAATGCTATCGGCTATCTTGCCCCTAAATTTGGTGACTCTAGCAGCTAAAAGTGTTTTATCGATTTGCAAATCGAGGTGTATCGACATGTTATCGATTTCCCAGGCCCCCTGAGGTCGTAGACCCCTAAATTTAACACTTTGACGAAGGCATATAGTAAGATATTTGCAAAGTTGCAAGGCTCTAGCTTTAAGGGTGTCGAAAAAAGTTGCGTTCATACAGACAGACGGACGGACGGACAGACACCATGACGGACATTGCACAAACCCAATATACTATAATACCTTTGGTATCAAAGTATAAAAAATAGAGCTTAAGCTACAAAAATGTTT
Organism: Scaptomyza pallida; assembly: GCA_018152965.1. Classification (NCBI taxonomy): domain Eukaryota; kingdom Metazoa; phylum Arthropoda; class Insecta; order Diptera; family Drosophilidae; genus Scaptomyza; species Scaptomyza pallida. The sequence continues at coordinate 421,123 of JAECXP010000014.1, forward strand.
AAGATTAATGAACAAAATTTAAATTCAAATCAGTAAGCAAACTGAAATGAAATGAAAAAGTTAAAAAAATTTAAATATTCTGGGGAATTCAACAAAAATTTAATGTTCCAACTTTTGTTGCAAGGATTGGGAAAAACCCAGAAAAACCCAATCAGATCATAAGATTAGTGATTATTGACTATGACTAGATAAGAAAAGCAGTGTGGATCTTTTTAGTATGGGAATGGAGGCTTCAAATGAAACAAGTGGAAGCATCTTATTGTAGTATGCGCACACTACTCGAAACGGTTCATGCATTAGATAGTTGGTAGAGCAACGATCAAGGTTAATAGGTACAAAATTACGAGAAGATCTAATAGGGACAGTTAAGTTTATTCGACTTAATAAATGGGTGAGTCGATTTTACCGTTGAGCAGATTAGTAACAAATAACACTCCATGCCTAGTTCTGCGGTTTAAAAGAGAAGGAAGGTAATTAATAGAAGTCTACTGGAATACGAAGGCAAATCAACTCCGGGAACCCAGTAAAAACTTCTAAGTGCAAGTAAAAGAAATTTCTCATGCAACGGGCACTTGATCATACGGTAAATTGGTGTACCTCAGAGGGGCTCTCTATCAACCCTAGGAAGACCATCATAATCCCGTTCACCAACAAAAGGATTCTTGAAGTTCCAGATTTAAAGGTTAGTGACACAGTTGGGTCCCTGTGTACACAGGTCAAATATCTAGGGGTAACTCTGGATAGCAAACTCACTTGGAATGCACAACTGAGAGCAGTAGCCACGAAATCAACTCGATTTCTCTGGGAGAGCAGATTCTTGGCAAGTCATGGGGGCTTTCTCCACAAATGGCCCACTGGACGTACACCCAGATGGTTGGACCGATGATTCTGTACGGGGCGGCGGTATGGTGGGAAAAAGCCACACAAAGTACCGCTTTCAACAAACTCAACAAGGTACAAAGGCTAGCTCGCCTTAGTATTACAGGGCTTTGAGGACAACCTCGACATCAGCACTGGAAGCAATTCTAGACCTAACTCCCTTTCACCTATCAATAGAGGAAGAGGCTGTAAAGCAGACTTTGGGACTCTATGTTAGCAACAAGTACCAGAAGAGCAATCTTAGAGGACACCTGGCTATATTGAATAGGGTAGAGGACATCCTCGAAAAGACCAAAACGCTACCCAAAGCCAAATTACCCTTAGTTTCACGAAAAACAACAAGGTTATTTTTCCAACAAGAGAGCAATGGACTTCCAATCCATGCACAAAACTGGTTCACAGATGGATCCAAGACAGCATCAGGGGTAGGAGCAGGCATAGTGGGTCCTCGCACACACATCCCTCTCTCACTGGATGCTGAATGCACCGTTTTTCAGGCAGAGCTTTTCGTTTTTTTACAGTCGGTATACAGACTGAATAGCAGACAGTTGGTAGGAGGTAACATTCGTATACTCTCCGACAGTCAAGCAGCTCTTAAAGCACTAAACAGCTATATATACAATTGAAAACTCATATATGAATGTCACTGTGAGCTAAATGTTCTGGCAAGCAACAACAGGATCTCTCTGGTATGGGTCCCAGGTCATGAAGGTCACTCAGGTAATGAGGCTGCAGATGTAAGGGCTAAATTAGGAGCGGAAGCCCCGTTTATAGGCCCAAGTCCGATGTTTGGTTATTCAAACAACAGAATCAAATCTGATATAGATAAATGGGTAGAGGACAAGAAAACAATGCACTGGAACAATCAAGAGGTGTCTGAGACCCAAAAAGACATGTGTGCCCTAATGCAACAAGAACCAAGGAAGCTCTAGGAAGGATGTCGAATCTATGAGACATCTAATCACAAAATGCCCAGCCCTGGCACGTAGTAGAGCAAAGCTGTTAGGCAAATACATTCTCAGTGAAGAGGACCTGATGCATATCCCGCAGACTGATCTGACTCAGTTTCTGAGAACACTAAAACTGAACTAGTGGTAAGAGGGCAGAATAGATTCATGTGGGTCGCAGAGCTGAAGGACGCAAGCCATTACATTACATTACATAACATGTACACAACATTTTATGTACATATACAGATAGAACATTTAAATATTGCCATTAGCTTTAAATCAAGCTTAACAATAAAGACAATTTGATGGCAAAAAGACTTTCCATCAACAATTGCCAAGAATGGGCAAATGCAAAAACAGCAATTGCTGGTTGCTAAAATATCATTTGTGCCGTGCTCCGGTAATCGCAAAACGCAAAGTCTTGCGGTGGGCGTCGTCGGCGATCTTTTGTCCCTATGCCCTTAGTAAGATGTATTGAGATATAAAATTTGATACTTAAATGCAAAAAAAAAACAAGTAAAAACGTTGCAGTCGGACGCAACCGGCTGCGATATACTTTGATACCAGTTAACATAGCTGTGTTAAGGATTCTAAGTGCAAATAGTTATATATGATGGTTTTAGGTATAATAAGCAGGTAGAAAGGGTAGGCATGACATTTATCTGTGGCGGATGGCACTTTTTATCACCCTACCAAGTTTAGAGACTCTAGCGCAAAAACCGACAAAGATATACAGGTGGGCGGTATAAGTGGGCGTGGCATAAACAATTTTATGCACACCTATTACGGATGTCACTCATAATGTTCATACCAAATTTGGTGACTCTAGCCCAAAATCTAAGAAAGATATAGAGGTGGGCGGTATAAGTGGGCGTGGCATCCAAAACATTGATGCAGATCTGTTATGGATGTCACTAACAATGTTCATACCGAATTTGAAGAGCCTAGCTCGAAAACTGATAGAAATATAGCGGTGGGCGGTATAAGTGGGCGTGGCATCCAAAATTTGTATGCAGTTTTTTGGGGAATGTCATCGGCTATCTTGCCCCCAAATTTGGTGACTCTAACTGCTAAAATGTGGGATATATTTGTGTTTTATCGATTTGCACATCGAGGTGTATCGACTTGTTATCGATTTCCCAGGCCCCCTGAGGTCGTAGAGCCCTAAATTTAACACTTTGTCTGACTAAGACATGTACCAAGATATTTGCAAAGCTGTCGAAAAAAATTTCGTCCATACAGACAGCCGGACAGACGCCATGACGGACATTGCACAACGCCAATATACACTTGCTCGCATAACTCTGCGTACAGCCCTAAAAAAAAAAAACAAATTTCATCTTTAGCTCTTAATATATTCGAATACGATACTTATTAAACTAAAATTTTTTTTATTGTAATTGTTGAACATTTTTCTTTAAATCTATGCTTTCTTAATATTATTTAAACAATATTTATAATTTTAATAATATTTTAAACAAAGTATGCGAAAAAATACCACCCGCAAGAGTCTGCGTACAAACAGAATATGTTGAGTATAATGAGAGAATGAGAAATTTCAGTTAACTTAGTTGTGCATTTTCTTTTGTTTGAAGTTTGCTTAAACCTTGATCTATGCAGTTTGGAATAGTTTTTTGTTAAATAGCAGCATGGCGCCATCAGGAAAAGAGATCGACATTGACCTTCGAAAACTTATTGTAAATTTGCGTGTTCAAGGCAAATCATACCGAGAAATTGGGCAGCTGGTGGGCAGATCCCATTCAACATGCCAGAGAGTGTATAATAATTATATTTATTCGGGTTCCATATTATCAAAGCCGCGATCTGGCCGTCCGTCTCTGTTAACAAATCGAGAGAAAAAGCGCATCGTTGCATTAGTACGTTTAAGCCCAAGGATGACTGCCCAGCAGGTACGACTTGAAGTGGAAGAAAGGTTCTCCAAAACTATTTCTGAAGATACCGTGCGAAGAATCTTAAAAAAAGCTGGATATCACAGCCGAGTTGCCCGTAGGAAGCCCCATATATCAGATGTAAATATGATAAAGCGCATGGAATTCGCAAATGAGTATGTGTCGAAGCCTGCAGATTTCTGGGACAGGGTCATTTTCACGGATGAGAGCAAGTTCTGCATATTTGGCATCAAAGGTAAAAAATTGATATGGAGAAAGAGTGGCACAGCCTTTGATAAGGAGCATTTGATTCCAACTTTGAAACACGGCGGTGGCGGAATAATGGTTTGGGGGTCTATAGCTAGTGGTGTTGGAAATCTGACATTTATAGAGTCAATAATGGACCAAAATGGATATATCCGCATTTTGAAAGATAATCTGCTACAAAGTGCTCGGAAATTGGGGATTGAGAACGAGTTTTATTTCCAGCAAGACAACGACCCTAAGCATACAGCTTACAGTGTAAGGCTGTGGCTGCTGTATAATGTTAAAAATCGCTTGCAAACACCACCCCAATCCCCAGACCTCAATCCCATAGAGCATTTATGGGACTTGCTCGAGCGCAAGATCCGGCAACACACCATTACCTCGGAATGGGGTAAAATAACAGCCGAGGATACCAAAAAACTTGTGGACACGATGCCGAGACGTCTGGCAGAGGTCCTTCAACAAAACGGATACCAACAAGCTTTTAGGAATACATTTCACGAATTTTTAAGTTCCAAAAACCATTTGTACGCAGACTTTTGCGGGTGGTATTTTTTCGCATATTTTGTTTAAAATATTATTAAAATTATAAATATTGTTTAAAGAATATTAAGAAAGCATAGTTTTAAGGAAAAATGTTCAACAATTACAATAAAAAAAATTTCAGTTTTATAAGTATCGTATCTCCGAATATATTAAGAGCTATAGATGAAATTTGTTTTTTTTTAGGGCTGTACGCAGAGTTATGCGAGCAAGTGTATAGTACTATGATGCCTACAATGATGTGATCAGAGTACACAAATCTTAGCGTAGCCAGCAAGAATTAAAACACACGCACATGCATAAGAATACCAATAAGAAGAACACTCTATTTAAGAAATCCTGACTAGGACATACCCTTAACTCTATACGTAACGAGTACAGTATTCACCCATTGACCTAACTTTAAAATTCAATATCTCCGGTGTAGCTCAACCGAACGTTCATTATTTTATGCAAAGTTTCAGACTTCATTTTCACAATTTTGAAATTCAATTTTGACTTTGACAACTCGGCTGTTGATGGTGTTGGTGCTCAAGAATATATATAGTTTATTGGGTCGAAGATGCTTAATTCTGTCAATTTTTATAAAAATTGGTTAAGAAACACCGGAGATATCGCTGTCAATTTGGTCATTGATTGAGCACTCACAAATGACTGTACTCGTTACGTTACGGGTTCAAGGTATGTGACTGTACACGTTACGGTTAAGCGTATGTCCCAACTAGTTGAGATCTCCCGACTAAAGCCTTCTTACTTGCTTACAAATTTTATTCTTGCATTGCACTGTGGTCCACAATCCCAAATTGGTGGCAGAAATTCAATATTTTTTCAAGATTTCAGCAAAAACCATATTGTATTCGAGTAGAGTATTTTCAAGGGCAGTCTAAAATCATAATTTTACAATTGAAATTAAAGCCCTCGCAATTTATGCAGCCCTGGAAGTCAACTGATCATTTGCATTAAACTTTGCCTTTGCTAGCCTTGCACGTAAAAGCTGATTTCGAATTTTTATAATTCAGTTATATGTTTGACTATGAAAATAAAACAAGTAAAAACGTTGTAGTCCGACGCAACCGACTGCGATATACTTTGATACCAGCTTACATAGCTGTGTTAAGGATTCTGCAGTTAAACATTTTGGAGACTCTAGCGCAAAAACTGAGAAAGATATAGAAATGGGCGGTATAAGTGGGCGTGGCTTCCAAAACTTTGATGTAAATCTGTTACGGATGTCACTAACAATATGCCGAAGTTACTTGCATTTCAATCTGTTTAAGGGCGGTAGAGCATGTCCCGTTGTTTGAGGGCGTGGCATCCAATGTTTTCATGCATAACTTTGTCAGATGTCAGCATCTACCTTTCTAACAAATTTGGTGGCTATAGCTTCAAAACTGTAGAAGATACAGACATTTTTGTTTATAATTTAAGGGGCATCCAAACTTTTGATGCAGTTTTTTGGGGAATGTCATCGGCTATCTTGCCCCCAAATTTGGTGACTCTAACTGCTAAAATGTGGGATATATTTGTGTTTTATCGATTTGCACATCGAGGTGTATCGACTTGTTATCGATTTCCCAAGCTCCCTGAGGTTGTAGAGCCCTAAATTTAACACTTTGTCTGACGAAGACCAAGATACCAACATATTTGCAAAGTTGCAAGGCTCTAGCTTTAAGGGTGTCGAAAAAAGTTGCGTTCGTACAGACGGACGGACAGACGGACAGACGGACAGACACCATGACGGACATTGCACAAACCCAATATTCTTGATACCTTAGTATAAAAATGCAAAAAAAAAAGATGAAAGAATGAAGCTTGAACCTGTACCTTTTACTGCAGAAGCTTTAGATTTTCTAATAGAAAATAACTTTTCAAAAAGGCAATACATACATGAATATAAGACAACAATCTAAAAACTGAAATTAGGATATTTTTCCGACCTACAATAAATTGATTGCCGCAAAAATCAAATGTAGACCTAATGAGTTGTCAATTTCTGAGTCAGTTGCGTCTGTTCCTTTAAAAAACTTATTAAATCACACAATGATATTACAAAACTCTGTCATCAGTAATAGACAGATATTTCAAAAATAAAATTAATTGCCAGCTATGGGTTTGACGGATCGACTGGCCAAAGCCTCTTCAAACAAAATTTTCACGTCGATACAAATTTGAACTCGTCAGACACAATAGATCAGTCTTTGTTTGTAACAACCCTAATACGTCTTAACAGAAACAAGTTCCACTTAGTCTTGCCTAGTCTCGCTATAAGCTGAAATCCATTAGGCCCATAACCATTGGGGGTATAGTAATACCGATCTCCACAGAAGTCAAATATCTGGGTGTCATCCTAGACAAGAGATTACTGTGTAGACAACATGTGGAACATGCTGTTCGCAAGGCCACTATGGCCCTAATGAGCTGTAGGTCTCTTGCAGGGAAGAATTGGGGGGTGTCTCCAAAGATTCTGCTCTCGATGTACACTGCCATGGCCCATAGTCAGCTACGTGGCTGTGGTTTGGGCAAAGCGCGCTGACCTTGATGTCACGAGAAGGCAACTGGGCAAGCTCCAAAGACTTGCCTGCACGTGCATCTCGGGCGCTATGCGCACTTGTCCATCCACAGCTCTGGAAGTGCTGCTCGGACTCCCACCACTTCATTTGTACATCAAACACAGTGCGCGTAGATCCATTATGAGGTTAACAGGGGCAAGACCAGCTGACTCGGCTGCGACTGCAACTGACCTGTTGATGGAGTATCCGCAGTTTGTTCAGATAGCCCAGTTTAGTTTTGATAAACTCTTCAAAACAGAACTTAGCAACAAGTCGGAGTGGACCAACATGTCTACCACCTATGCTGTGAAACCACATGCTATTAGATGGTACACTGACGGCTCACTAACAGAGGACGGGGCGGGTGCGGGTGTCTGTGGACCTCGACTCAAATACCACGAACCTCTAGGGAAATTCGCCAGCATCTTTCAAGCTGAAGTGCACGCGATTGAGAGATGTGCTTCCTTCAACATTGAGAGGGGTTACCATCGTAGGGACATAGCCATTTTCTCAGATAGTCAGGCAGCAAACAAAGCACTTAGTGCACACAAGATTGTTTCCAGACTAGTATGGCAATGTATAGGAACACTCAATAGGTTGGGTAGTAATAATAAAGTTACCATCTACTGGGTACCAGGGCATGCGGGGATTCCCGGCAATGAAGTGGCCGAATCATGGCTAGAAAGGGGGCTAGTACTACTCTTCATGGTCCGGAACCTTTCTGTGGGCTGGGCCCAGGGGTCATCAGTCAGAGCAGTCATGCGGATCTCATGACTGCTTGCGAGAACTTCTGGCGATCGTCGCAAGGGGCAAGGCAGAGTAAACGTCTGCTAAATAGTTACCGGGCATTGCAGACTGCGAAAGCATTAAGCGCAATCTTAAGATTGGGGAGGAGAGTCTTTGCAGACTCTGCTAAGAGGAGGACGAGACTCCTGAACACCTACTAGAGGAATGCCTAGCCAACAGCCAGTTGAGGCTGCTCCATTTGGGGGGTCTTACACTTACCACACAGGAAATGAGAGCTCTTCGACCGGGCGACATCATCGCATTTTTGCGATCGATTGGCCTGTTTGAGCAGCTTTAGCTCAGAAACCAGGACGAGGGCACAATAGACCCTAGTGGTCGCAGTGCATCACCCTCAGACAAACCATTATTATTATTAGTCTTGCCCAATTTGCGGTACTAAGCCTCTGCAATTTAAGGAGATCGCTGATCTGCAGTCTGAGAGTTTTATGAAAAGCACACACACTCCCTCTACACGCGTGGAATCGTTTTTTCGAATTTGTTCTTAAAGTTGCATATAGGATTGTTATCGAAAAATGGCAAGTTTGTGCTCCACAAGTTTTAAGACTAATAGCTGCAAGGAAACCGGAAATTCAACGCAAATTATGGGAGGAGCTATTACTCCATGTCGACAAACCCAAGTCAAATCGAAGCGGCAATACTAATGACAGGAACACAGCAAGGAGAGCATTTTTGAAAACTGACACTTTTGCGTCGATACTTGGTCGATATTTTGACCCGGAGATTGTAAGGACCTTCCATATAATTTCAATAATTTCAACTGACGTCGAAAAATTTTAACATTACTGTCAAAGAGCTGCCTCATTATACATGAAAAGATATCCCTGGTACCCAATGTTGGCTACGGTACATAAGGTATTAGCTCATGGGGCCTAGATAATAGCCGCTTCTTCCCTTCCAGTTGGATGACTCGGTAAAAACGCAACGGAAGCCCGGAACAAGTATTATAAAAACTTAACAACATGACTGATTTGTTTTGTAGAGCACTGGATTCATCATCATCATAAATTGAAAGAAGACAACAGCAAAATAAACAAGTAAGAAGGCTCTAGTCGAGAAATCCCGACTAGGACATACCCTTAACACGATACGTAACCATTACAGTTACTTATGTATATTAAACAAGTAAGAAGGCTCTAGTCGAGAAATCCCGACTAGGACATACCCTTAACCCGATACTTCACGCTTACAGTCATTTGTGTCTATTTTTCGAGTGACTAATATGACCAAACTTCAAACTGCGATATCTCCGGTGTTTCTCAACCGATTTTGATCAAATTTTCGTAAAATGTTCATTATTTTATCCGTAGTTTCAAACCTAATTTTCACAATTTTAAAATTCAAGATTTTTGCGTTATCGATCACATGTGTATATCGGAAATCAGAAATGTTATCGAAAATTTAAAGCAAACTTGATCTTCTCATGGTATAGGAGAGCTTAAGTTTCAAGTTTCAAGTCTCTAGCTCTTATAGTCTCTGAGATCGGCGCGTTCATACGGACGGACAGACAGACAGACAGACAGACGGACAGACAGACAGACGGACAGACGGACAGACGGACATGGCTAGATCGACTCGGCTGTTGATGCTGATCAAGAATATATATACTTTATGGGGTCGGAGTTGCTACCTTCTGTCTGTTACATACATTTGCACAAAACCATTATACCCTTATTTACCCATTTTATGGGTTAAGGGTATAATCAGTGACCAATATCACCAAACTTCAAACTGCGATATCTGCGGTGTTTCTCAACCGATTTTGATCAAATTTTTTTTAAATGTTCATTATTTTATCCGAAGTTTCAAACCTCATTTTCACAATTTTGAAGTTTTGATTTTTTTGTTATCGATCACATGTGTATATCGGAAACCAGAAGTGTTATCGAAAATTTAAAGCAAACTTGATCTTCTCATGGTATAGGAGAGCTTAAGTTTCAAGTTTCAAGTCTCTAGCTCTTATAGTCTCTGAGATCGGCGCGTTCATACGGACGGACAGACAGACAGACAGACAGACAGACAGACGGACAGACAGACAGAAGGACAGACGGACATGGCTAGATCGACTCGGCTGTTGATGCTGATCAAGAATATGTATACTTTATGGGGTCGGAGTTGCTACCTTCTGTCTGTTACATACATTTGCACAAAACCATTATACCCTTATTTACCCATTTTATGGGTTAAGGGGATAAAAATACAGCAGTTATCCAGTAGATGTTATTAACCTCTTAAAACAACCAAATGTTAATTTATACAATAACTAGTAAGTGTCCCGCTTGCTTCGCTGCGCCGATAGTTTTTACAACATTTTAGCAATATATATAAAACTAGTAAGGCCCTCGCTTGCTTCGCTGCGCCAATAGTTTTTACAAAATTTTAGCAATATATATAAAATAAATTAGTTAATGTTTAACAACATATTAGCAAAATATTTAATATTCTCTTTTTCACGCCACCATTGATGTTAAGAATCAGACGCGTCATTTTACTTTGATACCAAAGGTATCATATTATATTGGGCTTATGCAATGTCCGTCAAGGTGTCTGTTCGTCTGTCCGTCCGTCCGTTTGGACGCAACTTTTTTCAACACCCTTAAAGCTAGAGCTTTGCAACTTTGCAATTATCTTGGTACATACCTTCGTCAGCCAAAGTGTTAAATTTGGCTCTACGACCTTAGGGGCCTGGGAAATCGATAACAAATCGATACACCTCGACGTGGAAATCGATTAAACACATATATATCCCACATTTTAGCAGCTAGAGTCAACAAATTTGGGGTCAGGATAGCCGATGAGAAAATTGTTGAGGATATTAGAAGCCATATGGATAAGAGCGAAGTTACTTTCTTAACGTTTCTTGACTTTAGTAAAGCTTTTGACACGGTGAGCCACAAAATCTTGACAACAAAGTTAAGCAATCTTTACAACTTCTCCACCACGGCAGTTAAGCTTTTGTCCTCATGTTAGTACAATAGAAGACAGGCCGTCGTTGTACAAGACTCCACCTCCGACCTCATAGCAACAACCCGTGGTGTTCCGCAGGGATCAATTCTTGGCCCTCTTCTCTTTGCAATCTATGTTAATGATCTACCAAATGTTTTGTCTATGTGTGAAGCTCATATGTACGCTGATGATGTCCAATTATATGTGAGTCGTCCTCTAAGTCAGATAAACCAGTGTGTCATGTTTTGTAATAATGATCTGTAAAGTGTATGTCGATGGGCAAGTAACAATGGTCTTTGTTTGAACCTCTCTAAGTGTAAATGTATTGTTATTTATAAGAAAAAACTAAATGTTGGCAACTTAAGTAAACAGTGCGTTGGTAAGGTAGAAATAAAGTATATGCATAAGGCTGACAATTTAGGAATAACTTTTAATAATACACTGACATGGAAAGACCAGGTCAATAAGGCCGTGAGGAAGACCTATGGAGTTCTTCGGCAGCTTGCGCTAACACAGCCCTGGCTGCCGGTTCAAACAAGAATAACCATCGCCAAAACTCTTGTTACCCCCATACTTTTGTATGGCATAGAAATATTTGCAAACTGTGATATTGCTAGTCAACATAAGCTAAAAGTAGCCTTTAATAGTATAGCACGTTACGCGATTGGACTTAATAGGTATGTTCATGTTTCATGTTTTGCTAATCGTATTTTTGAATTAGACTTAAGAAACTGGACGAAGTACAAGACTCAAAATCTGCTTCAGCATATAATATACACAAAAACGCCTGACTATTTATATGACAAATTACGATTCGCGGTATCATTAAGGACCTGTAATGTAGTTTGTCCAAGAACTAAACTTGCATCCTCCGACAGGCACTTCTTTGTATGGGGTGCTCGACTTTGGAATCAGCTGCCTTTTGAAATTAAGACCGTAAGAAGCACATCAATCGGTATAATCTTATAAGCCTGAAATTAATGTTGTTATTATTATTATGAATCATCAAATACGTTGCTGTAAGTATGGTCTAAGCTTAAATCATACTTACAGCAACGTATTTGATGATTCATAATAATAATAACAACATTAATTTCAGGCTTGTAAGATTATACCGATAGGCAATACGATTAAGATTATGTTATTATTATTTCTATTTAAATGTTTAGTAACTAAGCATATTAATTTTTTTTGTAACTTTAAACAGAAATTTTATGATGTGACTAGTGCACTAATTTATAAGTACCACTACTTGTAGCACTAGGATTAATAAGCAATAAATCAAATCAAAAAATTTGATTAGAATCGGTTAAGAAACACCGAAGATATCGCAGTTTGAAATTTTCTCATTTTGGCCATATTGGTCAGTGGGTAAATGCACACAAATGACTGTACACGATACGTATGGGGTTAAGGGTATGTCCTAGTCGGGATTTCTTCTTCTTGTTTGTTAATGTATATGTATGTACAAAACAATGAAAAATGTACGTACAAACATGTGTATGTATGTACATACACATATGTATGTGCACTTGCAACACCAACCAAAGTTACAAATGTCAGCTCGAAAATTATATCAAAATTGCATTTTTTTTAATATAAAAGTATGTACAAAACAATGTAAAATGTACGTACATACATGTGTATGTATGTACATATGTACATACGTGCATTTGCAACACCAACCCAAGTTACAAATGTCAGCTCGAAAATTATATCAAAACAACTATGGCAATAGGTATTTGTGTTTGTGTGTTACGTTTTGTTTGAATTTGATAATTAGAAAGTATGTAGGTAAAACCACCCCCGTAACATATTCTGGTGTGCGAAACTTTTCTAGACGCACCAAGTTATGTTTAAATTGATTTAGTTTAAATCAATGAAACCAACAAAAAAAAGCAGTGCGAGCCCAACAACAACACTTACAACAACAACAACAAACACTACTTAATTCGAAAATCAATTGTCAAAGACACAAAGAAAAAAAGAGAAAAACGGAGACACACACACTGTATTTTGGTTTTGCAATTATCAGCAAGTGCGTCACAGCGCATGTGTTTTGTTTTTGTTAACTCGGTCGCGATCGCTTGTGCAGACGGCGGTAGTGGAATGGGTCATGTGTTTTGTTTTTGTAAACTTGGTCGCGGTCAAACTCCCAGCTTGTGCGAAAATGAGGCGCCAGAGTGGTGGAATGAGGTAAAATGACAAATTCAGGTAATTTGTATGGGAGGTACTCGAAGGAGTTGTCCAAATTAAAAATCCTTTCTTAGTGCTTACTTTCAACCTGAATGGAATATTTTGTGAAAATTTCAGCCTTCTAGCTTTTATAGTTTAGGCTGTGGGTCTCTCGTCAATTAGGACAAACTATTTGATTAATATAGTAAATACTGAGGACAACGATAATAAAGATGAATTGGACACATATGAATGTATCGATGCTTATTCCCTCGATTTATATGTGGAAAATGATTAATTAAATCATTAAATATATTAAAGTTATGAATTTTTCTGCAGGTTTGTATGGGGGCTATACCATCCAGTAATCCTAGGATGTTTTCACATTCACATGTTATGTGCATATTAGTGAAAAACTTATAGTGTCCACATTTCAACTTGATAACACAAAAAAAGAGTTCTTTTAACAAAAACATTAGTGGTGTTCACAAAGTGTAGTATCATTGCACAAGTGTATCGATACAACACTGCTATCGTGAACACCCAATTGTGCACAATTGTGTTGCAAGCTTGCTATCTCTAATTTTATTATTGTGAGTGTAGTTTGAGGGAGTGATTTGTAGAAAATAAATAGAAAATGCCTTGAAAAGCATAGAATACTTACTTTTTTCAGTTTTGCTCAATGACAGCTAATTGATTTGATTTAGCACCTAAAGCACTTAATTATACCAAAAAATACCAAAATATCGTCTGTGTTCTTGGCGACTTTTGCAACACTTTTCAAGTTTTTACTGTTGTTTAGCACTCATTTCTATGCAATACTTGCCACGATTTTTGTAGTCAAGGGTTGGGGTATAGCACAAAGTGCAAACTAAACTCAGTACAAATTGTTGTTGGAGATGCTTGCACTTTTGCTCTTTTGCTATGAGACTACACTTTGTGAACACCCTAATTCATTTTAATATGGTGCTTGTATCGGGGCTACCAAAACGTCAGCCGTCAGGTGTTACAGGGGGATGATCGCGCAGTGTTTAGTGCTGGTACTTGTACTGATATCTAAGCTGCGTGCCGTATCTGTAGTGCACTGGCGGAAGTGCGACTATACTCTCCTCGTGAGGGCGGCTGGAAACAGGCTCTTGGTTAGGTCATGTCTCTGCCAATGAGTGCTGGCTAATCGTAGTCGGGCGAGAGAAGACAACTCCCCAAATCACCTCAAGCCAAGGTGGAACAGCATATGCCGATGGTTTCGTGGCCGAGGGAAAGCTCGGTCGCTAGTATGCAGACTCAGGCGGAACAGCCGACCCACCCTGTTTTATCTAGGCTTCCCGCGGTACATGCGCTCTGCCGCGGGTGACGATCCCCTTCCCTATTACTAGTGGCAATCAAATATGAATCTGAATACTAAAACAAACAGAATCAATGAGGCCGACACTAGCCTAAAGTCGGATGGGACTAACACTCCCTCAACTTCTGCGCTGCCCGGCAAGCCAGGAGGCAGTGCAACACCTGCTACACGTGGCATGGCGAGGCCCGAATACAAGGTGCCAGCGAGAGCTACGCAGAGCAGAAATGCGGCGGGCTCAACCTCCACCCCACACCGAGCCTCAACCTCGGCAAAGCCTAGTACGTCTGGACTAACGAAGCCGTCGTATAGCGATAAGAGACGCGCTGCGGGTATTCTGACCCGGAACTTGTCAGCAGCTTGGTGTCAAATCCTACGCCGAGGTGACGAGGGGTAAAGTCCTTCTCGGTCTCCTGGATAAGGCTAGCGAGGGGGGCTATATCCCGAGGAACCAATGGTCGTGGGTGGAAAACGAGCTGCAAGGTGCCCTCATGCGGACTATGCTGGCAAAAGGAGGTCCACCACCCGTATGCCAAGATGCCGGCTGGCATCAAGGATACGTGAAAATGATCGCATGCCCCCCAATCCTGTAGCAGAATCGCTCCTAGACAAGGAGAAACTGCTAGGCTACGCCTTCGAAACATCGAAGCTAGCTCGCGATCTCTCCCGGCTAAGCCACAGCGGGGTACCCCTTGAGGTCGAAGACGACTTAGACGCTGATATCACTGTGGTGAAGAGATTTGAAGGATGTCCTTGAGACTTCTTCAAATAAATCTCAACAGCAGTAAGGCAGCATCTGCTGCTCTTCTACTGTATCTGAAGAGGGATACAGTAGATATAGTCCTAATACAGGAGCCCTGGGTGTGTGGTGGCAGGGTTTCTGGACTGAGGACGCAAGAGTTTAAGCTACTAGTAGCTGGAACTGAAGGTAGATATAGAACCTGCATACTTGCAAAAAGACATTTAAATATATTTTTGCTCCCAAAATATAGTGACACAGACAACACTGCAGCGTGTCTGGAGCTGGAGAAGGAGACAATCCGGTTAGTCTCTACTACTTCGCTCACGACCACCAGGGTGACTCTCCGCATCCGTTGCTACGCCAGTTGATCGCCAACAGCGAGCTGGGAGGCCTGCGGCTAATAGTGGGAAGCACTGACACAAATGTAAGGGGTGAGTTGATTTTTGACTAAATACAAATATGCTTTTATGTAAAAATGGTCGGGACCCGACTTTTATTGTTAAAAACCGCAGGTTTCTCACTCTCGATCTCACTCTTGTCTCTGCCTCTCTATGGGATCAAATTCTCTCTTGGAGGGTGCTAGATGAGCACTCTTTCTCAGATCATAGGTATATTGAAGCCATACTACAGATCCAAAGTTCAGAAACTTAAGAAGAACTGATTGGAAAACTTACGCTGTTTCACTGCAAAGATTGCTCCCTGAGACTCCGCCTGAAGGGCCAGATACCGCTGAGTATGCGACTCGTCTCATAAAAAAATTCAGTAAAACGTTTGAAAACGCCCTAAATGTAGCTTGTCTCGTTTGCAGATCAAAAAGGGAAAAAGAAACCCCCTTGGTGGACTGCTCAAATTGGAGAGTTGAGGGCGGCAGCCAGAAAACTCTTTAATAAAGCTAAGACTCAAAATGACGAAATATCATGGGCTGACTATAAGGCAGGGCTCTCCGTTTTCAAAAAAGGGCTTCGCAAAGCAAAGCGGACCTCTTCTAAAACTTTCTGCTCGGAGATAGAAAGCTCTTCCGAAGCAGACAGACTAAGGAAGCTGCTAATTTAAACACCTCAGACTCTAGGGTTCATTAAGAATGCAAATGGTGCGTGGACATCATCCAGTAAAGAATCTCTGACCCTACTCCTGGACACACATTTTCTGGGGGGAAGCAGATCGCCAAGACCTTGTGATCTGCACTTTAGCGGGGAGACACAGAAGCTCTTGAAACTGCTCAGTGATAGGAATATCCATTGGGCAATCAAGAGCTTCAAACCCTACAAGCCGCCAGGGACGGACAACACCCCCTGCTCCACGGGAAAACGGGCATCAACTGGCAAAAAGATATATTCTCCAAGATTTTTAAAAGTGGTACAATCCCAGGGCCATGGCTGGAGTCAAAAGTAGTATTCATTCCAGAAGCCGGAAAACCCTCACACACAATAGCAAAAGATTTTCGACCAATCAGTCTTCTGAAAACGATGGAGAGGCTGCTCTGTCTTCATCTAAGGAACAGTTGTGGTGTTCACCAGATCCGTTTAATCGTTTCATGTTTCATGCTTGAAACGCTTAGCTCGTGAACAGACTTATTCGTTTCATGGCGTTTCATACTTAAAAAGTCAGCTGTTGTTTACTTTACTTAACTTAAATTTTTTGTCATTGTTACTGTTTACTGCGCTTATACTGCCTAGATTTATAAAAAATGGCAATTGAAAGTGTTAGGGAAATAGAAGATATTGAAAGTGAGAAGAGCGCGTTGTTTAAATAAGTTTCTCAATACATGCTTTTAACATTTGAAATTTACTTTTGTTTGCGGCGGCCATCAATCATATGTGTTCACACTTTTTTGCACAAAATTATACCAACTAATACTGAGCATCGATAGCAAATACCGATTAAAATTCGTGCTCTTCCCATCTCTACTTTCATGAAACATGAAAAACTTTTTGTATACATAGGCTGAGGTGTTTCAAACGTTTCAAGAAATTTTGTATGTGAGTTGTTGTTGCACGAAGTTTCAAATATGAAACATGAAACGATGAAACGAGCTGGTGAACACCCCAAGTATTTCCTTATCGCTTCTCTCAGCATGCCTATTTTAAAGGCAAGTCTACCAAGACCGCACTGCATGAACTTACTGCATACATTGAAAAGTCTCTACATAGGAAGAACTACACGCTAGTAGCTTTCCTATTTATAGAGGGAGCTTTCAACAACGTCACTACTAAGACTATCACTGACTCGCTGACGGATTTGGGGGTCGACTCCCTGACAGTGCACCTGAACGATCAAATGCCACAATGCAGTATCGTAAAGGCCACACTGGGGGCAGCGACTGTCACCAAATCCGTCGATCGTGGAACCCCACAAGGCGGAGTCCTCTCGCCTTTTCTATGGAACGTAGCAGTCAACCAACTACTACGATCCATGGATGGGGGAGGGTGCAAAATGGTAGCCTATGCAGATGATGTTGCTATCGGCTTTTCAGGCAAGTTTGCGCAGACGTTATGTGACCGAATGACGGAATCCCTTGCAAGGCTTTCCATCTGGGCGGAAAGATCTGGGTTAGGAGTTAATCCTGCAAAGACGTAACTGGTTTTGTTTACGAGGAAATACAAAATTCTGTCTCTACAACAGCTATGTCCAAGCTGAGAGAGCTGTCAGTGCATTAGTGTGCGTTACACTGAACAAATAATAACTTCGGCTGTTGTTCGGCTGTTACTTGACTTGCTTTGGCTTGTGTTTGTGTGAAACGAAGTGTCAATTTACCCAAAATGGGTAAACTGTGGACATAGCTGCTCTACAACCACCAATTCTAAATGGGGTCGAATTGTCAAAACATTCAGGTCAAATTCTAGACAAGAAATTAGACTGGAACCTCAATACTGAGGAGCGTATAAAGAAGGCAAATGTCGCTTTATACGCCTGTGGAAGTCAATCAGACTTAAATGGGGCATGAATCCACAAATCGTCCACTGCACTCTACATTACAGGAGCTTTACGTACGACCCTGAGTAACGCTCTCGACGCCATACTGCATCTCCTGCCTGTCGAAATGATGGGGCGAAACTCTAAGGCTGTTCATAACGGTCGCAAATCTCTATGCGAGATGGCAGAGCAGTTTAAAATATGCCTAGTATGGGTCCCAGGACATAGGGATATAGAAGGCAACTGCATCGCAGATCAACTGGCCAGATTAGGAACTACCATGGAACTCCTTCCAGATAAAGAGAGCATTGGAATAACTATGGCATCTTGTAAACTCAGATTAAGAGATTTCTTCGAGACAGACGCCAACAGAGTATGACAGTTCTTCAACTTCTTTGCACATGTCTGGCCTTATGCAAAACTAGGCAAAGAAACCTTGGTGATATTTTCTTCAAAAATCTATCACTGGATGGACTCTTGAGGCGGAATCATACCAGGAGTAATAGTCGGGTCTCAGAGCCTTTCGCGGTATCACAACGGGCCGAATGCGGCCTAAGTGCGCTGAGGGGGTATCACTTCTTGGTAACCGCTCTAACCTAACCTAACCTATCGTGGCTACCACTTCCAGCAGTCCGATTCGGCTGATTCCGACATTTCTTTGTTAGTGAAAAATAAAACAATTTGCAAAATTTGAGCTTACAAATTGGAATTTCTGCCACCAATTTGTGATTCTGGACCACAGTGCATTGTTTTAAGTATTGCAACTTAGCTTATACTTCTGAGACAGCCGCCGTATTTGAATTAGTTTTTGTTTTGATTATGGGCTGCCTATACGAGGTGTAACAATTAAGTAATGAGACTGGTCCCATAAAACCCGTACATTTGAAAATTATTCTACAACTCTGCCATCCCCTTCAAAGTAGTCCCCTTGAGCAGCTACACAACGATTCCAGCGCATTTTCCATGCATCGTAGGAAGCTTTTTGGAACGCTTCGAGTGGGATGTCCGAGAGTACCCTCGTCACGGCGCTTTAACCACCGATTTTGTTTTAGGGAATAGAAAAAAGTCACAGGGTGACAAATCGGGCGAATAAGGCGGTTGTTGCAGAACAGCGTGTGGCACGGCGCGTTGTCAATTTTTTCCATTTTCGTCACCAACATACGCTTATTCAAAACGTTACAGCAGTCGAACTAAGTAAGCTAGAGCGATGGTAAACATATCAATGGACAGAGGAAAATTGCGAGATAAATAAAAAATTGATTTTAGTGTCGCAGGGTCACCACAAGCGCGACAATAAAATCAGTCTCATTACTTAAAGGTCACACCTCATATGTTGGTGCACAGGTTTGGCTGCCAATGACTGTAAAACGTATCTTAGGTCAGCTTCGAACCCATTTAAACGCATATGCCAGTTGCCCAGAGTGCTTCACTAGTTTTTATAACATTTTAATAATCTGAGCTATGCTAAAAAACTCCAGAGTTTTTGGCTCGAGCAAATTTTAAAATATCTGAGGACAAGCCCTCTCTGTTTTGCATGTTTGGCAGATTTCATTCTTCGGTATTTTTGTTCGGAGTAAATAAGAGATGCCACAATTAAATAAAAAAAATTGCCCAAATGTGTTTAATATTTTTAAGGGTAACCGCTGGACATTTATGTGCTATTGCACATAATTTGCTGTACGCGTTCGGCGCCATATATTTGCTTGTCTGGCTCGAGGCATTTTTTCTTTGTCTCAGAAAAAAAAAACTTCAAGAGCTCAAAACTAACGATTTTTTAACTATATGAAACACCGCAAAAATAATTTTTGAAAAGTACACGCACAATAGTTATCGCAGCACGTACAAAATAAAATGACAACAAAAAAAATATTGTTTACTTTCAACACTGAAAAAGATTTAAATTTGACAGCAAAATCCCTGTTTTCTGTTTTCAAAATTTGTTTCCATTTATTGAACTCATTATAAAATATAAGATAAATGAAAAACTGGTATACCGATTTGGGTCAAAATTCACACAAACCATCTACTAAATAGTCCGAACAATGCCTACAAATTTGGTTTTAATAGGTGAGCTCGTTCTTGCGCTATGCATGAACAACGCAAACTGCCACTTATTTTTATATATATAGATAGTCCGAACAATGCCTACAAATTTGGTTTCAATAGGTGAGCTCGTTCTTGCGCTATGCATGAACAACGAAAACTGCCACTTATTTGTAAATATATAGATTTCATAAATAAGAAAATAAAAACATGCTAAGTCATGTCTCTTGTAGCTTTTATACAAAATAAATATTTAATGTTTTGCCGCCAAGTAACTCGTGCTGCTTGACAACTCTGCTATGACATCTTGCTTGAACAGCTGTAGTAGACAATTGTTAGAGATTTATATAAATAAAAATTCATGAATTAGAAAATTTATTATTTTCAAATGTATTTGCATTATGCATTTAAGCTAAAATTGACCTATCTAAAATGTTATAATTAGAAGTTTTATTTTGCTTAAACTAAGCAAAACACTGGCCCAACAACTTGGGGTCTTAAAAGCGTCTGAAACTGCGCTGTGGTACACCTGAACCCAGCATCAGGTTGGTTTTGGGTTGGTTCTCATTCGTGGCACACCCTTGAATATGTAAAAATACTAGTTTACCAACATGTGATAGTCACATATTTTATATTGTCTTTTTTACGCCACAACAGTATCTCAAATGTCTTTCTTTGGTCCACAACTCATCATAAATAAGAATTTTTGAGCACAGTACACATTATCGAAATCAAACAGATTTTAAAATTAAGAATGCGCTGTGCAAACGACGATTTGTTTATGTTTATGCCTAACAAAAATTGAAAACATGCATGTGACCGTATCACCAGGTGCATCTGAAAAAAATTATTTGCTTTTTCTGCAGCTGTATGAAGTTACAAATTGTTAACCATAAAAAATCTATGAAATATATATAATACTAGTAAGTGTCCGCTTGATTCGCTGCGCCAAAAGTTTTTACAAAATTTTAGCAATAGATATAAAAAAAATAAGTAAGAAAATGTTTGACAACATATAATAGCAAAGTATTTAATACTCTTATTTCCACGCCACCATTGAGGTAAAAAATCAGACGCGTCATTATACTTTTATACCAAAGGCCTGGGAAATCGATAACAAATCGATGCACCTTGATGTGCAATTCGATGAAACAAATATATGTATATATCCCACATTTTAGCAGCTAGAGTCACAAAATTTGGGGGCAGGATACCCGATGACATTCTCCAAAAATTAGGATCAAAACACGCCCACCTCTTCCGCCCCCTGCGCCCCTTCGGTTATAAATGAAAATGGCTGTAATTCCCACAGTATTTAAGCACTAATCACAAAATTTGGTGGAAAAGTAGATGCTGACATCTTACAAAGATATGCATCAAATCTTTTGATGCCACGCCCCATTTATACCGCCCACCTTCTAAAATCTAAAAACTCGAATCTTTTTAGTTTTTGCGCTAGAGTCACCAAATTTGGTAGGAACATTGTTAGTGACATCCGTAACAAATGTGCACTAAATATTCTATGCCACGAACACTTTTACCGCCCACCTCAATATCTTTCTCAGTTTTTGCGCTAGAGACTCCATAGGCGGATAGAAGGTGCCATCCTCCACAGATATGCATCATAAATTTGAATGTCACGCCTACCCCTACTGCCTGCCTTTTTATACCCAAAACCCCCATATGTTACAAATACATAAAAAATTATGTGCTTTGCTTGTTTGTTTGAAATTGTAAATCAATAATATTTGTGTGATACGTTTTGTCTGAGTGTTTGTGTATTCCGTTTGAGTATTTGTTTGAGTTTGATAATTAGCAAGTATGTAGGTAAAACCACCCCCGTAACATATTCTGGTGTGCAAAATTTTTCAAGACGCACAAATTTATGTTTAAATTGATTTGTTTTAAATCAGGGGTGCTCAATGCTATGGCACACGAGCACATTTGTTTTTGTTTTGGCACTTAGCATACGGAGCGGCACATGCCATTCTTTCCTAGGGCACACGCCAATTCCTCTTTGTGTCGCGACACGTGCATTTTTTTCTCTCAGTGTTAATTTTGATGCAATAAAACGGCGTCGATACATGTGTGCGTGTGTATTCTTTTGCTTGTGTAGGTAAGGGCACTGCCGTAAGGCAATTTTGAGCACCTCTGTTTTAAATCAAGACACCTACAAAAAGAAGCAGTGCGAGCCCAACAACAACACTTACAACAACAACAAACGCTGCTTGGGTCGTAAATCAATTGTCAAAGGCACTTAGAAGAGAAGAAAACAAGTAAGAAGGCTCTAGTCGAGAAATCCCGACTAGGACATACCCTTAACCCGATACTTAACGCTTACAGTTACTTATGTGTATTAAATCAGTGACCAATATGACCACTCTTCAAACTGCGATATCTCCGGTGTTTCTGAACCGATTTTGATCAAATTTTTTAAATGTTCATTATTTTATCCGTAGTTTCAACCCTCATTTTTATAATTTTGAAATTCAAGATTTTTTTGTTATCGAACACATGTGTATATCGGAAACCAGATGTTATCGAAAATTTAAAGCAAACTTGATCTTCTCATGGTAGGAGAGCTTTAGTTTAAAGTTTGAAGTTTTTAGCTCTTATAGTCTCTGAGATCTAGGCGTTCATACGGACGGACAGACGGACAGACGGACGGACGGACAGTCGGACAGACGGAAATGGCTAGATCGACTCACCTGTTGATGCTGTTCAAGAATATATATACTTTATGGGGTCGGAGATGCTTCCTTCTGTCTGTTACATACATTTGCACAAAACCATTATACCCTTATTTACCCATTTTATGGGTTAAGGGTATAAAAAACTTGGTACACACTGTGTATTTTGTCTTTGCAATTATCAGCAAGTGCGTCACAGCGCATGTGTTTTGTTTTTGTAAACTCGCTTGCGATCGTTTGTGAAGACGGCAGTAGTGGAATGGGTCATGTGTTTTGTTTTTGTAAACTCGGTCGCGGTCAAACTCCCAGCTTGTGCGACAATGAGGCGCCAGAGTAGTGGAGTGAGGTCAAGTGATCCAGGACAAATTTGTGTGGGAGGTACTCGAAGGAGTGGTCCAAATTTAAAATCCTTTCTTAGTGCTCACTTTCAACCTGAATTGAATATTTTGTGCCTATATATATTTCAGCCTTCTAGCTCTTTCCGTTTAGGCTGTGGGTCTCTCAACAATCAACAAACTCTATTATATATATACGGTAATATACATATATATTTTCTAGAAGTTTATGGGCTTTCTTTTTTATGAAGGCTCTTAAGTTGTCAAGATTTGAACGCCAATAGCAATATTTTATTTTCCATGCAAATAAACCAATATTCTTTTGAGTGATCCAAAGACATAAGCCTTCATATATTTGAGATAAGCAGCTAGAAGGCAAAACCACCCGTAAACATAGGTTCGGCAGGAAGCTCAAGTAGTGGTCGGACCGTTTTAATATTTGACGTATATGTGAATGTGATAAAAAATAAATGTCATTCAATAGTGCTTATGAAAGCTTTCGATTTTAAGCATATTTTGCTTGGGCTGTGGGTATGTACACATTCAGTCAGGAAGAAAATATGGTAAATGTCTAGTTTCCATTGCATTGTCAAATATTGACCAAAAAAAAAAAACAAAAATCACCATAATTAGGGGTTTTTTTTAAAAAAATTATTGCCGATGTCGCAAAAATGCTATTTTTAAAAAATAATTGTAAAATAATTTAATAATCGAATTAAAAACTGGCATTTACGGCATTTTAAACTTACTAATGCCGTAAAAGCAGTGGCTCACGCCACTGCTAAGGCACTGTTGGCTATGTTCCGGAGCAGATCACACTATCGGGCGTTATTGCACACCCAGATATAACCGTATACAATGTCTTATGATTCTTTCTGCGATGGATGTGACTTCACAGGTTAGAAACTTTTTTTATTGTTTAAATAATTATTTTTTAAAAATAGCATATTTGCGACATCGGCAATAATTTTTTAAAAAAAAAAAACCCCCTAATTATGGTGATTTTCGTTTTTTTTTTTTTGGTCAATATTTGACAATGCAATGGAAACAAGACATTTACCGAAAATATATACTGGCTACACAATGAAAAAATTATACAAGCTAAGCCAGAAAGAAATGAAATACATCCCAGTCAGCAATTGGAAGATTGTTTTGATCAGAAACCCCATTTCGAGTCTAATTCGAGTCATTTTCATGCTTTAAAAACGATTAATCGTTTATGCGATTAAAGCGCGACTCGAAAACGACTCGCATGTATGCCTTGAATATGATGAATCGCGCAAAATTTGAAGCAATCAAAAATTGAGCATGCCAGTGATTGAAATATGCTTACTTTGTCATGCACGATTACTTTGAACAGCTTGGCGACTCAAAAGCGACTCGCTTGCATGCTCAAAAATGATTCCATGCACGAAATGTACGGAAGTCAAAAAATGAACATGCAGGTGATTGAAATATGCTTTGCATCATAAATAAATCTTATGGGCAATTATAACATGCTAGTCAATGACGCCTGATGGTCGTGCTGTCTAAGACGCCGCTCAAACCGAAAGTCCCCGGTTCAAACCCTCGTTGGGGTAAAAAAAAGGTAAGTAAAAATTGCATGCATTCATTAACATAAACTGCTAACATTTACATAAACGTTAACACAATTGTAATACATAAGGGGTACTTTTATACACAATTGTAAGAAATATTATAATTAAACTTAAAATAAAATAAAAATGTTAATCTTGATGAAAAATAAAAAAAAGTGATTTTTTTAACAAGCTGACAAAAAATACGACTCGAAAAAGACTCGCTTTAGATTCGAAATGGGAGTCGACTAGTTTTTGACTCTTAAAAGACCCGCTTTTGATTCGAAATACGAATCGAAAATGTGTCGAAACTGCGGTCACAAGCGACCCCTCAAAAAGAGTCACGTTTGGGAACCGTTTTCTCCCGAAGAGAGTATCTTTTCTGATCAGAAAAAGAGATCATAAATGTTTACTTTCAATCAGATGGCGACTCGAAAAAAACTCGCTTGTGATTCAAAATGCTTGCTGGGATGCAAACGCAAACAAATACTAATAAGTTTTTACCCCGTGGCTTTCTGAGAGCAAAAAATTACCAAATTCAATTTCTGCTCCAGCCACACTAGATAATAGATGAACGGCATTTTGCGTTTTATTGTGTTTCATACTTTTGCAGTTAGCTGTTGTTTACTTTACTTCACTTTAATTTGTTTCACTGTTGCTGATTACTGAGCTTGTACTGCCTAGATTTATAAAAAATGGCAATTGAAAGTGTTAGGGAAATAGAGAATATTGAAGGTGAGAAGAGCTCTTTGTTTAAATGAGATGCTCAATTACATGCTTTCAACATTTGAAATTTACCTTTGTTTGCGGCGGCCATCAATCAAATGTGTTCACATTTTATTGCACAAAGATACACCAAATATACAGTAAAATACTGAACATCTAACGCAAATATCGATTAAATTTTGTGCCTCTATCTAAGATGCTATAAGAGCAAGAGACTCCAGATTTGGAACTTAAGCAGTACAAATTTGTTGCAAATTTTCGAAAGCTTTTCTGGCTTTCGCATTGAATCGATTTTAAAAAAAGGTTGAATTTTGAAATTGTAAAATTATGGTTTGAAACAATGGAAACAAATATGAACATTTGAAAAATTTGATCAAATGATTTAAGATATTGCAGTTTTAAGTTAACTCGATATGTTCAGTGGATGCGTAAATACACAGACTTTAATGTACGCGTTTTGTAATTTCCTAGTTTGGATTTCTTGACCTATCTAATTGTCGAAATATTAGAATCGTTTTGAACGCAAATGACTTTTAAGTTTTAAGCATTAAGCTGTTCAAATACAACTTCATATATTATATTTAAAATAAACAATTCACATTATATGATGTATCGAATGTATAACAAGTAAAAACGTTGCAGTCAAGCGCAACCGACTGCTATATACTTTGATACCAGTTTACATAGCTGTGTTAAGGATTCTGTCTGCAGATAGTAATATATGTGTGGTTTGGGTATAAAAATCAGGCAGAAAGGGAAGGCATGACATTTATCTGTGGCGGATGGCACCTTTTATCCCCCTACTAATCTTAGAGACTCTAGCGCAAAAAGTGACAAAGATATAGAGGTGGGCGGTATAAGTGAACGTGGCATCCAAAATTTAGATGCAGTTTTTTGAGGAATGTCACCAGCCATCTTGCCATCAAATTTGGTGACTCAAAACTGCTCAAAAACTGGTGAAGATACATGCATTCCGATTTTTTTTAGGGCGGTGGGGCATTTACCGTTGTTTGGGGGCGTGGCATCCAGAACTTTGATGCATATCTGTGTCAGATGCCAGCATCTACCTTTCTACTAAATTTGGTGGCTATAGCTTCAAAACTATAGAAGATACAGTAATTTTTGTTTATAATTGTAGAGGGGCGGAATAGGTGGGCGTGGCATCCTAACTTTTGATGTAGTTTTTTGGGGAATGCCATTGGCTATCTTGCCTCCAAATTTGGCAACTCTAGCTGCTTACGTGTGGGATATATATGTATGTGTTTTATCGCTTTTCACATCGAGGTGTATCGGCTTGTTATCGATTTCCCAGGCCCCTTGATGTCGTAGACCCATAAATTTAACACTTTGTCTGACGAAGGCATGTACCAAGATATTTGCAAAGTTGCAAGGCTCTATCTTTAAGGAAGTCGGAAAAAGTTGCGCGCATACGGACACAGACGGACGGACGGACAGACACCATGACGGACATTGCAAAAACCTATTGTACTATGATACCTTTGGTATCTTAGTTTAATAATTTGCGCCCAATTAAAGGAAAGTAGGAAAGTCTGTTTTATGTATTTGCAAAGCTTAGATTTAAATTCTGAAACATGTGTGTCAAATTAAAAGTGTTAGGAAGGTTTCCTTCTTTTGAGCTCTGTTCAATAGAAATCCTTTTCAATTGTAAAAATTATTATTTATTGTTCCTTAATATGTCGACTACCTAAAAATCAATACGCCAGACAACTGCAAAGAAAAAATGGTTCGTCAAATTACTACTTACCCATAATCATACAAAGCATACAGTGCTCGTTGTTGGTCTTAGTTAACATTTTGATTTCATTGTATGTAAATTTGTACTTCTTATTGCTTCATACAATTAACGTGAAGATGAAGATTGTCATTGCACCCCACACAATAATAAATCACGCAAACACACACTCGGTTAAACCCCACACACGCGAAAGAATATTCAGCGCATATATTTAAGTTTTTTGCAAAGTGAACTAAAAATAATTTACTTTTTTATTTTTGCCCTTTCAATTAATAATACATACATATGCGCAAATTTCCGAAATTATTGGTCAAAACCGGTTTTTTGATTACAATTATTATATATTATTGGGAAATTATTTTGACCCTTGGGTTGGTTGTCTTTCGTCCGTTTTTCAAGTGAAACACACACATCAGCCGTACGTCGTTTACTAACTTGGTAGCGGTTAAGGTTTATTGTGTAAAATAGCTCAAAAGCTATCGTAACTACAAAGACTTGAAACTATAAGCATGAAAGAGCCAGACGAGAGAGGGTGTGTTAACGTGCTTTCTCTTCGCATTGACATTATGCTTCTTGAGAGAAGGGTTCTTGTTTTTCATTACAAACATATTGGGGGTTGCTGACAGGGTGAATCAAGAATAAAATTGGCGTTCGAATCAACCGGTGAGATTCGTTTTTACGCATGCGTTGTTAACACATACGTAAAGTTACATATTAACGTCAAAATAAAACAGTGCAAACGTTGTCATGTGTCACTTTTATCTCCCTTACAAATTCAAAGGCCATGAAAGACGGTGCTAGTCGAGAGATTTCGACTAGGACATACCCTAAGCCAGTATTACGCGTTCATTTATTTGCGTGTATTCACAAATGTTTACTTTTGCACAAAACAGTTATACCTTAAATCTTAAAATCTGTAGAAGAATCATGCATTCCCGTTTTTCAAAATCTGTTGGGCGTGTGGCTTAGTTTGTGAGAGTGGCATCAAAATCTTCGACGCTGGTGTTATATGGATGTCACAATCTATTTTTCTACCAAATTTGTGATTCTTACATACTAGTCGAAAAAGATATAAGGACATCCGATTCAAGAAGTTGGACGGTAGTGGTAGACGTGGCATTTAAAGCTTAAGGGGAACAGCATCAAAATTCATGACTCAAGCTGCCTAAATGCGGAAGTATGTATAGCTGTTTTATCGATTTGTATTTTGGTGAATAACGTGAAGCAGATGGGCGATTAATGCGATCGACGTACGCGCTTGCCTTGGCTGAAGCTCGGCGGCAATTTGGGTGGGTGATTTAATTATTTAATGCCAACGCATTAAAATTGCTTTCTAGTTTTAGTTATGAAATTATTTTTAAAATTCGCGTACTAATATATTTTCAAAACATAAAAAAACGCATGACCACGGGGACATGTGAAAAGAGAAAAGAATTAGACGAAAAAAAAAACAAAGGGTATCAAGCAAGTCGATTAACCGGGACATTCTATTCGGTGCTACCGATTGGTGCACTCGCTCACCCTGCCATGATCCTACGGGCCATAAAAAAGTCGCTCTCGAACACCTGCTAAAAATCTTCCCACACGCCCGGCCCGTGTACTGCGACAATGAACCAGCACTGAACTCAGAAACGATTCGAAAGTTATTGTCAAACCATTTCAATGTTTCCATAAGTAACGCAACCTCTCACACAGCACATCTAACGGGCAAGTAGAGCGTTTCCACTCTACGCTTAGCGAGTTAGCGAGAGGCACTATATATTCCGTTACAAATTAAAAACCAATCAACGTAGTTAATTCTGCCACGGCCGAATTACAATAAACGATATGTAACAAGCTACATAAAGCGCAACAAATTCAACGCAGTCGTGTTAACGGTAACAGACAGAAAAGGACTTTCAATGTAGAAGAAAAAGTCTTTGTAAAAAGGAACAAAAGGCTAGGCAAAAGCTAACCCCTCTTTATGTCGGGGAAAAGGTTAAAGCGGACTTGGACATCGGTCCTAGTTAAGGGGAGGGTAATCCATAAGGACAATATTAAATAAGTTCCCATTTGTACCGCACGCACGTCTTACCTTGGCTTCATTTTAGTCAGGATAGCACTTCCTTTACTGCTGAATGTAGCGTACATTTGTACATTTGCCCAAAACCATTATGCTCTTATTTACCCATTTTATGGGTTAAGGGTACAAATATTCATATAAATATTTGAAAAATCTTTTCATTAGGTGTCTGCTAATTGCCATGTAAGGAAAAATAGGAGATCGCAGTTAAATATGCATATACTTTTATTCTATTTAGAAACTTTTTGCTGATTCAAAACTAAGTTATAACTAATTTGTATTTTGAAAGCTTTCTCAGCAGACCAAACGATAGGATATATATCTACCGGCTGTCTCAGAGGATCGTATAATTTTTACAACTTGTCCGCGTTTAAGACCAAAATATCGCGCTACCGGATCACCCGCCTGAATGCGCATCAACATGTTTTCTTTTAACTTATATCTGCTAAGCAGCTCCTGTTTATCCTCCGCTGTCATCACCACATGCTCCGGCACCAACTCGTGCTCCGTTATGTTGATCAGCAACTCGGATTCCAGGAATTGTTCAAGAATATACTTTGGTGCCATGTCTACCAGCGATTGTTTGGCCGAGGGCGTCATGCCACCCTGCACCACAACAATGGCTCTATGGATGTTTTCTTCCTGCATGCGAGTGCAGTATGTTTTAATAGTTTTAATGCCAATTTTTGGTTCCTCAGGAAAAAAAACAAACATCTGGTCCGTTGGATCGTCGTTATGTGCCACCAGAACGATTAAATCTGATCGCGAGGGACGCTTGTCACTGGGTTTATCGCCAAACATTTCCTTAAACTGTTCAAGAGTCTGGTCCAGTTCATCCTGAGTCACAAGGTAACCACGATCATGGCTTAACTGCATTATAGTCTTGCGAATTCGCCACAATTTGTAAGTTTCTGCCTCGTCATCCATTATATTTTCGACGCTTTACTTTTTATTTTGTGCGAAGCAGCATGCGTATCTATTTTTATTCAATTTTTTGTGCGTCAAGTTAGCAACGGATGTCCAGCAATGGCTATCGCAACTATTGCAACCACGATATATCGATTCGTTTTAAAATTGTTTTTTGACTTTTTACGAATGAAAAGTGATGCACAATTATAAAAAATTGTTAGGGTATTCACGTCAGTTTGCTTAACTGGTTATTTGCTTATTTGGAAACTTTAAGCAAAATCTGTCGTGAACGACCGTTTTGCATTGTTATCTGCTTGTCTCGTAAAATAAACTGCTGTTTTCTATCGATTATTGTGTATCAGTAATCGTACCATCATTAACTGTTTTTAAACTTTCTTTTACTCCGTATGCTCAAATTTTACCGAACTCTTTTTTATTTTTTATGGTGCTGCCACCCTTTTTAAGACTGCGTACACACGGTGTTTTTTTGACGCTGCAACTTTGGGCTTGTTGGCAAGGGAGGTGAGGAAAGCAGTGTTGGTAAAAACTCAACTCAACAATTCTTAACGTGCGTTCCCTTTTGTGCTCATTCCGATTTGTTGCCTGCGGGTTTGTAATTTTCAATAATCACTTGGCTTCAGGGCGGTTTATTTTGATAATTATTTACAATTACGGTTATATGTTGTTTTTTTTTTTTAAGTTACAAAGCATAAATAACAATCAAGCGAACACGGAATTGTTGCTGTCAAAGTATGAGTAGTACGAAAATCTTTATAATGTACGTAAGAAATGGTATTGGGGAATACCTCAGTTATCAATAAAGTTATTTAAAAACATTTCACATTTTATATTTCTTTTATTTATTTATTTTTTTTTTAAACTTTCATTGATGGCGCTTAGCGTTTCTTTAATGCAGTTCCCCATCTTTTGAATTGAAGTTTGAACGTTTCGCATCAATTCAAGAGATTCCTTGTTGCTATCAACAATAGCCTCTTCAAAAGCCGACATTGTTGATGAGCTGCTTATTTTGCGTCTTTTTGCTGGACGTTGACTTGGACCCGGCGATGATCGCTCAACAGAAAACCGCTCTGCCGATAAGCGGTCCATCGATGAGCTCGGCATCGAGTCGTCGAGCACTATCCATGGCACCTCCTCCTCACACGCATCGAACGGATCTAAAGAAGTTTAACGTAATCAATAATCTGATTTACAATTAAAGTTCACGTCTCTTACCAGTCGATTCCTGCACCTTTTCCTCAATATGAATTGATTTGACCTGGTGCAGGATCTTATGCACCCTTTCAAAATGCTCCCACTTTGATGGGGCACCGCCAGACACGCCCTGTGCTTTTAACTCTTGTCTGCAAAAACAAAAGAGTATTAATAAACTAACTAAAATGCGATTATTTAAATGCTTACTTGTATTTTGAAATTTTAAATTTTTTTTTTTTACAAAACAGTTATACCTTAAATCTTAAAATCTGTAGAAGAATCATGCATTCCCGTTTTTCAAAATCTGTTGGGCGTGTGGCTTAGTTTGTGAGAGTGGCATCAAAATCTTCGACGCTGGTGTTATATGGATGTCACAATCTATTTTTCTACCAAATTTGTGATTCTTACATACTAGTCGAAAAAGATATAAGGACATCCGATTCAAGAAGTTGGACGGTAGTGGTAGACGTGGCATTTAAAGCTTAAGGGGAACAGCATCAAAATTCATGACTCAAGCTGCCTAAATGCGGAAGTATGTATAGCTGTTTTATCGATTTGTATTTTGGTGAATAACGTGAAGCAGATGGGCGATTAATGCGATCGACGTACGCGCTTGCCTTGGCTGAAGCTCGGCGGCAATTTGGGTGGGTGATTTAATTATTTAATGCCAACGCATTAAAATTGCTTTCTAGTTTTAGTTATGAAATTATTTTTAAAATTCGCGTACTAATATATTTTCAAAACATAAAAAAACGCATGACCACGGGGACATGTGAAAAGAGAAAAGAATTAGACGAAAAAAAAAAACAAAGGGTATCAAGCAAGTCGATTAACCGGGACATTCTATTCGGTGCTACCGATTGGTGCACTCGCTCACCCTGCCATGATCCTACGGGCCATAAAAAAGTCGCTCTCGAACACCTGCTAAAAATCTTCCCACACGCCCGGCCCGTGTACTGCGACAATGAACCAGCACTGAACTCAGAAACGATTCGAAAGTTATTGTCAAACCATTTCAATGTTTCCATAAGTAACGCAACCTCTCACACAGCACATCTAACGGGCAAGTAGAGCGTTTCCACTCTACGCTTAGCGAGTTAGCGAGAGGCACTATATATTCCGTTACAAATTAAAAACCAATCAACGTAGTTAATTCTGCCACGGCCGAATTACAATAAACGATATGTAACAAGCTACATAAAGCGCAACAAATTCAACGCAGTCGTGTTAACGGTAACAGACAGAAAAGGACTTTCAATGTAGAAGAAAAAGTCTTTGTAAAAAGGAACAAAAGGCTAGGCAAAAAGCTAACCCCTCTTTATGTCGGGGAAAAGGTTAAAGCGGACTTGGACATCGGTCCTAGTTAAGGGGAGGGTAATCCATAAGGACAATATTAAATAAGTTCCCATTTGTACCGCACGCACGTCTTACCTTGGCTTCATTTTAGTCAGGATAGCACTTCCTTTACTGCTGAATGTAGCGTACATTTGTACATTTGCCCAAAACCATTATGCTCTTATTTACCCATTTTATGGGTTAAGGGTACAAATATTCATATAAATATTTGAAAAATCTTTTCATTAGGTGTCTGCTAATTGCCATGTAAGGAAAAATAGGAGATCGCAGTTAAATATGCATATACTTTTATTCTATTTAGAAACTTTTTGCTGATTCAAAACTAAGTTATAACTAATTTGTATTTTGAAAGCTTTCTCAGCAGACCAAACGATAGGATATATATCTACCGGCTGTCTCAGAGGATCGTATAATTTTTACAACTTGTCCGCGTTTAAGACCAAAATATCGCGCTACCGGATCACCCGCCTGAATGCGCATCAACATGTTTTCTTTTAACTTATATCTGCTAAGCAGCTCCTGTTTATCCTCCGCTGTCACCATCTTTTGAATTGAAGTTTGAACGTTTCGCATCAATTCAAGAGATTCCTTGTTGCTATCAACAATAGCCTCTTCAAAAGCCGACATTGTTGATGAGCTGCTTATTTTGCGTCTTTTTGCTGGACGTTGACTTGGACCCGGCGATGATCGCTCAACAGAAAACCGCTCTGCCGATGAGCGGTCCATCGATGAGCTCGGCATCGAGTCGTCGAGCACTATCCATGGCACCTCCTCCTCACACGCATCGAACGGATCTAAAGAAGTTTAACGTAATCAATAATCTGATTTACAATTAAAGTTCACGTCTCTTACCAGTCGATTCCTGCACCTTTTCCTCAATATGAATTGATTTGACCTGGTGCAGGATCTTATGCACCCTTTCAAAATGCTCCCACTTTGATGGGGCACCGCCAGACACGCCCTGTGCTTTTAACTCTTGTCTGCAAAAACAAAAGAGTATTAATAAACTAACTAAAATGCGATTATTTAAATGCTTACTTGTATTTTGAAATTTTAAATTTTCTATTTTGTACCGGACCGACGAACATTCGGCATGTTGCAGTCCGGCCTCCTTCAGCGCCTCCGCCATTCTAGCATAAATATGTGAATTTCTTTGAAGGCCCCTCAGCCCCACAAAATTCTCCTCCCACAGCTCAAACAGGAGAGTCTGGTATTTTGGCTCCCAATTGATGTCCTTTTTGCCTGGGTCCATCTAAAATCAAATTGTTTTTAATAATTTGAAATATATGTATAAATATGGCGCTTACCTTTGCATAATTACTCAGCTGTTTTAGCTATGTTAACATAATGTTATCCATTAACAGCGATATTTCAGCGATGTTCATCGAAAAAGTACGATAGCCGATAACCAGTTATTCCCAGTTACCATTGACTGAAGGTTTACTGCAGTAAATTCCTTATGGGAAAATACACGCAAAATGAACCTCAGTTACTCAAAATGGTCATAACTGAGAATAACTGGATAAAGGAAATACACTTTTAAACTTACTAATGCCGTAAAAGCAGTGGCTCACGCCACTGCTAAGGCACTGTTGGCTATGTTCCGGAGCAGATCACACTATCGGGCGTTATTTATTGTTTAAACAATTAATTAAACAATCACACGCCCGATAGTGTGATCTGCTCCGGAACATAGCCAATAGTGCCTTAGCAGTGGCGTGAGCCACTGCTTTTACGGCATTAGGAAGTTTAAAATGCCGTAAAAACTTTCAAACGCCGTAAAAGCAGTGGCTCACGCCACTGCTAAGGCACTAATGGCTATGTTCCGGAGCAGATCACACTATCGGGCGTGTGATTGTTTAATTAATTGTTTAAACAATAAATAGAAACGAAATAAGAACGACTTATCTGGGTGTGCAATAACGCCCGATAGTGTGATCTGCTCCGGAACATAGCCAACAGTGCCTTAGCAGTGGCGTGAGCCACTGCTTTTACGGCATTAGAAAGTTTAAAATGCCGTAAATGCCAGTTTTTAATTCGATTATTAAATTATTTTACAATTATTTTTTAAAAATAGCATTTTTGCGACATCGGCAATAATTTTTTTTAAAAAAACCCCTAATTATGGTGATTTTCGTTTTTTTTTTGGTCAATATTTGACAATGCAATGGAAACTAGACATTTACCGAAATTTGGTCATTTTGGTTACTGGGTAAGTACACACAAATGACTGTACGCGTTACGTATGGGGTTAAGGGTATGTCCTAGTCGGGATTTCTCGACTAGAGCCTTCTTACTTGTTTTTATTTTATTTGACGCTCTGTGCAATTTGAGCTAAACACCGATAATCAAAATATATCAGTGCGGCACAATCGAAAATTTTATCGAAAAGCAACAACAACTAAAAGCATTGTGTTTGTGTGAGTTGCAACTCGAAGCAACTTTCAAAAGAAAATAAACAAGAATGCATGCATCAAAAAAGCGCCGTGTGTACGCAGTCTTAGACTGCATTTTTGATGCTGCAACTTTGGGCTTGTAGGCAAGGGAGGTGAGGAAAGCAGTGTTGGTAAAAAGTTGCACTATGTCGAAGGCCTGCAACTCTTAACGTGCAATTCCTTTTGTGCTCATTCCGATTTGTTGCCTGCAGGGTTGTAATTTTCAATAATCACTTTGCTTCAGGGCGGTTTATTTTGAAAATTATTTACAAATACGGTTATACATATGTTCATAAATTACAAAAGTATGTGGAATCAAGCGAACACGGAATTGTTGTTGTCAAAGTATGAGCAGTACGAAAATCTTTATAATGTACGCCATAATCAAAATATATCAGCGCGGCACAATCGAAAATTTTATCGAAAAGAAGCAGCAACTAAAATGCATCGTGTGTACGTGAGTTGCAACTCGAAGCAACTTTCAAAAGAAAATCAACAAAAATGCATGCATCAAAAATGCACCGTGTGTACGCAGTCTAAGTTCGGTATTTTCAGAATATTTTATATATTTCACAGCACTATTTGATAAACTTTGAACACTGTTTGCTTAAATATAACTTGATAATTTTGTAAGCAACATTTGGGTTGATTAACTTTGCTTATTTCTCGGCAGTACAATTTGTTGTTGGAGAAATCAGGAAATAACCCGTTAAGCAAGCTGGCGTAAATACCCTATACTCATATATTTCTGGTTTTTATGCAACATTTGGGCAATTTCATTTTTTGAATTTGGTAAAACATGTAGTTTAAAGATTACATTCTTAACATTTATTTTATATCTCAGCTCGGGGGCATGGGCCCTGGAAACCACCTATGCACGAAGAAGCCTACAATTTCACTTTTCTAATGAAGTATGACTTTTTTTTTATTCGAGATTTTTTGGAAAGAGTGCAGCTTCCTCGATGACAGCCTAAAACAAAATGACTGCCAAATATCTTTTCTTAGAACGATCGGCCTCATAAGCGGTATGTAGCGAATTAAAGGTACAAGTGTGGGGAAGCCATTGCAATTTAATTAAGAGAATCCTATTTGTACGTTTTTTGAAAGAAAGTATGCTTTGTCTATTGTAGTTGTGCTGTCGCAGAACTTGAGTTCGGTCATATTATGTCACTTGCTCTTTGCTTTCCGCCATTTGTAAGACAGGGACAGTAAAAAATGCATAAGTATTAGTATGCTTGTGATGCGTTTTATTTTGTGCTTGCTTAGCCTTGCCGAGATTTTTGATATTTATTCTTTTCAGTAGCTTTTAGCTACCCTGTGAATATTGGGTAATTGTGCTGTATAGACTTCGTAGTAACTTTATACAATTACACACCTGAAAATGAAATACCCTAGCATGATTCCCTTCAAATACGTTTTCTTATAGTTTTGGAATAAGGTGGTTATATATATATAATTATTAGTGGCTTATCTAAGTTAAGCCAATGCGCGACTACGCGTCGCAACATGGACTTGGTTAATACATATTCTAAGTTAAGCCAATGTGCGACTACGCGTCGCAACATTAACTTTGTTAACACATGCTCTACATAGTTAAGTTTTAGTTGGTTACCTCAACATATAAAAAGCTTTGGATTAAAACGTTATAAATTTTATTGGTAATTCGTAAGTGTTTTGATAACTGTCGTTCATCAGCGAAGAATTCGTTCTGTTCTAACCATCCGGCTTTGGGTCTCAGCAAGCCTCGGTTGCCGTCGCTGCCAGCGCCAGAATAGCTTGCGCTGCAAGTTTGTTGTCCATCCGGCTTTGGGTCTCAGCAAGCCTCGGTTGCCGTCGCTGCCAGCGCCAGAATAGCTTGCGCTGCAAGTTTGTTGTCACACGCTCCCAAATTGCATGCGTTGCAATTTAGGCCCTCACGTTGGTGCGCA
Source organism: Scaptomyza pallida (assembly GCA_018152965.1). Classification (NCBI taxonomy): domain Eukaryota; kingdom Metazoa; phylum Arthropoda; class Insecta; order Diptera; family Drosophilidae; genus Scaptomyza; species Scaptomyza pallida. Next base: position 458,151 of record JAECXP010000014.1, read on the forward strand.
CGTTGCTATCGTTGTGTAACGGCGGACACCCTGGGAACGCTGACTTGCAACCGGATACTGCGTCAGCGTGTGGGGCGTTCACCTCATTACCAGAATGTGGTGAACATTGGGGGGGGGGGTTAACTCTTCCCCCTTTTAAGATCTGCGTCCCGCAGATTAGTGGCCCTTTGGTGGCGTCGTACCGGTGGGTTGTGCCTCCGAGTTGTTGACGCTATGATGAATCGGGATCCCTTTGGTAGAAGTTATCTTCCTCCATACTATCCATAGGATCGTGATTAGAATGGTAGCCAGAGCTATTTCTATTAAGATCGAAAATACAAAATTATTAGAAATGTTTGATAATGTTTCCAAGTTTTTAAGGCTAAAATCATGGACATATTCTAAGGATAGCTTATATCCCGCAGCAGTGACTTTCGTCAGTATATCTGGCATAGCCATGAGATGGGTTGATGAGAAACTGCTATAAGATCTGTTCCTAACGTTGATGGTCTCGTTATCGTACTGCACCAGGAATGACCCAGATAGTTGGTAATTTCCTGAGTCGGTGGTAATTGTGCCATTGAAGTTTGTCAGGAATAGGGTACCGTCATCTATCAATTCGACTATTTCCTGATTGTTCCTCAAGTATTTGCAGGTTGCTCGACCTCCTTTCAGCAGCCGAGGAATGCACTCGTCTTCCTCCAGTTTCTTCAAATCTCGTTCTTGGCACACGGTCGTATTTCCAATCGATAGGCATTTCCCCAAAACTGCATAGGTTTCTTGGGGGTCCATCGCTAACTTGTTAAACTCCAGACCCACCTGCTTGCCGGCGAGAATCGTTGGGTAGAGGAGCATGAGTCTGTATCTCTTGTCTATCACTTTGGGCATTGACAAGATATACAAAAGAGAACTTCCGTTCGTCATTACGGATGGTTCCGAAAATTCGATAGCTTCTACCACGTTTTGATATGGCAAGCTCTCGGTCTCAGACAGGAGGGTCTCTATCTCTGCGTGGTCCAAAAGATTAGTGTTTACTACTCCAGACTTCGCCAGTTGGCAAGCCCTCGCGATTTCGTCAACCTTATTGACCAGAATCATCGCTTTGTGGAGTAGTATCGTTGCCATATGCGCATCCCCGTCGATGGTGTTAACTCTTTGCATCAGGTCGTTGAGTTTTTGAATCGACTCTCGTGTGCTGTCAAACAATCTGGTATTAATCCTTATTTGTTGGTTGCTATTTTTCGTCACGTGTTCCTGTGACTGAAGAATGGAATTCCAGTCCGAGGCGTCCGGTGATCCGGCCACCCATTTCTAAGCAGAGCCAATCCAATCGATGGAGCGCGGCCTACGCCGTGTTATCGTGGTCATCTTTGTGATTCTTTCAGCAGCTCTCTCCAGATAATGGCCTACCAATGCCCCGATTTTTCGATCCGTGATGAGCGAAGCCTCCTCGGTGGTGTTGTCTACGACCTGTTGTAACTGTTGTAGATCGATTATGTGGGCGAGTTTAAATCCTCCGTTGACTCGCCATACCACGCCTTGTTGAAGAGGGACGACTGGCGTATCATATCTAAATATGTGGAGAAAGCTCGCTGTGTGGACTAACGCCAATCTTAGAGTGAAATTGTTGTTTAGTTAATTCTAATTGAATGTGCTTAAATTGTAGTTTCTTTTTTTGTGTTAGATTTTTTGTTTTTGTGTGTTTTTTTGTGAGGTTTTTTTTGTATTGTTTTTTGTTAGTGTTAATTAATGATAAGTATGGTTTCGTGAAACGTTTTCGGTTAAAAATAAAATTCTAATTTTTCTGATGAAGAGGAGAAAAACCCTTTTAACAATTTATCAGTTTTTGAGGTGAGATTTGTGGATGAGTTTCCCTGACTTCGTTTTGATAGTCACTCTTCCTTCCCTCTCTACCTCTTCCGGTTTGAATCTTTGTTTATCCTTACTTTTAATTTGTTTATTAGAAACGTAAACTGTGTGCCCCTGATTGTAAGTTATGGGTTTGGTTTTTCGACAAGTTCGCCAACGGCAGCTTCTACAGAAGGTGCGGTGGCGTTCAGGTGATACAACCTTTGTGATTTTTCAAAAGGATTAGGGCTAGATGACGGGCTTCTCTTGAAACTCGCACTGCCTTGGACTTGGCCGCTAAAACCAGAACGGTAAGATTGGCCTGATTGTGCTGGTTCCAACTTAAGGTGCGTATCCAGTACAGCAAAAAATTCCTGGCCGGAATTTGTGATATATTTTGGAAGCGTGGGCAGTGTGACCATGGTCGTCCCCCAATGTGTGGTAAAAATATGCCATTTTGCATAATATCTTAAGAGATACATGGTCACACTGAGGCATTAAATTTAAAAAAGTAAACAATGCGAGTATGCTTATTCCATTGTTGGTAGCATATAATGTTGCAAAAACGAGCGAGAAAGAAGAGCATCGGAACCGTCAACGCCGACAGCACAAATCGTGGGTCAACCCATATTTGCTGCGAAGGCATCAGAAAGGAAGGCTTTCGAACGACGCAAGCATTTAAATTAAAATACACATATTTTATAAAACATATAAAAAAAATTGTATGCACTTATAGTTTAATAATATGGTGCAGAATCCAATGGAATCCATCCAAAATTTCCGTCGTGGTTACAATTTTCCACCCGTTTTTTAGATTTCTTTTTCATTTTTATTTTTTATGAAGTGTTTGTTGTTGCTCTCGGCACAAAAATATATATGACTTGGTATTTCCTGAGCCGAGCGCCAGCGTGTACCTATTTATTTAATCGCTACTATCGATAAGAAGTTTAGTATTTTTGCTACGTTACTGGATACCGAAACACACGGAGCCAAAAAAAAACAATTCCTGCTACGACGATTTTGTATGGGAAATTTTTTTTTTGCTGTACTGGATACCCACCTTTAATAGCTGGTCGAGGTGATGAAAACCTCTGCGAATATTGGGGGCTTCTGCCCATATTCCCTTGATAAGTATTTCCTTGATGATGGAATCCCACCGCAGGTTGGTTACCAGGTGCGGAATGGGTTCCTTGGGCCACCCACGGGTGTCTGGGGCCGAAAGTGGGGCGGTATACAGGTGCGGCAACCCTAGGTACCCCGTTAACGTTAAAGGTCACATTCTGTAGGTCCAGACAGATACTGTAAGCTTCTGGTAGATTCTTTGGTTTACGAATTATAAGCAACTGAGACATATCGCCATTTAAACCTCTGACAAAGACATCTAGTGCTCTATCCCTATAAGTTTCCACCAAAGCGGACGTAACCTCCTGAGTCATCCCTCCATTTTTGAGATTGTTTAAAATGAGAGCGAAGTGGCTGTTAATCGCCATATAAAATGAATCTATACTTCTGTTGGCCTGAGTCATTTGACTCATCTGATGTTCGAGGGTGCGTAAGTCGCGCTTGTCGGCATAGTGTAGCATGAGTATGCGCTTAATTTCATACCAATCGTCGTCAGCTACGTTATAAGAAACGAGAGCTGTTTCAGCGTCACCTCTAATTTTCTGCCTAATGTGCAGCAGTATAAAACGATAAAGAGGCCTGTCCCTAATTATCTCATAGTCCCTAAGAATGGCTTCTGCCCTGCCTATCCAAGAAACAAAAGTGTCAGGTTCTCCTTCAAAAACCTGCAATTCCTTGACGCAGTCAGGCAACTTCGCTACTTCCTTCAACTCGTATTCGGTACGCGGCTGGGTCAACGGCTTGGGTTGAGTAACAACAGGGTTGTTCTTCTCTCGATCGCTTTCTAACACTGTCACCTTATCCCCGACCTTCTTTATATCTTCCTTCAAACTAGTCATTTGACCAAGTAAAGCGGACACACTCGCATTGAGCTTAGTCAAAGTTTCTTTCATTTCTTCCATTGTAGCAAAAATTATTTTAATCGCAAAGAGTTTTAATTATTATTATTTTTTTTTTTTTTAAATTTGATAAAAATTTCCAAAAGTTTTCTTTCCTCTTTTTTTCTTTATTTCTTTATATTTATTTTTTTTTTTTATTTTTTTTTTTTTTTTTTTTTTTTTAAATGTATTATTATTTATTGGGTTGAAAACGTTTCACTCACCCGTAGATTGTATGTTCTGCTTTTGGTTTCTTTCGTTTTTGTTGTTTGGTGTATGCTCAGGTGTAGTCGAATCACTCACAGTGTGTAGAATCTATATGCGATAAAAAATCGTATCAGTAATGGTTTTTTTTTTATATATAAACTTAAACTATTTCGAATGCAAGTGACGTGTTCAATTTGTGTATGCGTGCTTTGATCTTAACTCTACTTATTTTCTTTCTTTTTCATTTTTGTTAAAATATTTTGATAAGATTCCTTTTGAACTGACTTCGGCTTTAGGTGCGGTGGATCGTATTATTCCTTTTTAGCATCTCGCCTACTAGGGTACGATTTTACACACAACTCACTAGGCGGCTCATTCAGTGTTGGTCACACCGAGCGTATCTAGCAAGCTACACCGGCCACTTTTTTATGTAATATTCTGTTTTGATTATGAGTTGGGCCGCTCGCAAACAAGTTGCCGCAGCGGTTGTCGATTTTATTATTTTATTCACAACTTTCTATTTCGCTCGTGAATTCAATACCATTCGGTAAATCACCGCAGCGGATTTGTTGTTTCAATTTTTTAAGAAAACGTTTTTGACGCTCGTGGATTAATTTTTATCACTTTTTTTATAAAAATTACCACCGCAGCGGACTCGTTTCATTTTTACGTTATAGCGAATCTTTTGCGCTCGTGGATTTTACTTTACCACACTACAGATAAACGTCACCACCGCAGCGTGTAATCGCTAATTTTTTGTTGGGAATTCTTTGGTTTCATATTTTTGTATTCTTGCATTTGCACTACACATTTTACACGAGTTCACTTATTTGCATTCTTGATTTCCTTATCACATTTAACTTATTAACTAAGAGACCCCACCTAATATTAGGTGGGTCCCTGCTCGGGCGCCAGTTAAGCCAATGCGCGACTACGCGTCGCAACATTGACTTGGTTAACACATATTCTAAGTTAAGCCAATGTGCGACTACGCGTCGCAACATTAACTTTGTTAACACATGCTCTACATAGTTAAGTTTTAGTTGGTTACCTCAACATATAAAAAGCTTTGGATTAAAACGTTATAAATTTTATTGGTAATTCGTAAGTGTTTTGATAACTGTCGTTCATCAGCGAAGAATTCGTTCTGTTCTAACCATCCGGCTTTGGGTCTCAGCAAGCCTCGGTTGCCGTCGCTGCCAGCGCCAGAATAGCTTGCGCTGCAAGTTTGTTGTCCATCCGGCTTTGGGTCTCAGCAAGCCTCGGTTGCCGTCGCTGCCAGCGCCAGAATAGCTTGCGCTGCAAGTTTGTTGTCACACGCTCCCAAATTGCATGCGTTGCAATTTAGGCCCTCACGTTGGTGCGCACGTTGCTATCGTTGTGTAACGGCGGACACCCTGGGAACGCTGACTTGCAACCGGATACTGCGTCAGCGTGTGGGGCGTTCACCTCATTACCAGAATGTTTAACATGCATATATATAACAAAACATGCAAGTGCAAATATATGTATATACCTTGCAAAAACAAACGCACTAACAAATAGAAACTTAAGAAAAGGTAATCTGCATACATATGTATGTTTATTTAATGCAAAAAAGTTGTATATATATGTACATATGTACATACATTCAATTTGTATTGGTTTTTTATAGCGAGCCCTTTGCGCGATAACAATTAATCTTGAACATCTTTGTATAGTGGTAGATTTGCTTACTTCCTGCTTATCTAACTCAGACAAAACGTAACACACAATCATTATTGATATACAATTTCGAACAAGCAAGCGAAGCACATATGTATGTAAGTTTGTAAAGTATGGGGCTTTTGGGTATAAAAAGGCAGGCAGAAGAGGTAGGCGTGACATTCAAATTTGTGATGCACATCTGTGGCGGATGGCACCTTCTATCTCCCTATCAAGTTTGGAGACTAGCGCTAAAAATGAGAAAGATATTGAGGTGGGCGATATAAGTGGGCGTGGCATCCAATATTGGACATTTGTTACGGATGTCACTAACAATGTTTCTACCAAATTTGGTGACTCTAGCGTAAAAGCTGGGAAAGATATAGAAATTTCAGATTTTACGAGGTGGGTGGAAAAAGTGGACGTGCCATATAAAACTTTGATGTAGATCGGTTACGGATGTCACTAACAAGGTTTCTACCAAATTTGGTGACTCTAGCCCAAAAACTGAAAAAGATAAACAGTTTTCTTATTTTAGGAGGTGGGCGGTATACGTGGGGCGTCGCATCAAAAATTTTAATGCATATCTTTGTAAGATCTACCTTCCCATCAAATTTCGTTATTGCTTTAAAACTGTGGAAAATACAGTCATTTTCGATTATAACTGAAAGGGGGGCTGGGGGCGGAAGAAGTGGGCGTGGCATCCAAACTTTCGATGCAGTTTTTGAGGAATGTCACCAGCTATCTTGCTATCAAATTTGGTGACTATATGCTAAGATGTGGGATATATATGTGTTTTATCGATTTGCACATCAAGGTGTATCGATTTTTATCGATTTCCCAGGCCCCTGAGGTCGTAGAGCCAAATTTCACACTTTGGCTGACGAAGGTATGTACCAAGATATTTGCAAAGTTGCAAAGCTCTAGCTTTAAGGGTGTTGAAAAAAGTTGCGTCCAAACGGACGGGCGGACGGACGGACGGACAGACTCATTGACGGACATTGCATAAGCCCAATATAATATGATACCTTTGGTATCAAAGTAAAATGACGCGTCTGATTCTTCACCTCAATGGTGGCGTGAAAAAGAAAATATTAAATATTTTGCTAATATGTTGTTAAACATTAACTAATTTATTTTATATATATTGCTTAAATGTTGTAAAAACTATTGGCGCAGCGAAGCAAGCGAGGGCCTTACTAGTTACATTTTAATTTTGTCTTATTGATTTAAATTTTCTCGACTTCATCAAATATCAAAGTTGAGGCAGGCCAATAAATCGTGAAACAATTGCCACTAATACAATTAAATATGTATGCATACACGTACACACACATGTACACGCAGGCCAAAGAAAAAAGAAATATAAAAAATATCAACAAGAATAGCAAAGCATTTAAAGATCTTCACATTAATTTTCTGAATACTCTTTCAGAATTTATATGCATGCGTGAACATCTGCATGGTGATTGCAATGGTAACATTCTTTGCTAGTGTCATCGACCGAAGTAAGAGTATAAAAAAAAAAATGCAAAACTGAAATTTGGACAAAGCTAGGCCAGCAAGAGCCATGCGCGGTGCATGGTACTTTGTTTTTTTTTTTTTTTTCAAGAAGTGAGGCCGTCGATGCACTCATGCATATAAACTGAGTTCACACAGACTGTGTGCTGACTCACATACACATACATTACGATTTGATCCAAAGACTCAAGTCTGTGCTGTTGCTAACTATCTCGCGAGCAATAATAGAAATACAATGACTTGCATTTTGTACAAGGCACACTTTGTCAGCAAGCTTTGAGACAGCATATGAATTTTCAAGCTTTACAAGTTTTTTTCTGATGAGAGTGCGTTGTACTGTTTGAAGTCTCTATAATATTCTTTGCTTAGTGGTATTACATACTCTGTGGGCACCATACAATCGCTTGGCGTTCCAATATAATCCCACTGCGAACTACAGTGATGATGACAATTTAGATATTGGACCAATGACGACTGTATGTCGATATTGCAACGCGCTAAAGTTTAAAAGAGAAACGGTGGGATTGTGCTGCGCAAGTGGAAAAGTCCAACTGAATCCATTACTTACACCACAACATTCACTGAAAGCATTGTTCGATGGAAGTGATCCCGATTCCAACCATTTTTTCCAACACTTCCTTGAATACAATAATTGCTTTCGCATGACTTAATTTGGAGCTAATATCATTCGAGAAGGCGGCTTCATGCCGACTTGCAAAGTAAAAGATAAAACGCATACAACTAATTATCATCTGTGTATACACTTGTTGCTGACTTGTATGTCTTGTGCAGTGACCGATGTTCGCACGACGTCCTCTAGGCATTTTAGACTATGGAAAGACTGGAGAATTTAACCTCAAATGCACAATCTTCATAGTTTACACAGATCAACGAAAAACTTTAACCTCAAAACTGAACATATTACAATTAGAAGCTGTCAAATGTCATGTAATCGAATGGTTGCTTGATTAGGGATTTTTGTAAAAAAAACTTTCCCGGTTTTCCTGCATTCCTGTTGAACATTTTCCTGAATTTTGTTTGTCGTAAACATTCTCCTGGCACTACCAGAATGTGGTGAACATTGGGGGGGGTTAACTTCTATATATATAAAAGAAAGTCGTGTTAGTTACAGCACTTATAACTCAAGAACGGCAAAACAGATTTGGGTGAAAATTGGTAGGGAGGTAGCTTAGTGCCAGGAGAATGTTTACGACAAACAAAATTCAGGAAAATGTTCAACAGGAATGCAGGAAAACCGGGAAAGTTTTTTTTACAAAAATCCCTAATCAAGCAACCATTCGATTACATGACATTTGACAGCTTCTAATTGTAATATGTTCAGTTTTGAGGTTAAAGTTTTTCGTTGATCTGTGTAAACTATGAAGATTGTGCATTTGAGGTTAAATTCTCCAGTCTTTCCATAGTCTAAAATGCCTAGAGGACGTCGTGCGAACATCGGTCACTGCACAAGACATACAAGTCAGCAACAAGTGTATACACAGATGATAATTAGTTGTATGCGTTTTATCTTTTACTTTGCAAGTCGGCATGAAGCCGCCTTCTCGAATGATATTAGCTCCAAATTAAGTCATGCGAAAGCAATTATTGTATTCAAGGAAGTGTTGGAAAAAATGGTTGGAATCGGGATCACTTCCATCGAACAATGCTTTCAGTGAATGTTGTGGTGTAAGTAATGGATTCAGTTGGACTTTTCCACTTGCGCAGCACAATCCCACCGTTTCTCTTTTAAACTTTAGCGCGTTGCAATATCGACATACAGTCGTCATTGGTCCAATATCTAAATTGTCATCATCACTGTAGTTCGCAGTGGGATTATATTGGAACGCCAAGCGATTGTATGGTGCCCACAGAGTATGTAATACCACTAAGCAAAGAATATTATAGAGACTTCAAACAGTACAACGCACTCTCATCAGAAAAAAACTTGTAAAGCTTGAAAATTCATATGCTGTCTCAAAGCTTGCTGACAAAGTGTGCCTTGTACAAAATGCAAGTCATTGTATTTCTATTATTGCTCATGAGATAGTTAGCAACAGCACAGACTTGAGTCTTTGGATCAAATCGTAATGTATGTGTATGTGAGTCAGCACACAGTCTGTGTGAACTCAGTTTATATGCATGAGTGCATCGACGGCCTCACTTCTTGAAAAAAAAAAAAAACAAAGTACCATGCACCGCGCATGGCTCTTGCTGGCCTAGCTTTGTCCAAATTTCAGTTTTGCATTTTTTTTTTTATACTCTTACTTCGGTCGATGACACTAGCAAAGAATGTTACCATTGCAATCACCATGCAGATGTTCACGCATGCATATAAATTCTGAAAGAGTATTCAGAAAATTAATGTGAAGATCTTTAAATGCTTTGCTATTCTTGTTGATATTTTTTATATTTCCTTTTTCTTTGGCCTGCGTGTACATGTGTGTGTACGTGTATGCATACATATTTAATTGTATTAGTGGCAATTGTTTCACGATTTATTGGCCTGCCTCAACTTTGATATTTGATGAAGTCGAGAAAATTTAAATCAATAAGACAAAATTAAAATGTAACTAGTAAGGCCCTCGCTTGCTTCGCTGCGCCAATAGTTTTTACAACATTTAAGCAATATATCTATACTAATATTATAAAGAGGAAAACTTTGTTTGTTTGTTTGTTTGTTTGTTTAATTGTGGCGAATAGGCTCAAAAACTACTGGACCGATTTTAAAAATTCTTTCACCATTCGAAAGCTACATTATCCACGAGTAACATAGGCTATATTTTATTTTGGACAAAAAAGGGATCCGCAAGTTATTTGGGTTTGTTAGAGTTGAGCCAGACCTAGAGCTGTGTTTTTCAAAATCTTAGTAGGCTACATTTAAAATTAGCTGTGTTTTTCAAAATCTTAGTGGGCTACATTTAAAATTCAGTAGGAAAAATAATTCTATTCAACGTATAAATGAAATTATTTAGTTATCCGGAGCGCGTTGCTTCGCCAACAACTCAAATAAATGAAAAAAATTTTGTTAAAAAACAAAAAATATTAAAAAACTGTTTTTTTTACTATTTAAAATCGTACATTTTTAAAATGCCAGCAATACGCAGAGGAGCTACCATAAAATCTAACCTCAACAACGCGAGCAGCTATGGGTCACGACGCAAACGTGTTGAAAGAGCCCAGCAATTACCAGAACAAATCGAAACAAGAAATGCAGCTCAAAGGATCAGGACTGCAGAAAGTCGTGCACAAGAATCTCAAGAACAGCGTGACGAACGTCTGCAACAGAATATTACGAGAAAAAGAGCGGCACGAGAACGAAACATAGCTACAGTACGAGTACTAGATCGACAAAGGCAACGGATCAGCCGCTCATTAACACGTGCATCATTCGTTCGGCTTGCCTTTGAATATGCACCAGATATTAACTACTCAGCGTATTTAAAAATTGCTATCGGTGGAATGGATAAAGTATTTCAATATTGTCAGGCATTGAAATTTCGGATTGAAGCAGCCGGCATGTGTTGCGCATCAGGAAAAGTTGTGCTGTCACCTCTACTCGCTCCGCCGGAGCCTTTATTATCCTTCTTACTGGCAATTCAGATGATTCCAAATTATTTTTGCGTAAGATACGCAAATTAAATTCTTGCTTCCAAATGACGTCATTTGGGGCAACTAAAATTTGTGATCGTGCATCCGATGGACGTAATTTTGAAACTACATTAAAAATTCAACATTTTCGTCTTTGTTCGTAAATAATTTCATTGCACTAAAGGGTTAAAGTAGTGAAATTTTTTGACCCGGCTATAAAATACGTAGAATCAAAACAATTCAACATTACAAATCTTTTTGACGGGATGAAGTCTGTCGGGTCCGCCGCTGCAACGCGTGGCTGAGTTAGCTAGTATAAAATAAATTAGTTAATGTTTAACAACATATTAGCAAAATATTTAATATTTTCTTTTTCACGCCACCATTGAGGTGAAGAATCAGACGCGTCATTTTACTTTGATACCAAAGGTATCATATTATATTGGGCTTATGCAATGTCCGTCAATGAGTCTGTCCGTCCGTCCGTCCGCCCGTCCGTTTGGACGCAACTTTTTCAACACCCTTAAAGCTAGAGCTTTGCAACTTTGCAAATATCTTGGTACATACCTTCGTCAGCCAAAGTGTGAAATTTGGCTCTACGACCTCAGGGGCCTGGGAAATCGATAAAAATCGATACACCTTGATGTGCAAATCGATAAAACACATATATATCCCACATCTTAGCATATAGTCACCAAATTTGATAGCAAGATAGCTGGTGACATTCCTCAAAAACTGCATCGAAAGTTTGGATGCCACGCCCACTTCTTCCGCCCCCAGCCCCCTTTCAGTTATAATCGAAAATGACTGTATTTTCCACAGTTTTAAAGCAATAACGAAATTTGATGGGAAGGTAGATCTTACAAAGATATGCATTAAAATTTTTGATGCGACGCCCCACGTATACCGCCCACCTCCTAAAATAAGAAAACTGTTTATCTTTTTCAGTTTTTGGGCTAGAGTCACCAAATTTGGTAGAAACCTTGTTAGTGACATCCGTAACCGATCTACATCAAAGTTTTATATGGCACGTCCACTTTTTCCACCCACCTCGTAAAATCTGAAATTTCTATATCTTTCCCAGCTTTTACGCTAGAGTCACCAAATTTGGTAGAAACATTGTTAGTGACATCCGTAACAAATGTCCAATATTGGATGCCACGCCCACTTATATCGCCCACCTCAATATCTTTCTCATTTTTAGCGCTAGTCTCCAAACTTGATAGGGAGATAGAAGGTGCCATCCGCCACAGATGTGCATCACAAATTTGAATGTCACGCCTACCTCTTCTGCCTGCCTTTTTATACCCAAAAGCCCCATACTTTACAAACTTACATATGTGCTTCGCTTGCTTGTTCGAAATTGTATATCAATAATGATTGTGTGTTACGTTTTGTCTGAGTTAGATAAGCAGGAAGTAAGCAAATCTACCACTATACAAAGATGTTCAAGATTAATTGTTATCGCGCAAAGGGCTCGCTATAAAAAACCAATACAAATTGAATGTATGTACATATGTACATATATATACAACTTTTTTGCATTAAATAAACATACATATGTATGCAGATTACCTTTTCTTAAGTTTCTATTTGTTAGTGCGTTTGTTTTTGCAAGGTATATACATATATTTGCACTTGCATGTTTTGTTATATATATGCATGTTAAATGTACGGAAATACATGTGTACGTATGCACATATGTACATGCGTGCATTTGCAACACCAACCAAAGTTACAAATGTAGGTATTTGTGTGTTAAGTTTTGTTTGATAATTAGCAAGTATGTAGGTAAAACCACTCGCGTTACATATTCTGGTGTACAAAACCAAATTATGTTTTAATTGATTTGTTTTAAATCAATGACACAAACAAAAAGAAGCATTGCGATCCCAACAACAACACTTACTAACAACAACAACAAATGCTACTTGATTCGAAAAAACAATTGTCAAAGGCACAAAGAAGAAAAAAAAAACTCATGTGTTTTGTTTATGTCAACTCGTATATATGTATGTATATTACATTTCTTAAGATCCTATTTGTTAAGGCCTATCTATATTGGCGCGAGACGCGAGGCGAGACTCGCGTTCGAATTCGAATGCGTGGACACTCGCTTTCAAATAACGCGTGTCTATTTACATTGACGCGATGCCTCGCGCGTGATTTGCAGCCCTGTTCGATAAAACATGGCAGCCCTGTTCACCATAACATGGCAACTTTTAACAAAAAAAGCAAACAAAAAATTTTTCATTTGTTCCATTTGCTTTTCTCTTATTAAAATAATTAGATTTAAATTTGCTCGCAATTTAATTTTTGCATTGTGCTAGAAAAAATAACTCACATTAACTCCAGCTGATCAGCTGCGTTTGTAAAGCGTGATCAGCTGCTTTTCACGCTTTGCCAACGCGAGGGTTTTTCATATTTTCGAAATTGAACGCGAGAGACGCGCGACATCTAGCGCCAATGTAAACAGACACATTGACTCACATGAAATGAAAATGTTAGCGACACTCGCTTTCGAACCTCGCGGCGAGGCCTCGCGCCAATGTAGATAGGGCTTTAGTGTGTTTGTTTTTGCACTGTCTATATTTGGTGAACATGTTTATTGCTTTCATTTAGCTTGCTACAGATACAACAAAGTATGCGTGCATTAACCAATATTTGCACTTGTATTTTTGTTAATATATATGTATGTACTAAATAATAAAAAATGCACGTGCATACATGTGTATGTATGTACATATGTGCATTTGCAACACCAACTAAAGTTACAAATGTCAGTTTGAAAATTATATAAAAACAACAATGGCAATAGGTATTTGTGTGTTAAGTTTTGTTTGATGATTGGCAAGTATGTAGGTAAAACCACTCGCGTAACATATTCTGGTGTACAAAACCAAGTTATGTTTTAATTGATTTGTTTTAAATCAATGATACCAACAAAAAGAAGCATTGCGAGCCCAACAACAACACTTACAACAACAACAAACGCTACTGGGGTCGTAAATCAATTGTCAAAGGCACAAAGAAGAAATGAGAATAACGGAGACACATACACAGCGCATGTGTTTTGTTTTTGTAAACTCGCTGGCAATCGCTTGTACAGACGGCAGAAGTGGAATGGGTCATGTGTTTTGTTTTTGTAAATCCGGCCGCAATAGCTTGTGCGCAGACGGCAGTAGTGGAATGGGTCATGTGTTTTGTTTTTGTAAACTCGGCGGCGTTGAAACTCACAGCTTGTGCGACAATGAGGCGCCAGAGTGGTGGAATGAGGTAAAGTGATTAATGCAATAAATTGATTTGTATGGGAGGTACTCGAAGGAGTGGTCCAAATTAAAAATCCTTTCTTAGTGCTCACTTTCACCGAGAATGGAATATTTTGTGAAAATTTCAGCCTTCTAGCTCGTATCGTTTAGGCTGTGGGCCTCTCAACAATCAGTCAGTCAGGACAAACTATTTTATATATATAGATAAAGAATATATTAAAATATGCTTAAAATGATTTTTATTGTTGTTAAGTTAACAATGTTAACTAACAAATATTGCGTTTACTACATGTGTAATAAAACCACATTAGAATTTTTATTAATTTCATTTTTTTTTTAAATTTTCTTAACTTCCTCATCAAATATCAAAGTTGGACAGGCCAATAAATCGTGAAACAATTGCCACTAATACAATTAAATATTAAATACGTGTATACACGTATCCCGCAAGTTCGCTTGGTAGGCAGTCCATAAACGCAACTAGTTCTCAACTAGTTATTTAGAGACAAAAATGCAACTAGTTCTAAGGTAATGCTGCGAGGAGTAAATTTTCTAACTTTTTTTCTATCCCTTTTTCATTATTTTTAGTTTTGCGACGAATAGTATGGTGAAAAATAAAAACAAAAACAAATTATGCGCTGTAACTGTTTATTATCCCTATGTCTTCTTTAATATTTACCGGTTGACTTTTCTGTTCTGTGTTAAGCGTTTTATGATTGTGTTTTCCAATTTCCACTATGTAAGTATATCGATATTCTTTATAAATGCCTATTACATTAACTTATACATTTCAGATGAACTCATACAGGCCTACAACATCTGTGGCACCCACGGGAAAAAGTCGCTGAAACTGCACAAAAACTTTTACAATGTGCTATTAGGTAATATTTTTTAAACCCCTTAAATTTTTACTAATAACTAACTTAAATTTATATTTTTCAGCTGCGATACCAGAGGGCGATGGCAGACCTGACGATGAGCTGCGAATCGCCATTCAGGCACAAAAAAAAATGTTTTTTTAAAAATATTTGCATTGCAAAAAAATAAAACAGCCATCACCAGATTTGTCTACTGACCAAATTTAAATTAAATAAATTTCATAAAAAAAGTGAACAAATTTTTTTATTTAAACAATAATAAGGTATCTATTTACTTTTTCAGCCCAAAATAACTAGTGCAGAACTAGTTACATAGAGTCAAAATTGGAACTAGTTACAATACTGGGTTTTTTATCCCAGTATTGAACTAGTTGCAATTCTGACTCTAAGTAGTCACTTTTGCAACTAGTTCTAATTTTGACTCCATATAACTAGTTGTAAACTAGTGCAAGGTAATGCTGCGCAGAACTAGTTGCCGTCGTAGGACATGCCCATGTAAATGTAAACAGTTGTTAACATTGCAAAGCAATCTATGGAGAACTAGTTGCTGTCACTTTGCAACTAGTTGCTGTCACTTTGCAACTAGTTCTACAACTAGTTCTGAACTAGTTGCCGAGACTGGCGGGATCCAGTAAATGTAAGCTCACACAGACTGTGTGCTTTCTCTCATATGTATACATTACAATCAGATCCAGTAAATGTGTGGTCACACAAACTGTGTGTACTGTCTCATATACACACGCATACATATAAACTGCTATCGCATACAGCGAGTAAAGTATGAAAGTGTGCTTGCTCACATACGCTCCCATACTTACAAGCTGCGATCAAATCCAGAGCTTTGCAAAGCTCGCGCTCTGGATCTAATGTCAATGATGAAGTTTCGAGGCCTTTTGAAGTCTCTATAATATTCTTTGCTTAGTGGTCAAAGACCATTAAACATTAAGATGGGAAATAAGCGCTGGCAATGGTTAACAGAAATGTTAATCCCGCAAAATGGGCACCTTACGATGACTCGCAATTTTATGAGCAGCAGTGAGCACGCTCGACCACAATTGCGTTTGAGTAAAACTCAAACTGAATCATGCGGCCAGTGTTGAGTGTGCTGCGATTTTGTTGTTAATCACGTCTCTTGTTGTTGTCAATGAATAGGAGTTTGGCAATTTTAGACTTTTGATGCAATCGGCTGGTTGCAGCAAAAATGAAAGGGTATAACCAAACAGTACAACGCACTCTAATACTTAATATTATTAAAATATATTAATAATTAATATTTAAATATGCCTTAAATGATTTTTTATTATTGTTACATATTATTACAAATTTTAATTATTATAAAATGTATTATATACTATATTTAAATTTGTGACTTATTATATTTAATTTTTTTCACTTATAAATTGCCAAAGTTGGGGCAGGCCAATTAATGGTGAAACAATTGCTACTAATACAATTAAATATGATGTGAACGCATGTAAACGCAGGCCAAAGAAAAAAGAAATATAAAAAATATCAACAAGAATAGCAAAGCATTGAAAGATCTTCACATTAATTTTCTGAACACTCTTTCAGAATTTATATGCATGCGCGAACATCTGCACGGTGATTGCAATGGCAACATTCTGCGCTAGTGTCATCGGCGGAAAGTAAGAGAGAGTATAAAAAAAATGCAAAACATTGGACAAAGCTAGGCCAGCAAGAACCCAACCGGTGCATTTGTACTTGTTGTTGTTTTTTTTTTTTTCAAGAAGTGAGGCCGGCGATGCACACATATATATAAACTGAGCTCACACTGACTGTGTGAGCTGCCTACATATACATATATGGATCGCTACAAGTTTCTATACTATTCTTTGCTTAGTGACAATTAGAGATGGGATCGGGAAAGAAATTGCTTCCCATCCCATCCCGTCCCGATATTGAATTTGCGTTTCCCATCCCGATTGTCCCGACAAATTTTGGGTCTATCCCGCGGGTCCCGATATTTTCCCGAAATTTTATTTTTCAAATATGTGTGTATATATATGTATGTTATGTATATATATTTTTAAATATAATTTTAATTTAAATTTAAATTTTTATTTAAAAACAATATTTTTTCAAAATTTTTTCTTAATAACCTCGTTCGTCTTTCTTCCAAAATTCTACTAGAGGTAGAAAAAACTCTTTCGCTGGTTTGGATGTTGCTATATTAAGCACTTGCCTCAACAGCATTTGCAACAATGGCAAATCATTGCATTCTTGCCAAAATTTCAAAATATCGCAATCTTTCTTAAATCTAATTTGCTTAATATAACTATTTATTTTTTTGGCAATTAATTGCAAAATTTCGACACGCCATAGCTGCAGCAATTATTGGAAAAGAGTGACCGAATTTCGTAATAAAGAAAATACATGTAAATGCTCCCATTTATTGCATTTGCGATATTTCGTGTCGCTACAAAATGCAATCGGTGGGTAATTTCGATAAAAACATAACTTTCATCGAGTACATTTTGTTTGGGTCCCGACAGGTTTACCGGGACCCGTGGGAATTTCGGGATCGACCACTTATCCCGACTTTCCCGGATTTTTTTAGAATCGTTCCCATCCCGCCCGATCCCGATAATTTTTCGGGATTCCCGAAAATCCCGATCCCGACGACCATCTCTAGTGACAATAGTCAGGAACAACATCAGAAAGTGCAACGCAAAAATACCCTGTGCCTATATTTACTTATGCCAAATGATTAAAATGAATATTCATTTCAAGGAAATCAGTTGGTTAAAGTGTTAGTTTATTAAGTCCTATAGATTTATTTTGATTAATTGTAAACGCTTAAAATACTAAATAAATATATTCATATGAAGTAAAACACTTATTATTATTTTTCGCCTCTTACTTAATTTGGACTAATTTTATTGCAAGTCAAAAATGTATACCCTAGAATTGTTGGCTGCAGCCAGGTCTAAGATCTGCAAATGCATTCAGTTGAGTTTTGACTCAATTCAGAAGTCGCAGATGTAAACAAAATGACGACATCAAAATGAAAAAGAGCTCAATTAGCTCAGCCGAAATGGCTGTTACGCTTCTGTTAAGGGTGCCGATTTTGATGTGATTAACTTTACAGCGAATGTTAACGAGCGCTGCTTATTTCCAGAGCTCGCAAGAAGTGGTCCCTTTTCTCAATCAGTCAGCAAAAGAACTGTTGTCCGCGAACACGATTGAAAAGAGAAACGAAAACACTTCAACTTCGGTTTTTCCCAACGCGCTCGTTGCTCAACCAACGAGAGATTTTGTCGCTCACTTTGTGATATCGTTCACACGAGACACTTTGTTGAGCAGAATTTGCCAAAAGTGTCTTTTGCGCATGTATGTGTGTTGCGCGTGTGCCTCAGTTGTTTGTTTTTGGTAAAGCGTGTAGGTCGTCAATCACTAAAATACAATGAATCATCAAATAAATGACAAAGTGCACTTATTTTTTAAATATGACAATGATTCGAATCAATCGGTATGCAATGTATGTGGTTCAAAATTATCTGGCCACCATATAACCAATTTGAGGCGACATTTTACGGCGAAACATCGAGAATTATTTGACTCGTTCAATGAGAATACAAAAAACAACGGTGTGCAAAAAAATTTTTAAAAAAAAAAAGAAAAATAGCCTACAAAGCCAATGAAGATTCATTAATTGCTTCATTAGTAAAAATTGTTACCACTGACGGCAGGTCATTTTTACTATTAGACAGCGAAGGGTTTCGTGAATTTTTAAGCCCCATTTTTAATGCCCTGCAAATGCCACCAATAACATCGCGAAATATTATGGTACACGTGCGAATAAAAGAGCAGTCCATAAAAGATGACATAAAGGCTTTTGTGAAACGGAAGCTCATATCCCTAAAAATTGATGTGGCAACCAGACTGGACAAATCCATCTTGGGAATTAATTTACAAATGATGAACTCCACTTTTTATACTTTGATACCAAAGGTATCATAGTATATTGGGTTTGTGCAATGTCCGTCATGGTGTCCGTCCGTCTGTCCGTCCGTCCGTCCGTCCGTCCGTCTGTATGAACGCAACTTTTTTCGACACCCTTAAGGCTAGAGCCTTGAAACTTTGCAAATATCTTGGTACATGCCTTCGTCAGACAAAGTGTTAAATGTAGGGCTCTACGACCTCAGGGGGCCCGAGAAATCGATAACAAGTCGATACACCTCGATGTGCAAATCGATAAAACACAAATATATCCCACATTTTAGCAGCTAGAGTCACCAAATTTGATGGCAAGATAGCTGGTAACATTCCTCAAAAAACTGCATTAAAAGTTTGGATGCCACGCCCACCTATTTCGCCCCCAGTCCCCCTCCAATAATAAACAAAAATGCCTGTATCTTCTACAGTTTTGAAGCTATAGCCACCAAAATTGGCATGAAGGTAGCTACTGACATCTGACAAAGTTATGCATCAAAACATTGGATGCCACGCCCCCAAACAACGGGATATGCCCCACCGCCCTAAAAAAAACCGGAAGGCATGTATCTTCGCCAGTTTTTAAGCTAGAGTCACCAAATTTGGTATGAACATTGGTAGTGACATCCGTAGCAGGTGTACATCAATGTTTTGGATGCCACGCCCACTTATTCCGCCCACCGCTATATCTCTCTCAGTTTTTGAGCTAGGCTCTTCAAATTTGGTATGAACATTGTTAGTGGCATCCGTAACAGATCTGCATCAATGTTTTGGATGCCACGCCCACTTATACCGCCCACCTCTATATATTTGTCAGTTTTTGAGCTAGAGTCTCCAATTTTATACCCAAGACCCTCATATATTACTATTTGCACTCAGAATCCTTAACACAGCTATGTGAACTGGTATCAAAGTATATCGCAGTCGGTTGCGTCCGACTGCAACGTTTTTACTTGTTTAAAGACTGACATCGTCGTAAAAACTCTTGGGATGATCCAGCTGTTTGAGTCGCATACTGGACTTTACATAAAAAATAAAATTGTGGAGATTATTCAGGAGTATGGTATCGAGCTGGATCAGATAGCTGGTGACATTCCTCAAAAACTGCATCGAAAGTTTGGATGCCACGCCCACTTCTTCCGCCCCCAGCCCCCCTTTCAGTTATAATCGAAAATGACTGTATTTTCCACAGTTTTAAAGCAATAACGAAATTTGATGGGAAGGTAGATCTTACAAAGATATGCATTAAAATTTTTGATGCGACGCCCCACGTATACCGCCCACCTCCTAAAATAAGAAAACTGTTTATCTTTTTCAGTTTTTGGGCTAGAGTCACCAAATTTGGTAGAAACCTTGTTAGTGACATCCGTAACCGATCTACATCAAAGTTTTATATGGCACGTCCACTTTTTCCACCCACCTCGTAAAATCTGAAATTTCTATATCTTTCCCAGCTTTTACGCTAGAGTCACCAAATTTGGTAGAAACATTGTTAGTGACATCCGTAACAAATGTGCAATATTGGATGCCACGCCCACTTATATCGCCCACCTCAATATCTTTCTCATTTTTAGCGCTAGTCTCCAAACTTGATAGGGAGATAGAAGGTGCCATCCGCCACAGATGTGCATCACAAATTTGAATGTCACGCCTACCTCTTCTGCCTGCCTTTTTATACCCAAAAGCCCCATACTTTACAAACTTACATATGTGCTTCGCTTGCTTGTTCGAAATTGTATATCAATAATGATTGTGTGTTACGTTTTGTCTGAGTTAGATAAGCAGGAAGTAAGCAAATCTACCACTATACAAAGATGTTCAAGATTAATTGTTATCGCGCAAAGGGCTCGCTATAAAAAACCAATACAAATTGAATGTATGTACATATGTACATATATATACAACTTTTTTGCATTAAATAAACATACATATGTATGCAGATTACCTTTTCTTAAGTTTCTATTTGTTAGTGCGTTTGTTTTTGCAAGGTATATACATATATTTGCACTTGCATGTTTTGTTATATATATGCATGTTAAATGTACGGAAATACATGTGTACGTATGCACATATGTACATGCGTGCATTTGCAACACCAACCAAAGTTACAAATGTAGGTATTTGTGTGTTAAGTTTTGTTTGATAATTAGCAAGTATGTAGGTAAAACCACTCGCGTTACATATTCTGGTGTACAAAACCAAATTATGTTTTAATTGATTTGTTTTAAATCAATGACACAAACAAAAAGAAGCATTGCGATCCCAACAACAACACTTACTAACAACAACAACAAATGCTACTTGATTCGAAAAAACAATTGTCAAAGGCACAAAGAAGAAAAGAAAAAAACTCATGTGTTTTGTTTATGTCAACTCGTATATATGTATGTATATTACATTTCTTAAGATCCTATTTGTTAAGGCCTATCTATATTGGCGCGAGACGCGAGGCGAGACTCGCGTTCGAATTCGAATGCGTGGACACTCGCTTTCAAATAACGCGTGTCTATTTACATTGACGCGATGCCTCGCGCGTGATTTGCAGCCCTGTTCGATAAAACATGGCAGCCCTGTTCACCATAACATGGCAACTTTTAACAAAAAATTTTTCATTTGTTCCATTTGCTTTTCTCTTATTAAAATAATTAGATTTAAATTTGCTCGCAATTTAATTTTTGCATTGTGCTAGAAAAAATAACTCACATTAACTCCAGCTGATCAGCTGCGTTTGTAAAGCGTGATCAGCTGCTTTTCACGCTTTGCCAACGCGAGGGTTTTTCATATTTTCGAAATTGAACGCGAGAGACGCGCGACATCTAGCGCCAATGTAAACAGACACATTGACTCACATGAAATGAAAATGTTAGCGACACTCGCTTTCGAACCTCGCGGCGAGGCCTCGCGCCAATGTAGATAGGGCTTTAGTGTGTTTGTTTTTGCACTGTCTATATTTGGTGAACATGTTTATTGCTTTCATTTAGCTTGCTACAGATACAACAAAGTATGCGTGCATTAACCAATATTTGCACTTGTATTTTTGTTAATATATATGTATGTACTAAATAATAAAAAATGCACGTGCATACATGTGTATGTATGTACATATGTGCATTTGCAACACCAACTAAAGTTACAAATGTCAGTTTGAAAATTATATAAAAACAACAATGGCAATAGGTATTTGTGTGTTAAGTTTTGTTTGATGATTGGCAAGTATGTAGGTAAAACCACTCGCGTAACATATTCTGGTGTACAAAACCAAGTTATGTTTTAATTGATTTGTTTTAAATCAATGATACCAACAAAAAGAAGCATTGCGAGCCCAACAACAACACTTACAACAACAACAAACGCTACTGGGGTCGTAAATCAATTGTCAAAGGCACAAAGAAGAAATGAGAATAACGGAGACACATACACAGCGCATGTGTTTTGTTTTTGTAAACTCGCTGGCAATCGCTTGTACAGACGGCAGAAGTGGAATGGGTCATGTGTTTTGTTTTTGTAAATCCGGCCGCAATAGCTTGTGCGCAGACGGCAGTAGTGGAATGGGTCATGTGTTTTGTTTTTGTAAACTCGGCGGCGTTGAAACTCACAGCTTGTGCGACAATGAGGCGCCAGAGTGGTGGAATGAGGTAAAGTGATTAATGCAATAAATTGATTTGTATGGGAGGTACTCGAAGGAGTGGTCCAAATTAAAAATCCTTTCTTAGTGCTCACTTTCACCGAGAATGGAATATTTTGTGAAAATTTCAGCCTTCTAGCTCGTATCGTTTAGGCTGTGGGCCTCTCAACAATCAGTCAGTCAGGACAAACTATTTTATATATATAGATAAAGAATATATTAAAATATGCTTAAAATGATTTTTATTGTTGTTAAGTTAACAATGTTAACTAACAAATATTGCGTTTACTACATGTGTAATAAAACCACATTAGAATTTTTATTAATTTCATTTTTTTTTTAAATTTTCTTAACTTCCTCATCAAATATCAAAGTTGGACAGGCCAATAAATCGTGAAACAATTGCCACTAATACAATTAAATATTAAATACGTGTATACACGTATCCCGCAAGTTCGCTTGGTAGGCAGTCCATAAACGCAACTAGTTCTCAACTAGTTATTTAGAGACAAAAATGCAACTAGTTCTAAGGTAATGCTGCGAGGAGTAAATTTTCTAACTTTTTTTCTATCCCTTTTTCATTATTTTTAGTTTTGCGACGAATATAGTATTCGTGAAAAATAAAAACAAAAACAAATTATGCGCTGTAACTGTTTATTATCCCTATGTCTTCTTTAATATTTACCGGTTGACTTTTCTGTTCTGTGTTAAGCGTTTTATGATTGTGTTTTCCAATTTCCACTATGTAAGTATATCGATATTCTTTATAAATGCCTATTACATTAACTTATACATTTCAGATGAACTCATACAGGCCTACAACATCTGTGGCACCCACGGGAAAAAGTCGCTGAAACTGCACAAAAACTTTTACAATGTGCTATTAGGTAATATTTTTTAAACCCCTTAAATTTTTACTAATAACTAACTTAAATTTATATTTTTCAGCTGCGATACCAGAGGGCGATGGCAGACCTGACGATGAGCTGCGAATCGCCATTCAGGCACAAAAAAAAAATGTTTTTTTAAAAATATTTGCATTGCAAAAAAAAAAACAGCCATCACCAGATTTGTCTACTGACCAAATTTAAATTAAATAAATTTCATAAAAAAAGTGAACAAATTTTTTTATTTAAACAATAATAAGGTATCTATTTACTTTTTCAGCCCAAAATAACTAGTGCAGAACTAGTTACATAGAGTCAAAATTGGAACTAGTTACAATACTGGGTTTTTTTATCCCAGTATTGAACTAGTTGCAATTCTGACTCTAAGTAGTCACTTTTGCAACTAGTTCTAATTTTGACTCCATATAACTAGTTGTAAACTAGTGCAAGGTAATGCTGCGCAGAACTAGTTGCCGTCGTAGGACATGCCCATGTAAATGTAAACAGTTGTTAACATTGCAAAGCAATCTATGGAGAACTAGTTGCTGTCACTTTGCAACTAGTTGCTGTCACTTTGCAACTAGTTCTACAACTAGTTCTGAACTAGTTGCCGAGACTGGCGGGATCCAGTAAATGTAAGCTCACACAGACTGTGTGCTTTCTCTCATATGTATACATTACAATCAGATCCAGTAAATGTGTGGTCACACAAACTGTGTGTACTGTCTCATATACACACGCATACATATAAACTGCTATCGCATACAGCGAGTAAAGTATGAAAGTGTGCTTGCTCACATACGCTCCCATACTTACAAGCTGCGATCAAATCCAGAGCTTTGCAAAGCTCGCGCTCTGGATCTAATGTCAATGATGAAGTTTCGAGGCCTTTTGAAGTCTCTATAATATTCTTTGCTTAGTGGTCAAAGACCATTAAACATTAAGATGGGAAATAAGCGCTGGCAATGGTTAACAGAAATGTTAATCCCGCAAAATGGGCACCTTACGATGACTCGCAATTTTATGAGCAGCAGTGAGCACGCTCGACCACAATTGCGTTTGAGTAAAACTCAAACTGAATCATGCGGCCAGTGTTGAGTGTGCTGCGATTTTGTTGTTAATCACGTCTCTTGTTGTTGTCAATGAATAGGAGTTTGGCAATTTTAGACTTTTGATGCAATCGGCTGGTTGCAGCAAAAATGAAAGGGTATAACCAAACAGTACAACGCACTCTAATACTTAATATTATTAAAATATATTAATAATTAATATTTAAATATGCCTTAAATGATTTTTTATTATTGTTACATATTATTACAAATTTTAATTATTATAAAATGTATTATATACTATATTTAAATTTGTGACTTATTATATTTAATTTTTTTCACTTATAAATTGCCAAAGTTGGGGCAGGCCAATTAATGGTGAAACAATTGCTACTAATACAATTAAATATGATGTGAACGCATGTAAACGCAGGCCAAAGAAAAAAGAAATATAAAAAATATCAACAAGAATAGCAAAGCATTGAAAGATCTTCACATTAATTTTCTGAACACTCTTTCAGAATTTATATGCATGCGCGAACATCTGCACGGTGATTGCAATGGCAACATTCTGCGCTAGTGTCATCGGCGGAAAGTAAGAGAGAGTATAAAAAAAATGCAAAACATTGGACAAAGCTAGGCCAGCAAGAACCCAACCGGTGCATTTGTACTTGTTGTTGTTTTTTTTTTTTCAAGAAGTGAGGCCGGCGATGCACACATATATATAAACTGAGCTCACACTGACTGTGTGAGCTGCCTACATATACATATATGGATCGCTACAAGTTTCTATACTATTCTTTGCTTAGTGACAATAGTCAGGAACAACATCAGAAAGTGCAACGCAAAAATACCCTGTGCCTATATTTTCTTATGCCAAATGATTAAAATGAATATTCATTTCAAGGAAATCAGTTGGTTAAAGTGTTAGTTTATTAAGTCCTATAGATTTATTTTGATTAATTGTAAACGCTTAAAATACTAAATAAATATATTCATATGAAGTAAAACACTTATTATTATTTTTCGCCTCTTACTTAATTTGGACTAATTTTATTGCAAGTCAAAAATGTATACCCTAGAATTGTTGGCTGCAGCCAGGTCTAAGATCTGCAAATGCATTCAGTTGAGTTTTGACTCAATTCAGAAGTCGCAGATGTAAACAAAATGACGACATCAAAATGAAAAAGAGCTCAATTAGCTCAGCCGAAATGGCTGTTACGCTTCTGTTAAGGGTGCCGATTTTGATGTGATTAACTTTACAGCGAATGTTAACGAGCGCTGCTTATTTCCAGAGCTCGCAAGAAGTGGTCCCTTTTCTCAGGCAGTCAGCAAAAGAACTGTTGTCCGCGAACACGATTGAAAAGAGAAACGAAAACACTTCAACTTCGGTTTTTCCCAACGCGCTCGTTGCTCAACCAACGAGAGATTTTGTCGCTCACTTTGTGATATCGTTCACACGAGACACTTTGTTGAGCAGAATTTGCCAAAAGTGTCTTTTGCGCATGTATGTGTGTTGCGCGTGTGCCTCAGTTGTTTGTTTTTGGTAAAGCGTGTAGGTCGTCAATCACTAAAATACAATGAATCATCAAATAAATGACAAAGTGCACTTATTTTTTAAATATGACAATGATTCGAATCAATCGGTATGCAATGTATGTGGTTCAAAATTATCTGGCCACCATATAACCAATTTGAGGCGACATTTTACGGCGAAACATCGAGAATTATTTGACTCGTTCAATGAGAATACAAAAAACAACGGTGTGCAAAAAAATTTAAAAAAAAAAAAAGAAAAATAGCCTACAAAGCCAATGAAGATTCATTAATTGCTTCATTAGTAAAAATTGTTACCACTGACGGCAGGTCATTTTTACTATTAGACAGCGAAGGGTTTCGTGAATTTTTAAGCCCCATTTTTAATGCCCTGCAAATGCCACCAATAACATCGCGAAATATTATGGTACACGTGCGAATAAAAGAGCAGTCCATAAAAGATGACATAAAGGCTTTTGTGAAACGGAAGCTCATATCCCTAAAAATTGATGTGGCAACCAGACTGGACAAATCCATCTTGGGAATTAATTTACAAATGATGAACTCCACTTTTTATACTTTGATACCAAAGGTATCATAGTATATTGGGTTTGTGCAATGTCCGTCATGGTGTCCGTCCGTCTGTCCGTCCGTCCGTCCGTCCGTCCGTCTGTATGAACGCAACTTTTTTCGACACCCTTAAGGCTAGAGCCTTGAAACTTTGCAAATATCTTGGTACATGCCTTCGTCAGACAAAGTGTTAAATGTAGGGCTCTACGACCTCAGGGGGCCCGAGAAATCGATAACAAGTCGATACACCTCGATGTGCAAATCGATAAAACACAAATATATCCCACATTTTAGCAGCTAGAGTCACCAAATTTGATGGCAAGATAGCTGGTAACATTCCTCAAAAAACTGCATTAAAAGTTTGGATGCCACGCCCACCTATTTCGCCCCCAGTCCCCCTCCAATAATAAACAAAAATGCCTGTATCTTCTACAGTTTTGAAGCTATAGCCACCAAAATTGGCATGAAGGTAGCTACTGACATCTGACAAAGTTATGCATCAAAACATTGGATGCCACGCCCCCAAACAACGGGATATGCCCCACCGCCCTAAAAAAAAACCGGAAGGCATGTATCTTCGCCAGTTTTTAAGCTAGAGTCACCAAATTTGGTATGAACATTGGTAGTGACATCCGTAGCAGGTGTACATCAATGTTTTGGATGCCACGCCCACTTATTCCGCCCACCGCTATATCTCTCTCAGTTTTTGAGCTAGGCTCTTCAAATTTGGTATGAACATTGTTAGTGGCATCCGTAACAGATCTGCATCAATGTTTTGGATGCCACGCCCACTTATACCGCCCACCTCTATATATTTGTCAGTTTTTGAGCTAGAGTCTCCAATTTTATACCCAAGACCCTCATATATTACTATTTGCACTCAGAATCCTTAACACAGCTATGTGAACTGGTATCAAAGTATATCGCAGTCGGTTGCGTCCGACTGCAACGTTTTTACTTGTTTAAAGACTGACATCGTCGTAAAAACTCTTGGGATGATCCAGCTGTTTGAGTCGCATACTGGACTTTACATAAAAAATAAAATTGTGGAGATTATTCAGGAGTATGGTATCGAGCTGGATCAGATTTTTGGGTAAAGGTTGGTTTATAAAAATAATCATATAAATTAATATATGTACTTTGTGGTCAGTATTACGTCCGACAACGGCAGAAACATGTTGAAGGCTATTGAGCTGCTTAATGATGATGCCACAAAGGAATGCTTGGATGATGTTGACAAAAGTGAAGAGTTTATGGAATTGCTGAATTCCATAACGTTTCCAAATGTTCAACTTGTGCGATGTGCGGCGCATACACTACAATTGTGCGTGTACGACGTTAACAAGCAAAGCGAAATCAGCCAAAAGGTTAGTAGTTGCCGTGAAATTTGCAGTCTTGCGAAACGGAAAATATAGGTACTGGGCTTGTCTGTTTTGTATGTAATTTCATATATGACAATAAATTTGATTTCATGCAGACGTATATTGACGGAGAACAAGAAGCACATTCCAACACTGGATGTCACTACAAGGTGGAACTCTACCTAAATGATGTTAGTGAAATTGTTTGAGCTAAAGGAATTTCTTTTTACGGAAACTTCCGTCGATGTAGACATTGACTGGGACTGGGTTTAACTGTATATTGAAGCTTTTAAGGACACATACGAAGCAACCCTAACACTGCAAAAGGAGCAACTTGTATACACCGATTTTTTTATATTGTGGATGGAGCTTAAGCTAAAATGTGGAAAAAGCCAAAACTACTTAGCCAAAAAATTATTAGCTGAACTTCAACTTCGTGAAAGTAAGTTGCTTGAAAACGAAGCTTTGTTGTCAGCCATATACATTGACCCTCGAATTAATTTAATATTAACAGAGCAACAAAAAATGGTTGCTAAACAAAATTTAAAGAAAATAGCATTCCGTATTTTCAATTTAAATCAAGTAAGATACTTTAATATGACTGAAAATGTGGTAAAAACATAGAGGTCTCGTCGACTAGATAGATATGTTTGTGTTTGTATGTTTGTGTTTGTATGATTGTTTTTGTGTTTTGCTAATAAAATCGTCCTTGTTTATTAACTAATTAATGTAATAAGTGCCAATATTGTATTTTGTATTTTGTATTTTTATTTTTATTAAGCCAAATGTTATAGTACACTCTGGAGCAGAACCCATATCCCTTAACGAAGTTTCTTCCCCAACGAGCAGTATAAATGATATCTAGGAAAAATCACTTTTTTCAACGTATGTATTTAGATAATATACAGACAGTGCCTCAAGTCGTAGCAGAAAAAGTAGATGACAAAATTTCTAAAATTTACATGGAAATTGAAAATTTCAGCATGATTTTTGGACGTTTACCACTAAATAGTGACATTAAACAATTTTATCAAGATATAAAATTTAAGTCACACCACATCAGTGAACTGGCACAGGTGGTGTTAGCCACACCAGCAACTCAGGTGTCGGTAGAAAGATCGTTCTCAGCTCTTAATTTTATTTTGAACGAGAAGCGCACCTCTTTAACTGCCGAAAATATTAATTCACTCTTAATTGTTAAACTCAATTCTTAATTTGAACAAAAAAAGTTTTATGTAATATTTTTAAGTTTTCGTTATTTTATTACAACATTAAAAAAAATTTGGAGAAAATTTATAAAAATGAAATTTGTTAAGTTTATATATTTGTCTATTATTTCCTATTCTAATATACACATGTATATAGTAATTTTATTTGTGTGTATATAAATGCATACGCATAACATATGCACACAAGTTAGCGCTCTATCTCTTTCTCCCTTCCTCTTTCACGCTTTGCCTGCGATGAGATATAGACGCAACAACAAAAGCCTAACGCAACAACAAGAAAAATGACACTTCGTGCTTCCACTTGTTTCGTTTTGCTCAGTGACTGATGCTCAGTTGCTCAGAAAACACGAAAGCAACAAAAATAAGTGTTCTGTTCAGAGAGTTAGCGCGTCCGCTTAGTTTTTCTCTGTCTTTTTCGGGAGTAGACAGCAAAGAAAATATTGGTTGAGCATAATTCGGGAGCTCTGCTTATTTCCCATCTTAATGTTAAATGGTCTTTGCTTAGTGGCAAAGAGTATTCAATACTTACAGAGGGGTAACCAGAGACAGCAACTTTAACAGAAAAAGAACATCGCTAACAGGGGAACATAGCGAGTTAAGTTGGCGGCGTCTACCTTTTCAAATGGTGTGCCGCCTTTTTGAAAATCAGCTGGTGACAACGAACCAACGGCGATCAATTTTTTTACTTTGTTTTGATGGCAAAGTGTGCGAAGAAAGCAACAGCAATAATGTGTTGCTGTTCGTTTCTTCTTGTGTTGTTGTCAAACTCTTGACTTTGCTTGAGTTTGGCAATTTTGAACTTTTGCTTCAATCGACTGGCTGCTTAACTACATGGGAGGGTAGTATAGAATTTTTATGAACTTTGCGTAAATAAATGGGTAATCATAAGATACTAAAATATAATTTCAGCATTAAAGTCTGCAAGTTTTTTTTATTAATTATGTAGGGCATGTATGAATAATAAAGACATTTTATTATGAGTTTGTTAACTAATCCTAGAGTAAGGGTATTTGCATTAAAATAGTCAAAATAAGTTATGTGTTATATTTAAATTATATGTAAGTGGTTTCATTGATTTCCACCTAATATTGCCAGAAAGGGTATTTGAACATAGCGCAGTTGCTGCGTCTTGTTATGCTTTGCCTATTGTAGTTGTGCTGTTGCAGAACTTGAGCTTGGTCATTTTATGTATGCGGCTGTTTTGTTTCACTTGCTCTTTGCTTTCCGCCTTTTGTAAGACAGGGACAGTAAAAAATGCATTAGTATTAGTATGCGTGTGATGCGTTTCATTTTGTGCTGGCTTTGCTTTGCCGAGATTTTTGATATTTATTCGTTTTACAGTTGCCCTTAGCAACCCTGTGGTAATTGGGTGGCACAGACTATATAGTAACTTTATACAATAACACACCTGAAAATGAAATTCCCTAGCATGATTCCCTTCAAATACGTTTTCTTATAGTTTTGGAATTAGGTGGTTATATATATTTAATTATTAGTGGCTAAATATTAATATATAACTAACAATAAAATAAACTTTTTTCGTATTCAAAATGATATATTTATAACCCTTTTATTTGAATGGCATACTGCAAAAATGTCCATGCCATTAATTTAATATTGGGACAATGGGTATTTCTAGTTGTGCAGCTTATACATACATATCAGCTACAACAGCCAGCCTTTGGGTACACATTTATGCATATACACAAAAACGTGCCTGACCTGCGATACGTTTTGTGTTCACATGCAGCCAAATAAGTATACCAAAACGTAAGCAGCAAAAAATCAAAACAAAAAATGCGGCGGCCAGCACAGAAGTATAAACAAAAGCAGCTGTTCTGTCTTTTCTCTACCTACGACCTCTCGTCAGATTTGTTCATGGGCGAGTAAAATTTTTTCGCCA
The DNA here is from genome assembly GCA_018152965.1 of Scaptomyza pallida. Lineage (NCBI taxonomy): Eukaryota > Metazoa > Arthropoda > Insecta > Diptera > Drosophilidae > Scaptomyza > Scaptomyza pallida. Next base: position 489,238 of record JAECXP010000014.1, read on the forward strand.
GTTCTTTTTACATCTCTGTTAGTATTATATACTCGTTGGCTTAGTGATAATACTAACAGAGGGGTAACCAGAAACAGCAACTTTAACAGAAAAAGAACATCTCTAACAGGGGAATATAGCGAGTTAAGTTGGCGGCGTCTGCTTTTTCAAATGATGTGCCGCCTTCTTGAAAATCAGCTGGTGACAAAGAATCAACGGCGATAACTTTTTTCACTTTGTTTTGATGGCAACGTGTGTGAAGAAAGCGACGGCAATAATATGTTGCTGTTCGTTTCTTCTTGTGTTGTTGTCAAACTCTTGACTTTGCTTGAGTTTGGCAATTTTACACATTTGCTTCAATCTACTGGCTGCTATACTACATGGGAGGGTAGTATAGATTTTATATAAACTTTGTGTAAATGAATGGGTTATCAAAAGATACTAAAATATAATTTCCACATTAAAAGTCTGCAAACTTATTGATAATTAGGTAGGGCATATATGAATAATAAAGAGAGTTTTTTTATGAGTTTGTTAACTTATTCTAGAGTAAGGGTATCTGCAAAAAAATAGTCAAAATAAGTTATGTTATATTTCAATTATATGTAAGTGGTTTCATTGATTTTCACCTAATATTGCCAGAAAGGGTATTTGACCATAGCGCAGTTGCTGCGTCTTGTTATGCTTTGCCTATTGTAGTTGTGCTGTCGCAGAACTTGAGCTTGGTCATTTTATGTATGCGGCTGTTTTGTTTCACTTGCTCTTTGCTTTCCGCCTTTTGTAAGACAGGGACAGTAAAAAATGCATAAGTATTATTATGCGTGTGATGCGTTTCATTTTGTGCTGTTGCTTTGCCGAGATTTTTGATATTTATTCTTTTCAGTTGCCTTAAGTTACCCTGTTATATTGGGTAATTGAGTAGTACAGACTATATTGCAACTTTGTACAATAACACACCTGAAAATGAAATACCTTAGCATGATTCCCTTCAAATACGTTTTTTTGGAATTAGGTGGTTATATATATTTAATTATTAGTGGCTAAATATTAATATATAACAAACAATATAATAAAGTTGTTTCGTATTCAAAATGATATATTTATAGCCCTTTTATTTGATTGGCATACTTCAAAAATGTCCATGCCATTAATTTAATATTGGGACAATGGGTATTTCTAGTTGTGCAGCTTATACATACATATCAGCTACAACAGCCAGCCGATGGGTACACATTTGTGCATACACACAAAGACGTGCCTCACCTGCTATACGTTTTGCGTTCACATGCAGCCAAATAAGTACACCAAAACGTAAGCAGCAAAAAATCAAAACAACAGCGAGATCAAATGTGGCGGCAAGCACAGAAGTATAAACAAAAGCAGCTGTTCTGCCTTTTCTCTATCTACGACCCGTCGTCAGTTTTGTGCATGGGTGAGTAAAATTTGATTGACAGCTCTGTTTACATCTCTGTAAGTATTACATACTCGTTGAACCGGACATTGAGAAATTGGGCTATTATAGCCTATTCGCACATCAATAGGAACGATGAGAAGATGTGGAACTCGTGTTCACATTGAAACAACACATTGTTGTATTTTGATAAATAAAAAAACATGAATAACAATAAAAATGAATTATCAATAATTGCAAAGGAGCAAAGAATTTCATTAATTTTTGGAAAAATTGTCCAAGACGACGCACAGTGGGGCCTTTGCTCATTTTACATAGCAAAAATCATAACTTCTAAACTAATGAAGCGATTTCAAAAATTTAAAAAGCATTTGATAGAAGCTTCAAGCTTTAAAATAAGTGTTCGTCGAGAGTTCTAGGTATCCGTGCTGCTTAAATATTCAAGGTCAAAGTCAAGAAATATTTTTGAGCATATTTTGCTTGTAAAATTCAAATAAAATTTTTTTTTTAAATTATAACTGAAAATTTTTAATGATTTCTGTAATGACCTGCAAATTGCCTAATAATTACAAACCAACTGCACGCAATTACTTAGATATACAAACAATATTTATTATTTCTTCGGTGCGATCCGCACTTTACAAGTGTATATATATGACTGACTCATGAGAGCCAGAATGCTCTCCGCTCTCAGCAACGCTCGCAGTGACAGGCTGCCACATCCCTCCAATATTTTTCAGCTTCAGCTTCAAGTTCTGCTGCGCATCTGAAGGCTGCTCCACGGAGAAATCGGGAATCGATTCGGCTTGCGGTAGCGGTGGTGGCTGTGTTCCAAGTGAGGCACCATTTCCTTGCTCGCTGCCATCCACCTGTTGAGAAGATTCGATGTTTAAACTAGAACCCCCTGGGATCTTTTTAACAAGACTTATATTTCTCAAATACGTTTTACCTCCTCCCGATATCTTTACTACGCTTCCATCTATCTGAATTACCTCATAGACTGTTGTATCAAAATTAGGAGTTAACTTGTTAGGAAAAATCACGTTCTTTAGCACTACTTTATCTCCCAGTTGTATTTTAGATTCCGTGGCTCTTCTAGTTTTGTCTGCCACCTCTTTTCCTTTTTCCTTATTAATAAAATCCCTGTCTCTCTCTTCAGATTCTCCCACTTCTCCAACTATATCCTGAACTCTCTAATTGTGCGATTGAATATAAGCTCGGATGGTGGCGAGCCTGTAGTACCATGGTGAGTAACATTGTACATTAATATGAATTTTTGAATCTCATGTTTATAATTTTTATCATTCACATGTGCTATTTTCAATCGCTTTACTAATGACCTATTCATATTTTCTACCTCGCCATTAGCTTGAGGCCGATATGGAGGGGTTGTAATGAGGTCAATTCCATTCGTCTCACAATATTTTTTAAACTCTACACTCACATATTGTCTGCCATTGTCTGTTCTTAACTTTTTTGGATACCCCAATCTACTAAAAAATTCGGACATCTCTTCAATAATCACCTTCGATCCTATTGATTGTACAAATTTTACCTCTATGTATCTAGAATAGTAATCGATGAGAACTAGCAAGTGCTCAGCAACGGTCCTAACAAATCAGTGGCTACCCATACCCATGGGCTACTCGGAAATGCATGACGTCTCATTGGGACTGGATTATCTGGTAAAGATACCAATATACAGTCACGGCAATTCTTGACAAATTTTTCTGCATCCCTGTCAATTTTTGGCCACCATACTTTGGATCTCAGTCGCCTTTTCATTGCTGCATCTCCAGGGTGTCCCTCATGAGCTAGTGTTAAGACCCTCTGTCGTAGTTGTTGGGGGATGATCAGACGGCTTCCTCTTAATAGAAAACTACCAATACTCGACAACTCCAGACGAAACTGGTAATATGGGCTAGTTGTTGCAGAATTCCAGCAGTCATTGTCCAGGCATGTTATGGCATCTAGTACTTCTTCGTCTCTTGTACTCATTTCGGAAATCTCGGATATATTTAAAGATGCGGGAGTAGAAATTGAAATCATATGGAATATGTTTTTCTCTCCACCCCAATCAAATGATTTAGTACTTGAAATGTCACATAAGCGTGAGATATATATATCACCTTGAAACGGTATGACTGTAGTCGTAATAACCACCTCTCAATTCTAGCTGGAGGCTTAGAAGTTGGTTTAAAAATCGCTTCCAATGGCTTATGGTCAGTTACCAACTCGAATTCCAGACCAGCAACATAGTAATGAAATTTTTCCACGCTCCATACCAATGCCAAACTTTCCTTTTCCGTTTGCGAATATCGTTTCTCAACATCAAAAAGGCTCTTACTTGCAAACGATATGATAAATGGATTATTTTCGACATCAAACTGTATTAAGACCGCTACCAGCGCTACAGGACTGGCATCAGCTATTACACGAGTTTTTAATTTCACGTTAAAATATGCCAACTCCGAAACTCGTGAAACTCCAACTTTTAATTTGTTGAATGCTTGCTGTTCTTGTTGGTTCCACAGAAACTTCCCATCCGTTTTGAGTAACTTTCTCAACGGTTCTGTTGTATCTGCCAGATCCGGCAAGAACCTTCCCACGTAAGTGACCAGGCCTAAGAAACTACGAAGTTCCTCTTTGTTCTTTGGTGGCCTGAATGCCGTAATTACTTCTACTTTCTCTGGATCAGCTGAAATGCCTGTGTCAGATAATATATGCCCGAGGAACTTAAGTCCTCCAGTTCCTCCAGCAGTTTTTGAAATATCTCAGGTGCTGAGTTAACACCGCAGAGTAGACGCTTGTATCTATACAGTCCTTGTGGTGTTATAAATGTAGTAATTTCTCGGCTATTTGGATGCAATTCCAATTGTTGATAGGCACTCTTCAAATCCAGTCGAGAAAAATACTTAGCGTCCTTAAGCTTCGTTAAAAACGACTCGAATGTCGGCAATGGGTCATTTTCCCGTTGAATTGCTTTATTCGCTTGACGCATATCAATGCACAACCTTATATTTCCATCACCTTTGAATGCGATAACTATTGGAGAAATCCATTCACTTGGTCCGTGTACTGGCTCTATTATATCTTGAGATAAAGCCGATTCCAGCTCCTCTTTTACCTTGTCCTCAATGGCGGCTGGGATGCGCCGCATTGATTGCTTCACGGGCCTCACATGTGGATCAATTGACAGACGAATAGATACGTTATTCCACTTTGGAAAAGGTTCCAACTTTTCGACTCTATTTATAGCTATGCCCAGTCTCAACAACGATTGCCTACCTTTTTTTATTACATAAAAGGTTGCAATAGACTCAGCATTCCCTCCAACTGCAATCGGTGCTTCAAACACACATGAAATCTGTAACAACTGATCCGCAGCATATGCCCGAAATTGATTTGTCGACTCAGTTCGTAAATTTAATATAGCTGCGCCTTTTTCTTGTAGATAGTTCGAATCATCTTGACTTAATAAGTTATACTTGGATCCGGAATCGATGACCATGCTAATTGGTAAGCCACCAACTCGGCAAGAAATGACTTCGCCCATGTCACAATCATTCGCAACTCGGAAACAGGGATTGTGAAATTGTTGACCACCACTCACTGCTCGGACCGGTGTTTCATCTACATAGCGCCGCTTTGCACCTCCTCGATGATTTCCGCCGGATCTCTTCACAGTAGTCCGACATCTCTTAGCAAAGTGCCCGACTTTGGAACATCTGTTACATTCCGCATTTTTCGCTGGACAAAGTAAACTATTTGAATCGTGATCATTTCGGCCACATCTGCCGCACTCTACTTTGGTGTTGATCCATTTAGCTGCGCGCGATGCAATCTTATTGACCATAGAGCCTGAGCATCCATTTGATGACATTGATTGCGTCTGCTTGCTCACCTGTTCCTCAATTAAACAAGCAGATATGACTCCCTCCAAGGACTGTTCAGTTGACAGCAACTTTTTCTTCAGCTCAGCCGGTGCCCAAGAATTAGTTTATCCTTGAGACAGATCTCTTCTATTTCTGTTTTGGAAGTACCAAAATTACACTTCCTCACCTGCTGACGCAATCGCATAAGAAACTCGGTGAAACATTCTCCATCCCGCGGTGTCATGCCACGGTACAAATGTCGCTCGAATACCGAATTGCGTATCGGCGAAAAATATTCATTTAACTTTTCCACCAAAGGTGTGAAGACATCGTTCTGTTCCTCCGGAATATACGGGATCATCGCTCCTGGCAAGTTGTACACAATCGACTGCAGTTGTAAGCCTCCCAAATGCAAAAGTTTATTGCGCTTCTTAAGAGTTGAGCTGATCTCTTCGCTGTCCGCATATATGTTGAATGCGCGCGCCCAGATCTCCCATTCGGAGCGCCAAAGAGATTTGTCTATGCTATTGCATAGGAATGGCTTAAGTTCGGCCATTACTTTGTTTTATTTTTTTTATTCGATTCCCAATGTAACTTTGCGACCACGCTACTTTGAAAAACAACTTTAGAGTGACCAACTATTACAAAGGCCGTAATAACGCGCCTTCTTTTTTTTTTTTAGTATTTTCCTAGGCTGTATCGAAACGGCCTCAATTAGGCTACATTTAAGTGGCCACTCTTTTTATTATTATTTTTTATATATATATATATATTCTTTTTATCTTTTCTTCTTATTTTCGTAGGCTGTATTAAAACAGCCACAATTAGGCTACATTTAAGTAGCCACACCTTTTTTTTTTTAGTATTTCTTAGGCTACATTAAAGTGGCCACACCTTTTTTATCATTTTTTTTTTATATGTATGTATGGTCCCAAAAACACACATAAAACCGAAATGAATTTTTTTTCTTTATCGGTCTTTTTCTATATTTTTTATACTTTGATACCAAAGGTATCATAGTATATTGGGTTTGTTGAATGTCCGTCATGGTGTCTGTCCGTCCGTCCGTCCGTCTGTCTGTATGAACGCAACTTTTTTCGACACCCTTAAAGCTAGAGCCTTGCAACTTTGCTAATATCTTGGTACATGTCTTCGTCAGACAAAGTGTTAAATTTAGGGCTCTACGACTTCAGGGGGTCTGGGAAATCGATAACAAGTCGATACACCTCGATGTGCGAATCGATAAAACACAAATATATCCCACATTTTAGCAGCTAGAGTCACCAAATTTGGGGGCAACATAGCCGATGATATTCCCCAAAAAACTGCATCAAAAGTTTGGATGCCACGAGCACCTATTCCGCCTCCAGCCCACCTTAAATTATAAACAAAAATGTCTGTATCTTCTATAGTTTTGAAGCTATAGCCACCAAAATTGACATGAAGGTAGATGCTGACATCTGACAAAGTTATGCATCAAAACATTGGATGCCACGCCCCCAAACAACGGGAAATGCCCCACCGCCCTAATAAAAACCGAAATGTATGTATCTTCAGCAGTTTTTAAGCTAAAGTTACCAAATTTTATGGCAAGATAGCTGGCCAAAAAACTGCATCAAAAGTTTGGATGCTACGCCCACCTATTCCGCCCCCAGCCCCCCTCCAATTATAAACAAAAATGCCTGTATCTTCTACAGTTTTAAAGCTATAGCCACCAAATTTGTTAGAAAGGTAGATGCTGACATATTTACTATTTTGCCGCCAAGTAACTTGTGCTGCTTGACAACTTTGCTATGACATCTTGCTTAAACAGCTATTGTACACCGAAAGGCAAAATCTCTTAGACAATTGTTAGAGATTTATATCAATAAAAATTTATGAATTAAAACATTTAATATTTTCAAATGTATTTGCTATATGCAAAAAAAAAAACCGGAAGGCATGTATCTTCGGCAGTTTTTAAGCTAGAGTCACAAAATTTGGTATGAATATTGGTAGTGACATCCGTAACAGGTGTGCATCAATGTTTTGGATGCCACGCCCACTTATACCGCCCACCTCTATATCTTTCTTAGATTTTGGGCAAGAGTCACCAAATTTGGTATGAACATTGGTTGTGACATCCGTAACAGGTGTGCATAAAATTTTTTATGCCACGCCCACTTATACCGCCCACCTGTATATCTTTGTCGGTTTTTGCGCTAGAGTCTCCAAACTTTTTGGGGGATAGAAAGTGCCATCCGCCACAGATAAATGTCATGCCTACCCTTTCCGCCTGATTTTTATACCCAAAACCCTCATATATTACTATTTGCACTCAGAATCCTTAACACAGCTATGTAAACTGGAATCAAAGTATATCGCAGTCGCTTGCGTCCGACTGCAACGTTATTACTTGTTTTGTTGTTCAAAATGAGCTACTTCTTACTGCTGAGCAAAAACAAGTATACGAAAAGATACTACATAGCGTTGAAGCAGAAAAGTAGAAATGTATTTCTTAGATGCACCTGGTGGAATAGGTAAAACGTTTCTTTTAAATTTATTACTGACAAAGGTACGGCAAGGTAAGAAAATTGCATTGGCCGTTGCTTCTTCTGGTATCGCTGCCACTTTACTAAATGGTGGTCGTACAGCGCATTCTACATTTAAGATTTCATTTAATTTGATTAATTTAGAAACACCACATTGCTCAATTTCGAAGCAAAGTAATATTGCTGCTGTGCTTAAAGAATGCAAGTTATTTGTTTGGGATGAGTGTACTATGGCCCATAAAGGTGCTTTTAAAGCTGTGGATCGATCTTTGAAAGACATTCGAGATAGTGAATACCTAATGAGTGGCATAACTGTTCTCTTAGCTGGTGATTTTCGACAAACTCTTCCTGTTATCCCTAGACGAACAAGAGCTGATGAAATAAATGCGTGCTTAAAGTCTTCAATTTTGTGGCCCAAAATATATAAAATGGCATTATCGAAAAATATGCGAGTGCACTCAAAAGGTGATACTATAGCTGGTGAATTTGCAGTAATGCTTCTTAAAATAGGAAGTGGATTACGCAGGGGGGGTTTTGAGGGTTCAAACCCCCCCCCCGAAATGAGCAAAAAGAAAAAGAAAAAAGTAATCATCAAATGTTTAAAATTATCACAGCGCAAAACAGAAATAGTTAATTCGATAAAAAAAATTTCCGCTGACCCAAAAATTCTGAGGAATTAGTAGCAAATTCATACTTTCTAAACTTAAGAGGTTGCAATTGCAAAGACAACCGACAACCACCCCCCCCCCCAAAATATTTTCTGCGTGCTCCCCTGTTTCCAACCTATGATGGCAAAATAATTTTACCATCAACTTTATGTCATGTTGTGAAAAGTATTAAAGAACTTACTTTAAAAATATTTGCAGATATTACAAATGTAAAGGGGTATCGATATATTGCTGTTTCGGTAGGTATCGAAGCTCAACTGTTTGCGTGAACACACACGATCGAAGCAGTAGAAAAAGTAGCAAGTCGTAAAGCGTACAAGAGCTGCGTAGAAGTCGGAAAGTAGAAGTGACGAGTCAAGTTGAACATTCTAAGTTGCTTAAGTTGAAAGTAGTTTAGTCTTAATCGTTGTGAATTCGAAATCGAAATTTTATATGCATTAAACACTGTTACTCATATTTAGTTAATAAACATTACAAACATTATCATAATAATCATTACATTTGGGGGCTCAACCGTGTCTAAATATCGAAGTTAACAGCCTAAATAATAAAAGTGAAAAATAAATAATTTGTTGAGGCACGCCGTAAGCATAGATCTTACAAAGTGGCTTATGCTAAAATTAAGTCAAACTATAGTAGCCAGAAACATATAATTAATAACTACCAAAAAACATCGAATAAGTTAGTTATGTTAAAATGTCAACTCAAATTTCTTTTACAATGCCGAAAAAACAAAATTGCTCCAAAATTCGTAGCCAATAGGGCCAACTACACACCTTTATTTACAAATGATAGATACGTACCGAAGGGAATAAAACAACACATAGCCAAGATCACACACAATTGTAATATGAAACAAGTAAAAACGTTGCAGTCGGACGCAACCGACTGCGATATACTTTGATACCAGTTCACATAGCTGTGTTAAGGATTCTGAGTGCAAATAGTAATATATGAGGGTCTTGGGTATAAAATTGGAGACTCTAGCTCAAAAACTGACAAATATATAGAGGTGGGCGGTATAAGTGGGCGTGGCATCCAAAACATTGATGCAGATCTGTTACGGATGCCACTAACAATGTTCATACCAAATTTGAAGAGCCTAGCTCAAAAACTGAGAGAGATATAGCGGTGGGCGGAATAAGTGGGCGTGGCATCCAAAACATTGATGTACACCTGCTACGGATGTCACTACCAATGTTCATACCAAATTTGGTGACTCTAGCTTAAAAACTGGCAAAGATACATGCCTTCCGGTTTTTTTTTAGGGCGGTGGGGCATATCCCGTTGTTTGGGGGCGTGGCATCCAATGTTTTGATGCATAACTTTGTCAGATGTCAGTAGCTACCTTCATGCCAATTTTGGTGGCTATAGCTTCAAAACTGTAGAAGATACAGGCATTTTTGTTTATTATTGGAGGGGGACTGGGGGCGAAATAGGTGGGCGTGGCATCCAAACTTTTAATGCAGTTTTTTGAGGAATGTTACCAGCTATCTTGCCATCAAATTTGGTGACTCTAGCTGCTAAAATGTGGGATATATTTGTGTTTTATCGATTTGCACATCGAGGTGTATCGACTTGTTATCGATTTCTCGGGCCCCCTGAGGTCGTAGAGCCCTACATTTAACACTTTGTCTGACGAAGGCATGTACCAAGATATTTGCAAAGTTTCAAGGCTCTAGCCTTAAGGGTGTCGAAAAAAGTTGCGTTCATACAGACGGACGGACGGACGGACGGACGGACAGACGGACGGACACCATGACGGACATTGCACAAACCCAATATACTATGATACCTTTGGTATCAAAGTATAAATATTAAACTTACTAATCAAACAAAAACATGAATACATAAAAACAAAAAACGAACAAATGACCGCAAACAAAACTTTGCTAGAGAGCATACTCAAAACAGAAGAAGCAAAAGCGTTTTTTGAGAGTTAGCATAGAGTCGCCGAAAAAACAACAATAACAAACACCAACCGACAGAAAGCCAAGCTTCAGAAACTGCGTGACAAACGCAACAGAGAACTTTTAAACAACAACAAACATCCAGATTGGTTCGTGAACAACACAAAACAACATTTTCAACGAACATTCAAACGCTGCTATCTAAGGGCCCGAAGTTTGCATTACCAACAACACCAACAACGTACCCGCTCTTCAAATACATTGCGGACGGAGAGGAGTTGGTACAGACGATTAAGAACAAAGATGCACAAGAGAGTGCACGCACGCAACTCTATTTGCTATTAAAAGATAGCAAAACCAAGAGCACAACAAGTGCAATGGATCGTGCAATATTAGATACAGTAGGACAGACTAGACAATTTTTACGTAAAAATAACAATATTGTAAGGACGTTTTCTTGGCCGAGGTCGGCGTCTCAGTCGCGTCCGGGGTTACACAGATAATTTATAATTTGTGCCGGAACACCGGAGTGAGCCGCACCGGGGTCGAGCAACAAACCGTAGGGGTCGGGACAGATACCACCGTTCGATCGACAACTTCGGATATGCCCGAAGGGGAAGGTTGAGGCCCTAGGGTAAAAACCCGGAAGGTACCTTTCCCTCTCCCTTCGTACGACTCTTCGTTGTCGATCAAACAGGCACTTCAGACTTCGGGCCACGAAGGGATAGGATTCTTAAGGTTTGTCTGGACAGGCAAGGGTAAGACCCGGAATCCTGGCCAGATGACCTCAAGATCCCGTCCACATCGCTCGGCTCATCAGTCGCGTTCGCAAACGCGGGTAGCTGGCCCAGGCAGAGATTTAGGGAAGGACGCATAGAGTAAGACTCGGATTGCGTTTTCCCCAAACTGCTCTACCTAGGTCCCCCACCATCACGACACCACACGGACCTGACCAAGAGATAGGCGTCACAGAACCTAGGGTAAAACCCGGAAGGTTCGTTAGCCCGTCCCTCAGCCTGGCCCAGGTGGGTTGCTAGATGAGCTACCCGAAGGCTAAGGCGAGATTTGGTTTTGCTGAAAAGGAAAGTAAGACGGAGAGAGAAGGGGGACATGTAATAAAAACACACATTTATTTTAAGTCTATATACATAGGATCATTCTTTATTATTCTATCTTGGGGATATGTGGGAGGGATACATTTGTTGTGTGGTTGGCCATGAGCCGACTTACCCCGCACCGTTGTGTATATGTGTGTGTGTGTGTGTATGTGTGTGGGTGTGTATTCCGGTGTGCCGAATTGAAGCGTGTGTGTATGCGTGCGTGTGTGTAGGCGTGTGTGTGTATACGTGCATGTGTGTATACGTGCGTGTGTGTATACGTGCGCGTGTGTATACGTGCGCGGGTGTATACGTGCGCGGGTGTATGACTGCTCGGGTGTGTGTATGTATGTTATATGTATGGCACCGTTCGCGATCACTTACACTATCACTACACTGTCTTTTTCCTGCCTCTTCGATCCTGGCTGTGGCCGTTGCTATTGTGTATACGTGCGTGTGTGTATACGTGCGCGTGTGTATACGTGCGCGGGTGTATACGTGCGCGGGTGTATGACTGCGCGGGTGTGTGTATGTATGTTATATGTATGGCACCGTTCGCGATCACTTGCACTATCACTACACTGTCTTTTTCCTGCCTCTTCGATCCTGGCTGTGGCCGTTGCTATTGTTGTGGTCGACGCTGTCGTCCCCGCTACTAGGCGCTTGTGTCGTCACTCTTGTTGTTGTTGCTGGCTGTTATTGCTGTTTGCTGTTGTGGCTATGCCGCTCTGGTTGCCGTCGTTGACGCTAATGCAACTGTTTGGGCGGCTATACAGCTGTTGTTGTAACGGCGGCTGCGGCAGTAACTGTTGTTGTTGTTGCTGCGACTGGTAGCTATCGTTGTTGTTGTTGTGGCGGCGGCTGCGGCAGTAACTGTTGTTGTTGTTGCTGCGACTAGTAGCTATCGTTGTTGTTTCTGCGGCTGCGACGGTAGCTATCGTTATTGTTACTCCTGCGGCTGCGCTGATAGCTCCTGTTATTGTGGTGGCTGCAAGTGGGAGCCGTTGTGGTTGCTGTTGTTGCGGCTGCGAGCGGTAACTGGCGTTGTTGCTGTTGTTGCGTTGCGCGCTGTAGCCACAGTTGTTGTTGTTGCGGCTGCTGCAGGGAGTGTCTGTCGTAGTTGTTGTTGTTTCGCTGCGCACGGTAGTTGTCGTTGTTGTTGTGGTGGCGACGATGGTAACTGTTGTTGTTGTTGCTGCTGCGGCTGCGCGGATAGCTGTGGTGGTTGTTGTTGTGGCGGCTGCAAGTGGGAGCCGTTGTGGTTGCGACTGGTAGCTTTGTTGTTGTTGTTGCTGTGGCTGCGGGCAGTAGTTGTCGCTATTGTCTGCTGTTGTTGTTGGCAGTAGAGATGATGAAAGCTCAAGTGCTGCTGATGCTGCAAGTCCCGAAAAAACACCGGCTGCGTAAAAAGTGGTCTGCTTCATTTAACCCAACTTCGCGAATTAATTGCTGGTCATCCCTCTTCCTCTTCCAAAAGCTCGCTCGCCGGCGCAGTGTTTAACAACGCCGTGTTGAGCCAAGTGCGCAGCGCAAACGTTTTTGTGACGTCTTCGTTGACCCTACATCGGACAAAGGCAATAAAACTGTCGCAATGGAGAAAGACGATTACAGAAGAAAAATGACTACAATACTGGGAGACATATAGAATTATTAAACAAGACCCAACATTAAGACTACAAAAGAAAAATAATGACTAAGTGGAAAAACTTTTTAAACTGGAGATTATTTCAAGGACCGAAAGGAATAAGCTCATTAATAATACAGCGTTCCCCCCAGGATATATGGTCACCCCAAAATACATAAAGAGAATATGCCTCTCAGACCCATTTGCTCATCAAAAGGCTCACCATCAAAAAATCTGTGCAAATTTATAATTGGTATTCTGAAGAACCTAACGACCGAGTCTTAATATAACATTAACTCATTAGAATTTAAAAACAAAATTAACAACACTTTTATCTTGGATGACGAAAGGTTGATTTCGTTCGACGTAGTGCCACTATTCCCGAGCATACCAACATACCTAGCAATGGATATTATTAGAAGGAAGTGGGAAAAAATAAGTCAACATACAAAAATTCCGGAGCAGCTCTTCATGACCATCATAAAATATTGCATCGAAGAAAACAGATATTTTAAATTTGAAGACAAAATATATGTAGGGTAGATTTCCCGGTTGTGTTTCACATGACGTTTCTCGCTTGTTATTCATCGTAGTGCTGTCAAATTCTGTACAGCGTCTTAACTTTTCATAGGTTAGTTTTTAAGTGTAAGTTAAGCCGAACACACCTACTCTGAATTTTTTTTTTTAGAACTCTGTTAAAGTTTTGCTCAAAAAGTTATTTAGCCGTTTTTATCAAATCAATTTTTTGGTGTAAATTATTGAAAAAAAGTGAGTATACACTTAGTTTTCGATCTCTTCTTGATCATGCAAAAAGAATTTCCGAAAAATTCTGCACTCTGAAAAAATTATGAGCTGTTGGAAAAAAATGGCGTCATCCCCGGTTGTGTTCCACCACCGACCTATTACTCATAGACACGCTGCGGAGTACAAAGTTGGCTGGCGCATCGTATTTTTTTTCTCTGGCGCCACGTCGCTCTCGGGTGTTGAGAGAGGCCAGCCGAACGCAATGCGCCGCTCAATTTGCAGGCGTAGCGTGGCGTTAGGGATTTTTTTACACCCGAGAGAGACGTGGCGCCAGGCTTTCGATATTTTTTTTTCGCGTGAGTATGAGCACTTTGACAAGTCTATTATATATTTTGTCGGTGGTTTAATGTAAAAAAATTATATGTTGTTATTATACAGTTGCCCTGAAGACGACAGCCGTTGACCTGTTGAAATATATTGGCATTAAATATCGAATCAAGTTATCAATTATAAATTTGCTGATCAAAGTTGAAACTACGCACATAACATTAGCACATATGTACATATGTAAAGTTGTCTTCGTATGCATATATGTACATGAAAAATGAGAGCTACACATACATCGGTAGAAAGGAAAAAGAACAAAAAAGATCAGCAAGTGTGTACAAGCAAGAAAAAGAACGCAAATAGCAAAAGTGAAAAAGAACTGTTTCAAGAAAAATACTTGTTGGAATTTGACGAAACAGATGAAGCAGTTGAAAAAATTACACCAGCATCGACAAGTAAAAAAGACAACGTAAAAGGTCAAAGTGAAATAGAATTATTGCAAGAAATAAACATGTTAAAAATGGAAGGAGCAGTTGAAGAAAACAGTAAAAGTTTACAAGAAATGGTAAAGTTGTTATCGCTAAAAATACAGGTGGACGAGATCGAACACGCGGAAAGTAAAATAAAGCCGGTCAGTTTTGCGAAAATTATACCAGACTTTGACGGTCACAGTGTTCAAGTCGAATATTGGTTTAATAATTTCGAACAGAATGCAGAAGCATACGAGTTAAGTGAGAAACAAAAATATATACAAGCACGAGGCAAAATGTCAAAGTCTGCTAAGTTGTTTCTAGAATCTGTATTTGTGAGTACATATCGGCAATTGAAAGACGCCGTAGTGGAAGAATTGAAGCGTGCATATTCTAGCGCAGATGTGCACAAAAAATTAAGAGAACGCGTCAAGTTGCCTGATGAATCCTTTCTCGATTATGTTTTTAATATGCGAAAGCTAGCCGCTCTTAGTGCCGACATAGACGTTGTTTCCGTGATCCGCTACATAGTCGATGGCATGCGTATCAAAAACGAATACAAATACAATATGTACATGTGTAAGGCATTCTACGAATTGCACGAGAAGTACGCGGTGTATGAACAAGTATGGGAAAACGAAAATAAAAGAACAAAATTAGACAGTAATGGCAAGAACGTTGTGCAAAGTGTAAAACAAAGTCGTTCAT
Source organism: Scaptomyza pallida (assembly GCA_018152965.1). Classification (NCBI taxonomy): domain Eukaryota; kingdom Metazoa; phylum Arthropoda; class Insecta; order Diptera; family Drosophilidae; genus Scaptomyza; species Scaptomyza pallida. The sequence goes on from JAECXP010000014.1 coordinate 504,582, forward strand.
CAGAACATTTGCGAAGAGATTGTAAATTGGAAATTAAGTGTTTTAAGTGTAACGGTAATGGGCACATTTCAAAAAATTGCCAACAAGTAACCAAGAACGTTAACGTTGTAAAAGAGAGCAAGCGTTGCAAAAAAGTTGTTTTTAAATAACGTCACAGTCGAATGCTTGGTTGATACCGGTTCTGACGTATCAATATGTATACAAAAATATAAAAAACGTCCAATTGCAAAGAAGTCATTCAGTTTTGCGCGGCCTTGGCGCAGTACAAACGCTGCCGATAGGTGAATTTTCGGGTGCGCTACAAGTCGATGGTATCACAGGTGTACAGAAAATCGTCGTCGTGGCAGACGCTAAGATGGAGTTTGACGCCTTACTCGGATACGATTTTGTATCCAAGTTTACTATGGTGCTGGATTAGAGAGGGGACACATTCATGTTGACAGCGGCGTGGGAGCACGATGAGCCTCTCAAAGAGTTAAGTATATATAATTTAGTCGAAGCTGATATTGATTTACACACCCCTTCGCAGTTTATGCCTGGAGTTTATGGTCTCGTCGTTAATTAAAGCATATAAGCCATCAGAATTGCCTATGGGCAAATTACTCCGTTTCGACAGCAGCCAAGTCGTCATTCGCCAATCGAATGTGAGGCCATTCTGAAACAAGTTGACGAGTGGCTAAATACAAACATTGTTCGAAAGTCTACATCCAACTTCGCAAGCAGAGTGGTGATCGTAAAGAAAACGGACGGCTCAAACAGAATTTGCATTGACTTCAGGCAGTTGAACAATATGGTGCTTAAGGATTGTTTTCCAGTTCCGCTTATGGATGATGTACTGGAAAAGTTGCAGGCTGCCAAGATTTTTGTAGTTATGGATCTGGAGAATAGTTTTTTCCACGTACCCATTGAAGAGGAGAGTCGCAAATACACTGCTTTTGTGACAAAGGAGGGCCTGTACGAATTCAACAAAGCCCCGCTTGGATTTACCAATTCACCTGCAGCATTTATACGGTTCGTTAATAGTATTTTCGACGGTCTTATCAAACAAGGCGTGATGCAATTATATATGGACGATATTATAATTTATGGACTATCGGAGGATGAATGCGTGACAAAGTTGAAGCTGGTATTAAAAGTCGCGTCGGACGCCCGGTTGAAAAATAAGGTGAAAAAATGTCGTTTTTTGGAGAGACGAATATAATTTTTGGGACATAAAGTTAAAGGTGGAAAGATCTGGCCTGGTTAGGAAAAGACAAACGCAGTCAAGCAGTTTGCAATGCCCAATAATATAAAGACAGTACGGTCTTTCTTTGGCTTAACGGGTTTCTTCAAAAAATTTATTAAAGGATACGCACAGATAGCTCGCCCGTTGACAATGCTCTTGAAAAAAGACGTGAAATTTAAGGTTGGGACTGCTGAGATGAACGCCGTTAACCAGTTGAAGGATGCGCTATGCACAGAGCCGGTTTTGCGAATTTACAGTAAATATGCACCAACGGAATTACACACATGCTTCAGCTGACGGATTTGGTGCAACCTTACTTCAGCAATTTGATCAAGAACTACACCCTGTATTTTTCTGGAGCAAGAAAACGTCATCATCAGATGCTAAGCGTCACAGTTATATACTTAAAGTCAAAGCTGCTCATCTAGCTATGCAAAAGTTCAGACATTATCTTTTGGGAGTAAACTTCACGTTTTTAACAGACTGCGCAGCATTCTCCCAAACCGTCAAGAAAAAGGACGTACCAAGAGAGGTTGCGAATTGGATCATCTGCATGCAGGATTATACTTTCGAAGTAGTACATCGACCAGCAACAAGAATGAGATACGTAGACTTTCTCAGCCGATATCCTGTCGTGCTTACAATTGGCTCTAAAGTCTCTGCACGTTTGAAAAAAGCACAGAGGGACGATGCATTAATCAGCGCCATAATGGAAATTCTCAAAACACAGCCGTACGATTATAGCTTAAAGGACAATTAGTCTATAAAGTCGTTGATGGAAATGAGTTGGTGGTGGTTCCTAAGAAAATGAAGCACGAGATAATATGCGAAGCGCACAATGTAGGACACTTTGCGGTTCAGAAGACCATGCACGGCATTCAGCAGCAGTTTTGGATTCCGCATTTGGAAAGAAAACTTGCCCAAATGGTCAAGAGCTGTATAAAATGCATTATTACAAACATAAAGCTTGGTAAGCAGGAAGGATTCCTTTGCTGTATTGACAAAGGTGGCCAACCGTTGCACACACTCCACGTCAACCATCTGGGTCCAATAGACGCAACGTCGAAAAAGTACAAATATATTTTTGCAATGGTGGATGCATTTTCCAAGTTTGTATGGCTTTTTCCAGTAAAATCAACCGGTTGTGAGGAAATGCTAAGGAAACTACAGAATTGGTCGGTCGTTTTCGGTATGCCATGTCGTATAATTAGCGATCGTGGATCCGGGTTTACGTCAAACGCGTATAAAGAGTACACAAAAATTAATGCTATCGAGCATGTTTTGACAACAACAGGAGTTGCAAGGGGAAACGGACAGATTGAGCCAGAAAACAGGTCGATATTGTCTATTATGTCCAAACTGTCGTCAGAAGAACCGGCTAAATGGTACAGGTGGGTGTCGCAAATGCAAGTTGCAATCAATTCGCATATTAATTGCTCAACGCTAAAGTCTCCGTTTGAGTTATTATTTGGAACAAAGATGCAAGTCAAGGTCAGCGATAAACTGCTACAGTTGCTTGAACAGGAAAGGTTAGAAGATTTTAATGCAGAACGCCAGCAGTTACGCGAAGAGGCCAAGGTGCAGATATTCAAAGCGCAAGAATCTTATAAAATAAACTATGACAAAAAGCGTAAAGGCGATCATGTGTACACGGAAGGCGATTTGGTAGCAGTAAAGCGAACACAATTTGTTGTGGGCTGAAAATTGGCGAGCAGTAGAGGGTCCGATCAAAACGTCTACAAGCGCGGATAATATCAAGCTATGGAAATGTGTGGAACAGAATGAAGAGCTAATGCCGTCTGGGACAGACGATGAGATTCAGGATGGCCGAATGTAAAGGGGTATCGATATATTGCAGTTTCGATAGGTATCGATGCTCAGCTGTTTGCGTAAACACACGATCGAGGCAGTAGAAAAACTAGCAAGTCGTAAAGCGTACAAGAGCTGCGTAGAAGTCGGAAAGTAGAAGTTGACGAGTCAAGTTGAACATTCTAAGTTGCTTAAGTTGAAAGTTGTTTAGTCTTAATCGTTGTGGATTCGAAATCGATATTTTATATGCATTAAACACTGTTACTCCTATTTAGTTAATAAACATTACAAACATTATTATAATAAAGATTACACAAATATCACTGAAAACCACTTAGTAATCAGAACTTGTTATTTTGACCGCAAGGAATTACAATGCATTAGAAATAAACGAGTTTTTATTAAAATCATTTTAAAGTAAAGAAATGGCATATAACTCTATTGATTCTGTGATTGAAGTCGAAGATGCAGTTCATTACCCCGTCAAATTTCTTAATTCATTAAATCCGTCTGGCCTCAAAATAATTAACTTTAAATATTGGTTCACCTGTAATGTTGCTCCGCAACTTGAAGCCGCCAAAACTGTGCAATGGTACAAGATTGCAAGTTATAGGTCTTCATAAAAATGTTGTCGAAGCAATGGTCTTTACTGGCAATGGATAGGGGAAACGGTTCTAATACCGATAATTCCATTAATACCTTCTGATGCTGAATTGCCATTTCAATTTAAAAGATTGCAATTTCCTTTAAAAGTTTGCTTTGCCCTAACAATAAATAAGTCACAGGGACAAACTCTGTTTTGATCGAATTTTTTAAGCAACCTTTTCAATCTCTGTTTTGTTGATAGGGTCGCTAAGATTAAACATCTTTCGAATGCAGTTTAATGCTGTATTCATAATCATGTTGTTTGGGTGTTTTGAGACAAAAAATCAAAATGCGTCCGGATACGGTTGGTTTCTTATACCATTTGGTTTTTTGTATGTTTACCTGTATTTGTACTATTATGTCCAGGTACGGTAACTTTCCATCTGTCTCTAATTCCGTCGTAAATTGGATGTTTTTGTTGAAGGAGTTTAGCGCGTCTAAAGTGACTTTAATTTACTTTTTATTTATAATTGCGAACAAATCATCAACATATTAAGTTTCCATTCTTGGTGAGTTTTTCAGTTTTTTCTATTGAGTTGTCCAAAACGATAATGGAAGAAATTTTGGACAACACAATAGAAAAACTTTAAAACCCACCAAGAATATACTGAAAACTAGTTGATTACTCCACGTCGAACAGGGCTGACGTGTAAAATTGTTAGAAAATTTGAAATGTGAAATTAATGTTATTTATTTATTTGTGTCAAATGTATTTATTTACTTACCCAAAGCAAGGATTGTCAAAATGCCATTACAGGTACCACAGTTAAATTGCACTAAAACCTTTCCACATCTTAATGGTCAAATAGCTGAACCATTAAATACAACCTGGGAAAAAAAAATATTTTCGGGGGGGTTTGAAAGAAAATGATCCCAAACATTTTTTATGCGTGTATTTGGACAACTTTGTGTATTTTATTTTTTTGAAATTTTTTTTTAAACCATTATCCATGAAAAAATTCGACTTATGAAGACTTCGAGTTAAGGAATTGCTCATGAAAACTCTAGATTTTGGCGAAAAACAATACAATTACTGAAATGCATGTTTGTATGCATATACATATTTTTATTTGTATATGTAGTTACAGTTACATATCAAGTCCTCTTGTTACAGAGTTACTGTGGGGTAAAATACAGAGTAATTTGTGGTTAAACATTTATTTCTTTCTTGTTTGTTTCCGTGAAAAGGGATTCTAATATGTTTAATGCTTTATAATGACCGTCAGTTGTATTACTATTTGTTTGTAAATATGTGTTCAAAATCGTCAAGGAATCCGCCACATCATTCGTGGATGGTTGTAGGATCAATTCTTCCTCCGAACTATCGTCATCATCTTCCGTGGCATTTGAATTTTGATCAACTGGCTTTGAACAGTAATATTCAATAATGTCAAAAGCTTTTTTCCACTCCAAGCTAAGATGCAAGTGAGATCGGTTTGAAATTGGAAATGATTGAGACAACCTTATATGAAAAATTTGTGTGTCAGACAGGAACAAAACATTTTTAAATCTCACGCTGACATTGTAAACGCGCCTTTACGCCAACAGTGAGTCGAAGAACATGTGAATAATTTTTCATAACCTGGGACTTCCCCGAAAAATTCGAATTAAGGGGACACGTGCCAAACATAGAATTCGAGTTATGGAGATATTCGCGTTATGGAAGTTCGAGTTATGGAAGAAACATTGCATACATTTTTCGCTCTAAACGCGACTGCCACTCGATTAGATTCGAGTTAAAGAAAATTCGAGTTAGGGAAGTTCGAGTTATGGAAGTTTGACTGTATTATAAATTAAATTTTATTTATATATGTATTATATTTTGATTTTTGTCTAAGTATTTTTAATTTTCTTAACTTCCTCATAAATTGCCAAAGTTGTGGCAGGCCAATAAATGGAAATAACAATTGCCACTAAACAACTAAATATGATGTGTATGCATACACGCACACACACATGTAAATGCAGGCCACAGGAAAAAAGAAATACACAAAATCTTAACAAAAATAGCAAAGCATTTAAAGATCTTGTCATTCATTTTCTGAATCAGAATTTATCTGCATGCGTGAACATTTGTATGGTGATGGCGTTGACAACATTGGTTGCTAGTGTCATCGAAAAAAATAAGAAAGAATGCACAAGAAAATGCAAAACTGAAATTTGGACAAAGCTAGGCCAGCAAGAACCAAGCGCGGTATACATATGTAGATATGTATCTGTACTTTGTTTTTTTTTTTTCTGGAAGTGCAGCCGATTCATAAAAACTTAGCTCACGCAGACTGTGTGAGCTGCCTCACATACATATGTATGTATGTATGCACACTTTCTGAGACGGGATGCCTGAGACGAAAAAGCTCTTTTGAAAGCTGTTTGCAATTGCAACCTCTTTAGTTTAGAAATTTTTGGGTCAGAGCAAAATTTTGTATCGAATTAACTATTTCTATTTTGAGCTGTGATAATTTTAAACATTTGATGATTGCTTTTTTTCTTTTTCTCTTTGCTCATTTCGGGGGGAGTTTGAACCCCCAAAACCCCCCCTGCGTGCGCCACTGGTTTGAGCTTATTAGCAATCTCAGAATTTGTAAATCCAAGACTGAACAGTTTGAGGTAATAACCTCACTTGCTTTCAAATTTCTCTCTAAATGGTAGACAACGTAAATATCATTGCGTGGAATGCCAGGGGTATTCAAAACAAAAAATAAGAATTTCGTCACTTCCTGTTTGACAATGACATTGACGTCATGCTTTTTCCCAGGGGGCCACGAAAACCCCTCAAAAAAACAGCTTTTTCAGGCCGACATACATATGTTATCTAGTGCATATAGAAATTTCATTCTGGGAGGTGATTTTAATTGCAGACATCAATCATGGGGATGCTCGACAGCGAGCTGCAGAAACTTTTATTTAATGCATCCCGCTGAACATACCTATTACCCCGCAGGAAGTCACGGGCAACCCACAACTTTAAATTTTTTTCTTACAAATCGTCCCGCTTGCCTAGTAAGCCCACGAGTGGTACACACATTAAATTCTGACCACCTGCCAGTGCTGCTAGAGGTTACAGTCAAATCTGCCGCTACCACAAGTTGCTACTACTTCGACATAAAAAGTGCAAACTGGGTGAGATTCACCCGTTTCATCGAGAACTCGCTTCCTCACATAAACTTGAACACAGTGTGCAGCACAGAAGATATTGATTATATGATAGACGTCTTTATTGAAGTCCTTCGTGAAGCCAAAGATGTTAGAATCCCAAAGAAACAGGTGAAAATTTTTCCCAAAACCTCTACCGCAGAACATTTTTAGCCTTATAAAGAGTAGAAATATACGACGGTGCACCTGGCTAAGGTATCGACACCAATCCGATCACATCCTTTTCAAGTGGAAAAAGGGTTCTTCCCCTTTTTGGAAACTGTCCAAAATTATTAGGAAAAAACGCCAGAACATTCCAACATTAGTTAGTAATAACATTCGTCAATCGACAGACGAAGAAAAGGCTGAGGCATTAGCTCAATCGTTCTGGGCTGCTGGGCTAGGTGATCCGGCAACTAAAGCCGCCGTCGATGCCTCAATTCTTGCAGTTGCGCAATTGTCCAAAGGGCCACTAAATAAATACTATGTTAGCACCAGCGCCATAAAAGAGTCACTGCATAGGCTTAAAAAGAAGAAATCTCCGGGGATCGATAAAAATGACAATCTATGCTTAAAAGCTCTACCTATGAAGGGAGTCAGGTTTCTTACTTGCATAGTCAATAAATGCTTAGAGCTATGTTATTTTTCCTCCGTCTGGAAATGTGCCAAAGTAGTTCCTATCATAAAACAAAACAAGCCTGTCGAACTGCTCTCTTCCTACAGGCCTATTAGTCTTCTGTCGGCAGTCAGCAAAATCTTAGAAAAGGTTATTAAAGAAAAGCTAACTTATTTTATTGATAATTATTTATTAATAATAACCTCCCGAGCCATCAATTTGGCTTTAGATGCGAACACAACACTGTTCAGCCCCTTTGTAGGATCATGTAGCTTATCGCCTATATTATATAATATATACACTTCTGATCTCCAAATATTACCCCATTGCACAACATCGGTCTTTGCGGATGACACAGCAATTTTATGGGGGCATTCTCTCTGCAGATATATCTCGAAACCTCCAAGCAGCATATGACTCTCTAAATACATATTTCTCCCAATGGAGAATTCTAGTCTGCCCAGAAAAAACTAAGGCAATATTTTTCACAAAAAAACGAAAGGAAATCTACGTACCAAGAACAGACATCAGATTGGGCTCGGAATATATACAGTGGGATCCAAATGTCAGGTATTTGGGCATTACTCTAGACCAGTGGTCGGCAGCGACCAATGCACAGTGCATAGAAAAAAATTAAAAAGCAGCGCAGTCGCTCACAGACAGTGTAAAGACTTCGTGTGCCCTATGCACAATTGCTCGGGCAGAGAAGCAAGAACCGTTTTTGACTTCGGTTCTTGTCCACGCACACAAACACGCAAAATTAACGCAAGTGTATGGGTGCCGATCACTGCTCTAGACAAAAGACTTACTTTCAAGGACCACAAAACCAATACTAACAAGAAACTCAGACATATAGTCCGTACGCTATATCCGTTTATAAACTCAAGATTAAATATAGAAAACAAAATGTTTTTGTTTAGGTCCATCTTCCAAGCGGTAACTTTCTACGGAGCACCTGTCTGGTCAGATATAGATATAGCTAAATGTCACATAAGCCAATTGCAAATCAGCCAAAATAAAGTCTTGAAGCTTATTATGAATCACCCGTGGCATCATTCTACGATTGATCTACATTTTCGAGCCAAAGCTGAAATGGTAGATATTAGATTATTGCGGCAATCGGAAAACTTCATAACTTAGTGTCAAGAATCAACCTATATTATTTAGTTTTAGTTTTAATTTAGTTTGTAAGATTCCTTGGGGTTTTCCATTTCTTTGATTTTTCCCCCAAATAGTTATGTCATCGTATCCGATGACCGGAAGAACTGTGGATGGTTCTGAAGGGCCAGCTGGGGCTACCGGACGGGTCGCAGGTTGCGGATAGCGAACGGCCTCTAGATTTAGTGGTTAGCTGCGAATAAGCCTTTTTGGCAAATAAGCAGTCCCGGACAGCAGCAGCCATGCGGATGTTAACGTATTGGTGATAAGGCGCTTGTTTGACGGCCTTCAAAATTGCAGTCTTACACAAACCCAACTTCCCACACATATACCTACCCATCCCATCCCACATCTCATACCTGGGCTGGACTAAGGTGTTATCCGACCCGTGCCGAGAGTCAGCCTGGCTGAAGGCCCAGGTCTACCAAAAATAGTTCAGTCTCTAACGCGAGGGCTCAGCGCTTGGCAACCGCTGTTCTATCAGAGCCTTACCCGGGTACTGCGGATCTCTGCCCGGGTGGACCATCCCCTTCTCCGCCACTCGTGGGTCCTTATTATGAACAGAAATAAAGAAGAAAAAACAACAACAAAGGTACGGTGTCCGGAGCACCTAAAAACCGGAGGGAGCAACCAGCTCCGTCATTACTGGCTCTCACCCGAGCACTCCCAGGCATTGCCACCCAATGCCAAACCTGGACAGTCCAGTCCTGTCGGCATCAAAGCCACCAGTAAGCCTTCGGCTGCTGGCGTGTTAGCCGGCGGTTCGGGATCTGCTCCGGGAAGTAGCAGGGTAGCCGTGGGCCAAATTAGTAAGGCTAATCCTGGCAAACCTCAAGATGGATCCGACATCAAGCCACCAGCGTGGCTGGCGTGTCTGCCGCGATCCTGAATGGGGGTGAGCCGGTGATCAGCAGACGAGCCGCCGACTTTACCAGGACGGACCCGGCCAAGGCAAAGCCAAATGACAGGCGCACAGCCAAGCGCATTCTTACAAGGAATGCCACTAATCCGATTACCGGGGAGCAGACGTCTGAGCAAGACTTCGCGAAGGTGCAGGAGGATATGGCGTGGGCAAAGGCCGTACTACCTGGCTTCTCGCTAGAAACCCCCACCAAACCTAAGATGGCTGAGAAGAGGAAGCCGTCCCTGGAGGTGCAGAGCACTTCAAAAGACCACGTCAGGTCCGACGCCAGCCAAGAAATCCTTCGCGGAAGTGGCTAAGGACAAGATCTATTGGCGTGATCGATAGGCAAACGCGGAAGGACGAATCCCCAAGCACCAATGGAGATGGATCCAGGTTGCACTGACACCAATTGCGATCAAATGTGGCGCGAGAACCCTGGCCCGCCGCCCTCTTGCGAAGACGCGGGTTGGTATCAGGGTCGGTAAAACTTATAGCGTGTGGTGTGCGCGTTCCGTGGCGCTGTACAAGCGGCCGTAGCTCTTCTAAGGAGGTCTACCCAGGAGCGAAGCTGGAGGCGGTGGTGCTAAAGACATCCCGTCTAGACCGAGAGCGAGGGCGTGGCTGCCGAGTGAGCCATCGGAGCCAGCGGAGATCTTGGGGCTCTCAGCTGTTTAACCCGCACCTGGGTACAAACAGTTGGAGGGTCCTCAGGTCGGAAGACTAACCGGGCGAGTATGCAGGTGGTCTTCCAAATTGACGGCGCGAGCGCGGAAAACATACGCTGCTACGGGGGGCCGTGAACTACGGCTTCACTAGGGTAGCCATGAAGGTCTACAAGACAGACACCGGGGCGCAGCACAACCTGGCCGGCGGTGTCGACATTGAGTCGGAAGACGTACCAACTGGCGACGGGGAGGAGGAGATGGATGTCGGAGAGGACGCTGCACAAGATGTCCTCGATGACGACGTTTCTCCGGCTCCAGTACGGCACCGCGTTCGGTCGCATGTATACGGAGGAAGAGCTGTTGGGCGAAGTGGGTGGGGAGGCCGAGTCGGAGGTCACTCTGACGGAGGGCAGTGCTGCCTTACATGATGCGGATAGTACAAATAAACCTGCATCATAGTAAGGCAGCATCGGCTGACTTCTACTTCGCTTGGCACGGGGCGAAGTAGACATGGTCCTTGTCAGAGCCGTGGATCCCTGGCAACAGGATCTGCGGCTTGCGGACTCCCAGTACACCATTTTCCACGGTAACGGTAAGGATAAGCTGCGCACCTGCATATTAACTAAAAGCATTTCACGCATTTCTTCTCCCTCAATTTAGTGACGGGGACACCACAACCATCGGTCTGGGTTAGAAACCCGCAAACTCCGACTGACATCCTTCTTTTGGCCCATGACACCCAGGGCCAGATTCCTTCAAGGACATTCCAGGAGGTGGTTGCACAAGTGCCATGGATAAACAAAGCCTCATCATCGGAGGCGATGCCAACGCCCATCACTCACGGTGGGGCAGCACCAATATCAACGAGAGGGGTGAGTCTCTTTTTGAATACCTTCTTACCACTAACCTACATTTATGTAATAGGGGTACAGACCCACTTTTGTTATAAAAAATAGATCTGAGGTCCTTGATATAACCCTTGTATCGAGTGACATCAGTAGTCAGGTTGATAACTGGAAGGTTTTAAGCGATCATTCCTTTTCCGATCATCGCTATATCGAGATGACCATCTCAGCACCCTGTTCAACCCCCAAAGTCCCAAACCTAAAAAAGACAAACTGGGGAATGTATGTGAGGATACTGCGAGAAACCCTTCCGCAAAACCTCCCTCTACGGAACTCCTGACCAGGAGTACGTAGAAAATATAAATAACCAATTCACCTCCGCGTGTAATAAGGCACTGGACAAGCTTGCCCTCTAAGTAGATACATAGAGACCCACAAACCACCATGGTGGTCAAAAGTCTCGATAACGCAGGGAAGAAGTGTGGACAAACCTTTAACCTCGCCAAAAGAACAGGTACGGACAGGGGCTGGGACCTTTACAAGAAAGAATTATATTCCTATAAGAAACAGATCAGACAGGCGAAGAGAACCTCGTGGGAGACTTTCTGCACCAATATAGAGAGTACCTCTGAGGCCTCCCGCCTTAGAAAGATAATGTCTTCTACACCAAGTCCACCAGGACTTCTACAGGACGGGAGGGGCAAATGGACTCAGTCCAGCGGCGAGTCCTTAGATTTGCTTCTCAACACCCACTTCCCAGGGTGCACACATACAACAACCCACACCCAGCGAAACTGCTCAACCATTCATAACCCTGAATCTATAGTTAATGCAGAAAGATTAAATGGGCTATCGGTCCTTTAAGCCCTTCAAATCGCCAGGCCCGGATAAGATATTTCCGGCACAGCTGCAACACAGCCTACCCTATATAAGTAGATGGCTGGAGGCTATCCTTCTGGGATGCCTGAAGGCTAACTACATTCTAATAACTGGAGAATAGTTAAAGTAGTCTTTATGCCCAAAGCGGGTAAACCATCCCATGTAAGACCAAACGATTATAGACCAATAAGTCTCTCTTCCTTCCTACTCAAAACCCTGGAGAGGTTGCTGGAGATTCATCTAAGACAGTTAATCAGACCAGATTCACTTTCGAGGACTCAACATGCATATACCAAGGGAAAGTCTATAGAAACTGCCCTTCATGGACTAGTCTCCAGAATAGAGTATTCACTTGACTGTAAGGAATACGCCTTGGTGGCATTCCTGGACATAGAGGGGGCATTCAATAACATTCTCCCAGGGCCATTACTGCAGCGCTGACTGTACTCGGGGTCGACGAGCCAATGGTGGAACTTATCGACACCATGCTTACCAGCAGGGTTGTTGTTTCAAACTAGGGGCTTCGGAGGCTCGGGACGTGTCAATGGAGGTACCCCTCGGGGCGGGGTGTTGTCCCCCTTTCTCTGGGTCGGACGGTCAACCAACTCTTACGACTACTGGAGAGAGAGGGGCACACAGCGATCGCCTATGCTGACGTGTGGCCATTATAGTGCAGGTAATTCGCTCAAACCCTGAGCGATCGTTTACAGCACGCATTGCATACATTGGAAAAGTGGGCCACAACATGTGGATTAGGGGTTAACCCAAGTAAGACAGAACTTGTGCTCTTTACAAGGAGTATAGCTGCCGACTTCACCCTACCTAAGCTCGACAACACGAGCCTCGCACTGTGTAGCAGTGCCAATATCTCGGTGTAGTTTTGGACAGGAAACTAAACTGGGACGAAAATATTAGGCAACGCATAACCAAGGCCAGCACGGCACTTTGTGCTTGTAAGAAATCAATAGGATCAGGTGGGGCTTCTCTCCGTCGGTGGTACACTGGCTTTACACGGCCGTGATTGGACCAATTCTGTTATATGGTAACCTAGTCTGGTGGCCAGCTCTGGCAAAACCTGCTAATCTCAAGCATTGCATAAAGTGCAAAGAGTGCGTCCATCTGCATAAGCGGGCACTACGTACCACCCCAAATGAAGCTTTAAACACCATGCTTCACCTGCTACCTCTTGATCTCGCAGCAAGGCAGCTAGCAACTAACTCTGCCCTGCGGATTCGAGAGGCGATGGATGGAGAGGAGGCAATCTGGGACATACCTCAGTGCTTGGTCTCCAGCGACATTCCATCTCGCACTGATTACTGTGTCCCAGCTCGCTTTTAACAACAAGTACAGCGTGACTATACCCAGCCGGGGGGCATGGCAAAGTCAATATAAGCCTAAATCGAACTCGGTATCCATCTATACTGATGGATCGAAACTCGACGACAAGGTTGGAGGGGGTTTATTCCTCTGATTTGGGTATGCAATCTCCTTTAGACTCCCGGACCACTGTGGCGTCTATCAGGCGGAAGTGCGAGCTATCCAGGAAGCCACATTCACCTAAAGTCGCTCGGAGTCCTTCCGGGAGTGTAACTATCTTCTCGGACAGTCAGGCAGCCCTAAAGGCACTTGACTCGAACATTAATAACGCACAAACGCTGACTGAGTGTCGCCAATCTCTTAATGAGATAGCTCAACACCTCAGTATATGCCTGGTGTGGGTGCCTGGTCACCGTAACATCGAAGGTAACGAAATGGCTGACGAGCTGGCTAGAAGGGTACCTGCGAGACTCTTCTACCGAGGTGGTAACGTTGGTATGCCACAGCCTCGTTCGACCAAATAGAATTTCACCCTGCGTAAGCACTCAGGTGGAACGACCCTGTGGTGCGAATCCCGGCTGGCCTTTACTTGAGCACTTCCCTTCTGCGTGGGTTCTCTTTTTTGGGCCTTCGGCCTTGTTGTCGCCGCCGTGCTTGTCCATCTCGTGGGCTGCTTGGGGGGGGTGTGACCTTTCTGCTGTCCGGCGCTGTGTGTTCCTGGCCCTTTTTGTTTGGTTGTTTTGGGCTTGGTTTGGGTGTGTTTTTGTGTGGGCTTGGGGGGTAGTTATGTCATCGTATACGCTAATGTTATGTTTGTAAGCAAATATCTAAGTAGAAAAGGCTTAGTTTTTAGTCTAAACTCTTAAATTATTGTAAGATACCATTCACAAAAATCTGTAATTATAACAAAGAGTTGTAAAGTATTTATTTATTCATTCAATATTTATTCATGTTTATTTATATTGATTGCATATGTTAAGTACCGATATATCGTGAGTTAGTATTCTAAGTACCGATGTTAGTATTAAGTATTTTTATCGAAAACGGTGCGTCTGGCCACACCAGATCGCTCTGCGTCTTCTCTTCCGGTAACCAAGGCGACGACACGCAATTGCGCGCTATCATCAATTTAAATAAAATAAAATAAAAGCCATCATCGATATAAATCTAAATAATTAAGGAGTTTTCAACTCGGAAGTGGAAAACCCAAACACATCAAGCATTATTTCTGCAGTTTGACCAATATGGGTCTAACTAAAAACGAGATGTCGAATATGCTGAGGACGCGCGGAGTGGAAGTGCCACCGTCGGCAACTCTAGCGCAGCTGCGTCGGTTGATCGTGGAACTAGACAAGCTGGACTCGCCACCAAACGCACCCGCTGCCGCTCCGCCGTCTGCCAGCACCCCAACAAATGCAAAGCCAGATGCACTTGTCGTTAACACGACCCTGCCGTCTGCCGTCGGCATATTCATGCCGCCATTAAATGCGCCTGAAACTGCCGTCGCCCCGCCGTCTGCTGTCGCTACGTTTTCTGCTGTCGCCCCGCCGTCTGCTGTCGCCACGTTTGCTGCCATCGCCCTGCCGTCTGCCGCTACTCAGCTGTCTGCCGTCGCCCAGCCTGTGCTCGACACCGCCGTCAACGAGATACTGCCGCCCGCTGTGCCGAACGCTGCCGTCGCCCCGCCGTCTACTGTACCAGCTGCCGCCCTACTGCCAGCTGCTTGTCCCCCGTCGTCGGATCTGGATGAGCAACTGGCGGTATTGAAGAAGCAAAAAGAAATCTTAGAGCTGCACCAGCAGATCGCAAACCTGCAAGCCAACTTCGGCACCGCCACTAGTGCATCGAATCCGTGGGTGACGGACAGTAGCGTTATCGAATCAATGATCCCAAAGTTTTCTGCGGACGATGCATATGACGTGCATAAGTGGATCAAAGATTTTGAGGATGCGAGTGACATGCTACAGCTGGACGACAGATTAAGGTTAGTCGCATGTCGGCGGCTGTTGGAGGGCACAGCAGCAGAGCTCGTACGTACAATAACAGTGAGGAGCTACGAGCAGCTCAGGGATACCCTACGTCAGGAGTTAGGGCTAGTGAAGAGTGTCGAGGAGGTGTACCTTGCGTTACGGAACAGGCGCCGCAAGCAAGGGGAGAGTCACCTACGGTACGCAATAGAGATGCAGGAGATCGCTCTGAGCGCACCAATTCCTGAGTCAGAACTTGACTTAATCATTGAAGGACTGCGCGATAGCTCAGCTGCGGTGGGCATGTTGTATGGAGCCAAAAATGTTGCCGATCTGAAGTTGCTGCTTGGAAGGTACGAGCGCCGAAAAGCCCAAATGAATGCGAGCCGACAAGTGGCTGCCGTCAGTCAACCTCTGCCGAAGCAAGCTGCCGTCCCCACACCGCCGTCGAGAGCTGCCGTCCCTGAGATAAGAGAGGTGCGATGCTTCAACTGCTCCGAGTTCGGGCATTATAAGTCGCACTGCCCGAAGCCATACAGGCCCGCAAATTCATGCTTCAAGTGCGGGCAAACGGGGCACGCTTACCGAAGTTGCCCTCTTAGACTAGGAAGCACCATCGCTACCAACGCTGCCGCTGCCGTTGCTGCTGCCGACTGTACATTTAAGTCTGCTGAAGAAGGAGAATTGATCGAGAAGGTTGATCATTTACAGGTGGTAAGTGTTGCTTTTGTTTTTAGATCAAGTGAAAAGCAGTGAGTTTACAAATATTCTCTCCCTCCTCGATTCTGGTAGTCCTAGAAGGTTTATTCGGCAATCGGAAGTGCCACCCTATTATAAATTGAAGTACTGTCCGATAAACTGCCGCGGGTTGGGCAATAGCCGCCTTACGTTCCTGGGAAAGGTTCACTACTGTTTTGTCAGGGGGCGCTGCACTTGTAGTTGTAATTGAAAGTCGTTAAATTAAATACACGTTTCGCGTGTAGGTTATATATTTAAAACTGCAACTTTATTAGACGGAATACACTTGTAAATTTGAACTACTTTACATGCGATTATGTTAATAGCCGCTAGGCTGTTAAGGGCTGCCATCGGCTAGCGAGCTTGGCTTGTGGTGAGTTTCTAGCGATGGCAGTGCTGATCATTTGGAGTTATTTTATACCCGCTGTTTGGCATAAACATACTCCCCCCCTTTGCAAGGAGTGCAAGAATATGGAGAAAGGGGGGATCGGAGACGATGCAGGGCTGAGAATTATGCCGGGCATGATCCCGACCACATCCAGCCGAAAACGGTGTTTTGGGCCACCGGGATGCCATTTTGACCGGGAATGAGGCCAGGCACTAGGATTTCCTGAAAAACATCGGCAGCGAGTATCAAGAACACTCGTTTGGGTCGGTCCCATGCCTTGTCCGAAGGAATTATATTGGAAAAAACGGCCTGGACACTCGTTGGGATCGCCTTCACGGGGGTCATCACCAACACATCCTCTTCCACTTTGAGCACCAACTCTCGCGTAAAGGACGAAGTCTTATTGTGCAGGAAAACCGTGCAGGCCTCATCCGCACCAACGCTGATGACGGATAGGCTGAGAGATTTTGCCAAAGGTGCGTTGATGCGGCTTATTGGAGCGCACGCGTCCACAAGTCCAACCAGCTCGAACGATTTCACACCGTTGTTAAGGTGTACGGAGACGGTCGGTAACACAGCTATGCGCTGCAGTTCCAACAGGGACGTCAAAGATGTTAATATCGCCGGCTGCGCCTCTGGGGAGGGAGACGCTGACCGCTTCCGTGCCACGTCCAGACATTGTTGCACCGATGAAAAGCTGCCTGGCTTGGGATCGGGGGTAGGCGACGTTCACCGCTTCCGTGCCACCACCAGATGCTGTTGCACGGACGACACTTGCTCAGACAGGTGTCCCCCGAATGCTGGTGTGCCAGACAATTGGGGCAGTACTTATTAATAAGCACTGCCCGGAGTCGCTTATCGCCCGATAAGCGCAGAAAACGCGCACACTTGCGCACTGCAAACGCGGCAGCGAAATGATTGTGTTCCGCGTGCTCGACGCTCCTCCAACGCTTGTGCCTTCCGTGGTGCCATGCTGTGGAAAGAGAGAAGGAGAGAAAACGAAATGTATTTGGAGTTTACATTCATGGCACATTACATGGCACCCAATTCGGGAGTACGTGGATGCTAACGTTGGGAGTTTGGAACGGATGTGTCCACAGGAAGTAGCAGTAGTTTAGCTACAGGGCGTTTTAACACCCCTTGGCTGGTGCGTACATCGACCACTCTGACTTTATTATCCTGGCCGGGATAAGCCTTTAGGACGCGTCCTAGACGCCATTCCTTGGTTGGAAGATTGTCTTCTTTTACGATGACCATATCGTTAAGTTGAAGATCGCGTGTTGGAAATTGCCACTTGTTGCGTTTGTGGAGTTCTTTCAAGTACTCTTCTCTCCAGAGCTTGCAAAACTGTTGGTTTAAGGCCTTTAAGCGTTGCCATCGATTAATAATGGAAGATGCCGTTTCATTAATTTCTAGCTCGGATATTGAGAGAAGAGGCCCGCCTGTCAGAAAGTGGCCCGGCGTGAGGGCGAGAAGATCGCTTGGATCTTCTGACATGGGCGAAATAGGTCTTGAGTTAAGACACGCTTCAACCTTAGACAGCAGAGTGGAAAACTCCTCGAATGTATACTTTGTTGAAGAAGTGGATTTTTAAAATAGGGTCTTGAAGCTTTTAACACCCGCCTCCCAGAGACCACCCATGTGCGGCGCACTTGGTGGATTGAAATGCCAGGATAGGCCGGTATGGCTGTACTTAGCCAAGATTGCATCTATGGCAACTTCTGCGCATTCCTTTGAGAGCGTTCTCGAAGCTCCGACAAAGGTTTTCCCACTGTCGGAATACAGATGCAGAGGACAGCCCCGGCGGGACGCGAATCTCGAGAAGGCAGCTAGAAACTTCTCTGAAGTGAGATCACTAGTGGCTTCGAGATGGATCGCTCTCGTGCAGAAACACACAAAGACAGGCTCTGCCAGTATAATTCTTGATCTCAAAGGGGCCTGCGAAATGGAAAATGTGGCTCTTTCGACGGGCAAGTCTCCCATAAGCTGCGTTTGGAGGTTTTTCCTATGGATTATACAGACCTTACAGGAGGTGATAATGGATTTAACTAGTGTCCTGAGTTTGGGTATCCAGTATTTACAGCGGATAAGGCGCATCGTGGATTGGTTCCCACCATCAAGGGAAATGAGGTGGGTAAATTGCACCAAAAGGCGTGAAAATCTACACTCATATGGTAGGAGGATGGGATGACGCTCGTCATAGGTCAGTTCTTCGGATTGCCTTAGTCGGCCACTTGCTCTCATTATTCCCTTTTGTTTGTGCTGCTTGATCGTGGTGTCTGCTTATTTTGAAGAAGAGCGCAATACTCTTGGGAATACACAGTTTGCTGTGTGAGGATAATGAGCTTTTCTTGGGATTCGGTAAGCTCTTTGCTGCTAAGCTCAATTGGGTAGCGAAAACCTCTTCTCTTACAGCGCTGAAGGAACCTCAGTACGTAGGCAGTAACTCGGATAGCATTGGGGAAGGTAGAAAAACGATCGAGAAAGGTAAGCGACTGCCCAATTTTTTCCTAAATTGCATTTGATAACACGTTGTTCTACAACCGTCTCATGCGTGCACTCGACTGGGGTTGGCCATTGATCCCTGGGCTGAGCTAACCACTCTGGGCCATTCCACCACAAGGTGCTGTTGACCAGATCTTTTGGTGAAACGCCTCTACTGGCCAAGTCGGCTGGGTTTTGCTCGGAACATACATGGGACCATTGTTTGACTTCAACAGATTGCGTGATTTTTGCGACTCTGTTTGCCACAAAGGTGGTCCAGTTTCAAGGAGGTTTGCTCAACCATGCCAACACGATCGTGGAATCTGTCCAATAATATGTAACATATTGCTTGGCAGGTAGTTGTGGAAGCAGCACTGACGCCAACTCTGACAACAGTACTGCTCCGCACAGCTCCAATCGTGGCACGGATATGGTCTTTACAGGAGACACCCTAGTTTTGGCGGTGACAAGGAAAACGGAAACGCCTTGGTGGCTTTCAACACGAGCGTATATAGCAGCACCATAAGCGCGTTGAGACGCGTCGCAAAAACCGTGAAACTCTATGGTGGATTGCGCATGAAAATGGATCCATCTAGGAATACGAATTTTACGCAAATCAGGATAGGTCAATGGGAAATCCTGCCATTTTAGGAGTAGATCCTTTGGCAGTGCTTCATCCCAACTGAGGTCGCAAAGCCAAATCTCTTGAATAAAGATTTTGGCTCGCACGATAAAGGGTGCAAGCCACCCGGCGGGATCGAACAGTTTCGCTGTTTGGGACAGGACTTCCCGCTTGGTACAGGTCTCATTTGACGGCAGTGGAGCTGGAGTGAAAAAGAAGTCATCAGTGGTGGCTTGCAGCGGATACCTAAAGTCTTGGCCGTACTCGCATCATTGATCTCCAAGAAATCTTCGCGCAGTAATTGATCCTTTGGTATATCCTTAAGCACTTCTTTCGAGTTGGATGTCCGTTTTCGAAGAGGAAAACCGGCACTTTCAAGAGCGGAACGTAGCTCTGAAATGGCTGCCACGGCTTGTCGCTTGGAATGTGCCCCCAGGACGTCATCGACATACATGAACTTGCTGATGATGTCGCTGGCGAGTGGATAGTCATTCTTGACATCTTTAGCTACTTGCTGTAGGACCCGAATGGCTAGGAAGGGGGCACAATTCACACCAAACGTGACTGTTTTGAGTTCGTAGTCACAAAGATCCTCATTCACATTGCGAAAGAGAATCCGTTGGAAAGGTGTGTGCTTTGGATGGACCAGGATTTGCCGATACATTTTGGTTATGTCGGCATTAAAAACGAATTGAAAGAAGCGCCATTTAAGGATTTAAACGGTCAAGTCGAATTGTAGGATGGGCCCCGGATGAAGGATATCATTCAGGCTGCGACCGTTCGACGAAAGATTGGAGGCGTTAAACACGACACGGACCTTGGTCGTGGTGCTGTCGGGTTTTAAAACAGCATGGTGTGGCAAATAGAAGTTGTTGCCATGGTCATTTTGAGGGACTTGCTCCATGTGACCTAAGTCCAGATACTCTTGGATAACTGAGTCATACTGGGCTTTGAGGGAAGTGTCTCTCTTGAGACGGTTCTCATTTCTTAAGAATTGAGCGAGCGCCATGGATCTTGAGTGGCCTAACGCACTGTGGTTCTTATCGAGAAATGGAAGCGTGATTACATATCTGCCGTTCTCATTCCTTGTGGTTGTTTCGGCGAAATTTTTCTCACAAAAGGAATCGGACTCTTTAACCGGCTTAGCTGGCAAATCCTCCACCTCCCAAAACTTTGTGAGAAGCTGCTCTAAACGCGCTTCTGCCTGAGCAGAAATGCGTGTGGAAAAGGACGAGATGGAGTTGGATGGGGGCTTAGAGATCGGGCCGTTGAGGATCCAGTAGACTGCCACAAACATTAGGCCGGGAGCCACCCAAAAGAATGGACGGAAGGATATCCACCCCTAGGAGCAAATCTATTTGCGAACTTTGGAAAAAGATCGGATCTGCCAATTGGAAGTTTGGTAGATCCTTTAATACACTTGGAGGAATGGTGTAAGAGGGTAAGTTTCCGGACAATGATGGAAGAACATATGCCGAAGTCTCAATATGAAGCATCGGCCTAACTGGAGACCCAATGAGAAAATGGCACAACTTTCGTGGTTGGGCTGCAACCGCTTGATTCAGCCCTGAAACGTTGACCTGGACTTGCGGGAATGGCAATTTGATTTTATCAAACAGCCGCTTGGAAATAAAGGAGGCTTCGGAACCTGAGTCGATAAGTGCTCTTGCCGTGAATTTCGTGCCTTGATGAAGCACGTGAATGAGGGCGGTACTTAAGAGCACACCTCTCGTATCAGTTGCAAAATAATTCTGAACGCTAGGTTGGTGTGAAGTGGACTGTATCTGATCTGGAGAGTCCAAAATATTTCGCGCTTTAGGAACTGATGCAGTGGTAACTGCGGAGGGGCCACCTTTGTGAAGGAGTGTATTATGGCGGCCCTTGCACGTGAAACAGTTGTGAGCACTGGTGCAATCTTTTAGTTGGTGGTTTTTGGCGAAGCAATTCCAACATAGACTCCGCTGCTTAACGAGGTTAGCCCTGTCAGAAATTGACATCTGAAGGAATTTAGGACATAACCGGATAGAATGGTTTTCCTTTGAACACACATTTCACGCTTTTGGTTTGGAAGTAACCTTGGCTTCAAAGGTCTGAACGTTTCGGGACGCTGATTGGGGCTTGGACGGCCTCGGATAGGCTTGAATGCTGGAGCTCGGCCTTATATCCTCAATCGCTTCAAGCGTCCGGTAACGCTCGCTCAGAAAACTGTTTAAGTCCTCTCATCTGGAAATGGCAGATTTATCTGACAAGGATTGTTCCCACAGAGACAATGTCCCCTTCGGCAATTTGGAAGAGCACAGAAAGACTAGGAGGCAATCCCAATTTGCGACAGAAATACCGGAATGTTCCAAAGCTGTGAGGCAGCTTTGGATCCTGGTTTGAATCTCTTTAAGAGCGGAACCGGTCTCTACATTGACATTCGGAAGACTGAAAAGGATTTTCAGCTGGCTGTTCACCAAGAGCCGTTTGTTTTGGAAACGCTCATATAACGCTTGCCAGGTGGAGTCAAAACCCTCATGGGTGAGCGGGGACTTGGCGACAATTGCCTTAGCTTCACCTCCCGTTTTGGAGTTGAGGTGGAACAATTTCTCAACTGGAGTTAGTCGTGGGTTGTCAATATAGATAGCTGTGAAAAGATCTCGGAAAGTTGGCCATTTTAGGTAGTCTCCAAAGAACACCTCAGTATCTACAGGTGGGAGACTACAGCCACGAGATACAGGGACCACTGGAACTGCGCCCTTCGATTTGTTAGCTAAGCGTCCTTGCACAAACCTCATACTCCTTTTCTATTTTTTCCCATAGACCCTTTATGTGTTCGCGGCGGACTTGGAGCATGTATAGAGACGGTTCAGTCGCTGACGGGCTAGTTATCCTAGCTTCGAATTGACTGAGCTTGTCAGAGACTGCAATGAATTCAGCCAGTGCCATATTGGACTCGGAATGGAGTTTGCTTACGGCTCGTGTGACTACTCGCTTTGTGCTTGCAGTGGAAACTTTCTTGACTGGAAAGCGTGGGGACGAAAGCGAACTTTGTCTTTCACTCTTAATGGACGAACCAGTTACTTTCGACGTAAGAGAATTGGAGGTTTTCTTAACTGGAAAGCTTGACAAAGTAAGCGACTCTCTCTTAGCGGACGGCGTAAGAGAACTGGAGGTTTTCTTAACTGGAAAACTTGACGAAGGAAGCGACTCTCTCTTAGCGGACGGAACAGTTAATTTCTTTGAACCCTTATCCCCTTTGTTTGACCCTGTTGACATAATCCGTTCTCACGGATTTGGAAATATCACTTCTTTGTAGTGTGGGTCAAACTAGAAGAGTGGAACGCACTGGAAAGTGGGCCAGAGAAACATGTAAAAGGATTCTTAGAAGTTTAACACCCATGGCGGAACGACGACTGACCTTTGTAAAAGGCTATTTAAAAGGTCGGAACAAATGGAATTGGGTCGGAAAGAATTGTAAAAGAATATTTACAAATCGAAACCCGCTGCTGAATGACGAATGATTTATAAAAGGATATTTATAAATTGCACAAAATTGGAACGAATGGAATTGGGTCAAGAATGTTTGTAAAAGACTATTTGCAAACTCGAAACCCGATACTGGAGTGGACAAATAATTTATAAAAGGATACTAATAAATTGCACAAAAACGGAACGAATGGAATTGGGCCAAGAAAGTTTGTAAAAGAATATTTACAAAACTCGAAACCCGATACTGGAGTGGACAAATAATTTATAAAAGGATATTGATAAATTGCTTGTATTTTTCACCCACTTGGAACAAAATGGAACTGGGCCACGAATGGAATTTGTGGTTACGAAAATTTGTAAAAGGCTATTTACAATGAATGCCCAACAGTGGAGCCAACAGACTTTGAAAATAAATATTTGAGCCTTCGAACGGTCACGAGCCTTTGAACGGTCGCGAGCCTTTGACTGGTCACGAACTATTTCACGCTGCACCTCTATTAATTCGATCAACTTTATGTTAAGATTAAATAGTTCAACTATGCGGAACTAGAAATCTCACAAGTGCCTTATTTGCTTATATATTAAATATGTGTTTATGCCGGCTATGCAATGGAGTAATAGCTTTTATTTATATTTTAATCTCTTTGTGATGCTCGGCCAGTGTTTAGTTTATCGTTTGTGATTGTGTTGTATTGCACTTGTGTTTTTTGTTTATGCGTATGCCGGTGACTTGGCATGTGTTGGAATTAATACACTTGCAAGGTCGGCGTTTATTAATTTATTGTTATTTTATGTGTGTAGTAAGTGCGCAAGTGAAAATATATGTTTAGACAAATAAATTGGATGTATTTGTTTGGTTGCGGGATGTACGATAGTGATGTACGTATATATATGTATGTGTAAATATGTCGGATAGTGCAGAGGTTGTGAAGGGTTGTGTGCATGCGTAAATATATATGTATGTATATAAATGTAAAAGTAGTATTACGTGCTTTAAATGCTTTGTGTATGGATGATTGCAGTTGTGTATGTAATTAAATGTTTATATATTTAAATAACTGTGCGTGGACGCTTGCGCACATAACAAATGCAATTCGATGGCAGCTTGTAAGTGCATGTAAGTATATAAGTACATACATATGTACAAAGTTAACATAAATGTCTTAAATGGATTTTTTGCGTAGGAATCGCACGCACATATGTTCTGGAACACTTTTAATGAGTGGAACTCGGACGACAAATGGATTTCGTTGTAAGTATATACACGTACATATATGGAAAATTTAAAAAATAATGTACACGGAATTCTGTATATATTTTTTCTTAAGCTGTCGGAAGGAAGTGGTTTTAGCTGCAAAGCTAACCATGGATTGCGAAAGAAGGAAAAATAAACTTTTCTTTTCGATTGGAAAAATATGGCGGACGGAGAATTAAATGGCGGTAAGTGTACCAGTATGTATTCTTGAACTTTGTACTTATCTTCTTCTCCTTCAAGTGCTGCCGAAAACTGAGCTGGATGTCGTTGGTGTCTATTTTTACATATCCGGCTCGAAGGACCAATGTTTTGTCGGGGGGCGCTGCACTTGTAGTTGTAATTAAAAGTCGTTGAATTAAATACACGTTTCGCGTTTAGGTTATATTTAAAACTGTAACTTTATTATACGGAATAAAACGATCATGCGTGGTACACTTGTAAATTTGAACTACTTTACATGCGATTATGTTAATGGCCGCTAGGCTGTTAAGGGCTGCCATCGGCTAGCGAGCTTGGCTTGTGGTGAGTTTCTAGCGATGGCAGTGCTGATCATTTGGAGTTATTTTATACCCGCTGTTTGGCATAAACAACTACGAAATTAAAATACTAGGCCAGCGTGTACTACACACGCTAGATATACTGCCGAATAACCTTCCAGTAATCCTGGGGAGGGATTTTTTCCGAAAAACAAGTATTATTTATTTTATTTAGGAATAAGTAAACGAAAGAAAAACTGCTACAGATTAAAGAAAATAATAATAATAAGAAACTCACTGCTGTTCTAAATTCATTTGATTTGTATAAACCAGACGTCAGCGCACAATAATTACAGATGAGTCAGCCCGGTCGCTTAATGAAAATCAGCTTATGCCCACCGTCTTAAAGTCATGTACTACTAAAAAAGAGCGTCCTGTCGAGTCTGACGTTCTGCTGGGTGAGGCCCTGGCAGCCATTAATGCAATCGAACTACCCGCTGTCAGTGAAACGAATTCGATATAGAATCTACTCTGCCACCAGAACAATCTGCAGAGCTGCAGTCAATTATTTCCGCCTCGTATACGAATGTCTCTCCGGAACTGATTAAATCAACCGACTACGAAATAAAGATTGAGTTGACGAATCAAACCCCCATTTTCTGCCGTCCCCGCCGTTTGTCCCATCACAAGCGCAATGAGGTGCGCCAGATATGTGATGACCTATTGAAGTCCGAATTATCCGGCATAGTAAAAAAAAATAACACCTTAAGGAAATGTGTTGACTATCGTCCGCTGAACAAGATTACTGTTCGTGACCATTTTCCGATTCCGTTGTTAGAGGATTGTGTCGACCACTTGGGGGGTAAATCGTTCTTTACTGTCTTAGATTTGGAAAATGGGTTCCACCACGTTAAGATGCACCCCGATTCAATTAAATACACTGCCTTTGTAACACCTGATGGGCAATTCGAGTACGTACGCATGCCGTTCGGCCTATATAATGGTCCCCCAGTTTTTGCTAGATTTGTATACTTTGTGTTGAAAGATCTGATCAATAGAGGTCAACTGATGATTTATATGGACGACATCTTAATCGCGTCGATTGATTTTGAAACCCATCTGCAAGTGCTGAAAGAGACACTGTATACCTTACGAGAGATTGGATTATGCCTCAAACTGTAAGTGTCGCTTCGCGTATAAAGAGCTGGAGTATTTAGGGTATTTAGCGAACTCTTCCGGTATTTCCCCGAAACCAGCTCATCTTCATGCTATTGAAAGTCTGCCGGAAACCTGAGATAGAAAAGACGAGATAGAAAGGAACGCTGTCTGGGTCTCTTTTCGTACTTCCGCCATTTTGTACCCAATTTTGCCAAAATCGCTTATCCGTTGTCGCGTCTACTGAAGAAAGATGCCCCTTACGTTTTCTCTGACGAGTGTCGTGAATCTTTTCGAACCCTGCAGTCTAAACTGATTGAGTCCCCTGTGCTGTCTATTTACAATCTAAAGTCAGAAACCGAGTTGCATTGCGATGCTAGCTCAGCCGGTTTCGGAGCGATGCTCCTACAAAAACAAACTGACGATAAATTTCATCCAGTGTGTTATTTCTCAAAGACCGCGAGACGTACTTGAAGTTTATTCCGTTTAAGATAATCACAGATTGTAATTCGTTAGCATTACTCTAAACTCTCTAACTCTCTTACTAAATTGTTAAACTTCGGAGTGTCTTGGAAAACCAAGAGATTGCCGGTTTCGAGTTGCAAGATGGTGTCGTGTATCGCCGTTCACCGACCGACGTGCTCCAGCTTTATGTCCCTGCCGGAATGATTAACAATGTCATACGAACGGTTCATAAAAAGTTAGGTCATTCACCCATGCTTGGTAAGTTGACGGAACCATTGGATCATGCCGATTGGGTGAAACAACTTCCGAACATTGAGTTCGCCCTGAACAATTCAATTCATTCCACAACTAAATTTGCACCCTCGGTCCTCCTTTTCGGTGTCAAACAACGTGGCGCTGTTATAGACGAGCTGACCGAGCGTTTAGAAGATAAATTTATTGAAAACGTGTCAACAGCTGATATCCGTAAGATTGCCCTGCAGAACATAGTCAAGTCTCAAGAATATAACACAAAGTACTTTAGTAAATGTCATCGTCCCGCCGTTCATTTTAAGGAAGGCGATTTCGTCATTATCAAAAATGTTGATACGACGGCTGGCATAAACAAGAAACTCATTAGGCGATACCGCGGTCCATATGTCATTCATAAGAAACTCCCAAATGATCGGTATGTCATCCGGGACGTTGAAGGGTCTCAGCTCACACAACTTCCGTACGACGGGGTATTAGAATCATCCAAACTCAAATTGTGGCTCACCCCTGATCAAAATTGTGCTTCTGACATCTGACCGCAAGCAACACTCCACCATTGGTGGGGGCCCTCGGCATACAACTATTTAGAGTAAATGGAATTGTGGTCGATTCCCCTGTCAGGACGACGGAGTTGTAAAGTATTTATTTATTCATTCAATATTTATTCATGTTTATTTATATCGATTGCATATGTTAAGTACCGATATATCGTAAGTTAGTATTCTAAGTACCGATGTTAGTATTAAGTATTTTTATCGAAAACGGCGCGTCTGACCACACCAGATCGCTCTGCCTCTTCTCTCTTCTCGCTATCGTCAATTTAAATTAAATAAAATAAAAGCCATCATCGATATATAACTAAATAATTAAGGAGTTTTCAGAGTGAAATAAATTGAAAATTTAAAAAAAAGTGAAATGTATCTGTCGGAGCGTAGTTTATTCTATCGTCAGTCATCTTATTGTTGGTTTATAGCCAAAAATATAAATTATGAACTACGCGAGTCACAATTTGAGTTGTCGCTTCTACTTTTACAATTCAACTCACTCGACCTCTTCTCATTCAGCGTCGATTTAGCCTTGTCTTTCTGCTCGTGCCATTTGCACTGCTTGCATTCTTTTCTTCCTTTACTTTGTCTTCGACAACCAATTGCGCCACGCGCGGTTGAGGCTTCAGTACAGCGTTGCCAATTCAGCTATCTTCTTGAAGTTTGCAACACTGCTTCCGCATCGCTCTCGAACCTCGCTCCGTCTTTTATATTCCAACCACATTCCTTAGCTACATGCCGTTATTTTGCAACGTCTTCTTTGAGCCTATGCTTCGCTTTATTTTCATAGTCGTTCTGTTACTTAACATAAACTTAACATCAACATAATGTTACTTAACCGCTTAAAATAGTTTTAACATAAATCTTTCAAATTTGCAAATTAATCTCTGACACGGCCTTCCTGGCTCTTACACGTCCTCGTTTACAATGCTCTACATAAGCTTGGCAACACGTTTTACTTCATGAACAAACATAATTTTTTCATAATTAAAATTAAACTCAATCGTATGACACATTCATTGCTTTATCTTTTCTTTACTGATACTACACATTCTGCATGTGTCTTCAATCGTCAGCTTTTCACTCAAACTCGCCCGTTTGGCTCTTCGTCAAATCACAACACAGTTATCAGGCTCTTGCCACCACCAGTGACGATATGTACCTCACGTACCACGATCCCTCAACGGATCACACGTCCACGATCAATGACACCCATCATTGGCATGCCCATTGTCGCCAGGACCTAGCCCCTGTGTGTTATGTCCTCTGTACTTCACTTATCAGAGGTGACTCCTTGACCATCGTCTTTTTCACCGTGGTCAACTTCAGTATCAAACTCAAGATCAACTTGCTAATCTGGCAACGAACGCAAACTCTCATGTGCATACCTTTTACTAGTCAATGACTTCAAAAGGTAACGGTCACCATCAAGTAACTCAATCACCACAAATGGTCCCTTAAATTTGGGGTCCAACTTAGTTTGATGGCGTTCTTCACCTTTTAGCAAAACGTGATCGCCAATCTTTTGTCTCCCAATTTTTGCTTTATTCTTATCAAATTTACTCTTCTCGTATACAGCATTTTTTATTATGTTTTCCTTGGCTTGAATTCTTGTTTGGCAGAATCAATTTTAATTTCGTCACCTATTGGCATTAAACTCAATGGCCTTGCCTCTCTACCAATCAACAATTCTAGTAAGCTAAACTTTGTCACGCTATTGGTGGTACAATTTATGGCCAATTGCACCTCACTTAATTCTTCATTTCTATCAATCAGTTTTTCCAGCATATCCACCTTTCTCCCATTACATTTTTCGTTATGTACAGCATTAATCATTTTGACTTTGTAAATATTAAAATTATTCTCTTCAATTGTAACACCAAAACCTAGATGCAAAATTTCACGACCAATCATTATGTTGTGCTTTAGACAATTATTCGGCACCACGTGAAACATAATTTCAAGAGTAAATTGTGAAATCTGTACAGTTGCCAAAATTTGTAAATTGCTTCTGACAATGTTTTCACCTATGCCTTTTAAAATAACCAAACTGTTAATTCTCTTGCCAGCAAGCTTATTACTCATTGACTCTTTCATTAACGAACATTAGGCTCCTGAATCGAAGAAAAACGGAAAGAGCTCACCCAGTTGACGCTTTTCTCCTTTTGGCTGCAGAACTAAGCACATGTCCACTCGTTTCTCGCTGCTATGGTTATTGCCCGTTGCGGCTGCTCTTCTTGTACACGCTGAAGCAATGTGACCTATTTCACCACACCGGTAACATGTTACGCCTTGTTTGTTGTACTGCAAGTTCGTCTTCACTTTGGATTTTTCGTCTGCTTTCTTCATGCGGCAATCTTTCATCTTGTGTCCGGGTTTCTTGCAGTAGAAACATTCGTTTTGATTTTGTAGCTTGGACTTCTCTTCCTATCTGGTCCCTCATCCGAAATAAAATGATCGCTTCGCTTACAATATGCGTGTGCTTTTAATTGTTGCTGAAACTCAATGCGCGTTTTCACATTAGTTGTAAATATCAACTTCTGTAATTTCGAATCGGTTTTAGCAGTGTGTGCCAAAACGAGTGACACCGCCATCTCTTCCAGATTCATCGCTTTCCACTACGACAGTAATGACGTCACTAGTCGGCTTGCATACATTGACACACATTCGTTTGCATGCGGCTTCCCGTTCAAAATATTTAACAAGATGGCGGCTGGCGTCTCTATTCCATCGAAGCGTTGTGTGAATAAATCTTTAAACACTTGCCATGTCATTCCAATTTAACTGATTTGGGCGAGCCATTGAGACGCACTTCCAGCTAACGCCTTGCTGAGTGACATAATTAATGCACTCCCTTCCAGTGGATGTTCGGCCATGATAATATCCACGGTTTTGCACCACGCGGCATCATCAGCGCCAGCAGCATCTGGGTCGAATGTTGGCAACGACGTTTTGCGTTGATTTCCTGCAGCCTGCATTGCTTTGAACATCTCCATAAATTTTTGGTACTGCGCATCCAAAATTGCTTGCAGGTTGCTGTCACCATGACCTTTTGGCTGTGGTGATCCCACTTCTGATGTCGGAGAGTAGTTTATTCTATCGTCAGTCATCTTTTTATTGTTGGTTTATAGCCAAAAATATAAATTATGAACGACGCGAGTCGCAATTTGAGTTGTCGCTTCTACTTTTACAATTCAACTCACTCGACCTCTTCTCATTCAGCGTCGTTTTAGCCTTGTCTTTCTGCTCGTGCCATTTGCACTGCTTGCATTCTTTTCTTCCTTTACTTTGTCTTCGACAACCAATTGCGCCACGCGCGGTTGAGGCTTCAGTACAGCGTTGCCAATTCAGCTATCTTCTTGAAGTTTGCAACACTGCTTCCGCATCGCTCTCGAACCTCGCTCCGTCTTTTATATTCCAACCACATTCCTTAGCTACATGCCGTTATTTTGCAACGTCTCCTTTGAGCCTATGCTTCGCTTTATTTTCATAGTCGTTCTGTTACTTAACATAAACTTAACATCAACATAATGTTATTTAACCGCTTAAAATAGTTTTAACATAAATCTTTCAAATTTGCAAATTAATCTCTGACATAATTATATGTTAAAAACTTTGTACTCTGCCCTTAAGACGACTGCCGATGAGCAGTCGAAATATATTGGAAAAGAAAACAAAGAGAAACAACATATTTTTTTATTTCTCGGACCTCGAGCCAGCCAAAAACAACATATAAATTATTTAGAAGTTAGCAACGATTTTAGATTTAGCATAAAATGCCCAGATTGTTTATTTTCTCTTGCAATATGTTAAATGGCGGCAGTGCGCCACAATTTGTAATGCAATTTTAGTGAATAATATTTATATTATGAGTTATTGGTTGTTTAAATAATGACAACAATGCACTTCTTTTATACAAATTTGTTCAATTTTAATCATAAAAAGTAAAAAGAACGCGGACTGCTCTTACAATTTGTTCAAATGCTGCTCTTTATCATCCAGGTTTTTGTTACGTAGCAAAGAGAATAAAATACTAACAGAGGGGTAACCAGAGACAGCAACTTAAACAGAAAAAGAACATCTCTAACATCTTAACATAGCGAGTTAAGTTGGCGGCGTCTGCCTTTTCAAATGATGTGCCGCATTCTTGAAAATCAGCTGGTGACAAAGAATCAACGGCGATCACTTTTTATACCCTTAACACATAAAATGGGTAAATAAGGGTATAATGGTTTTGTGCAAATGTATGTAACAGGCAGAAGGATGCATCTCCGACCCTATAAAGTATATATATTCTTGATCAGCATCAACAGCCGAGTCTATCTAGCCATGTCCGTCTGTCCGTCTGTCTGTCTGTCCGTCTGTCTGTATGAACGCGCCGATCTCAGAGACTATAAGAGCTAGAGACTTCAAACTTAAAACTTAAGCTCTCCTATACCATAGGCAGATCAAGTTTGCTCAAATTTTCGATAAAACTTCTGGTTTCCGATATACACATGATATCGATAACAAAAAATTCTTGAATTTCCAAATTGTGAAAACAGGGTCTTAAACTATTGGTAAAATAATGAACATTTGAAAAATTTGATCCAAATCGGTTAAGAAATACCAGAGATATCGCAGTTTGAAATTTGGTCATGTTGGTCACTGGGAAAATACACAGTGTGTAATACACACCAATGACTGTACGCGTTACGTATGGGGTTAAGGGTATGTCCTAGTCGGGATTACTCGACTAGAGCCTTCTTACTTGTTTCACTTTGTTTTGATGGCAACGTGTGCGAAGAAAGCGACAGCAATAATATGTTGCTGTTCGTTTCTTCTTGTGTTGTTGTCAAACTCTTGACTTTGCTTGAGTTTGGCAATTTTACACTTTTGCTTCAGTCGGCTGGCTGCTATACTACATGTGAGGGTAGTATAGTTTTTATATGAACTTTGCGTAAATGAATGGGTTATCAAAAGATACTAAAAATATAATTTGCACATTAAAAGTCTGCAAACTTATTGATAATTAGGTAGGGCATATATGAATAATAAAGAGCGTTTTTTATAAGTTAGTTAACCTATTCTAGAGTAAATTGCAAAAAAATAGTCAAAATAAGTTAAATTATATGTATGTAAGTGGTTTCATTGATTTCCACTTAATATTGCCAGAAAGGGTATTTGAACATAGCGCAGTTGCTGCGTCTTGTTAGATTTGCTTATTGTAGTTGTGCTGTCGCAGAACTTGTGTTCGATCATTTTATATATGCGGATGTTTTGTTTCACTTACTCTTTGCTTTCCGCCTTTTGTAAGACAGGGACAGTAAAAAATGCATAAGTATTAGTATGCGTGTGATGCGTTTCATTTTGTGCTGGCTTCGCTTTGCCGAGATTTTTGATATTTATTCTTTTCAGTTGCCTTCAGCTACCCTGTATATATTGGGTAATTGAGTAGTACAGACTATATTGCAACTTTGTACAATAACACACCTGAAAATGAAATACCTTAGCATGATTCCCTTATAGTTTTGGAATTAGGTGGTTATATATATTTAATTATTAGTGGCTAAATGTTAATATATTACTAACAATTAAATAAACTTGTTTGAAAGTTGTGTTTACATCTCTGTTAGTATTATATACTCGTTGGTTACGTATTAGTTTAGTTTATTTTGGAACTTTTAGTTCGCAATGCCTTGTTTGTGAACTTTTAATTAATTTTCTCGAAAACGTACCAATAAGATTCTCTAAATTAAATTGCAATGGCTTCCCCACACTTGTACCTTTAATTTGCTACATTCCGCTTTTGAGGCCGATCGTTATAAGAAAAGATATTTGGAATTGAAAACAAGGCATGTATTTCGGCAGTCATTTTGTATGGCGAGATAGCTGCACTCTTTCCAAAATATCTCAAAAACCTACTTAATAATAATTTTCTAGATCTTACTTCATTAGAAATGTGAAATTTTAGGCTTTCTTCGTGCGTATGGGCACCGACAAAATATATAATAGACTTGCCAAAGTGCTCATACTCACGCAAAAAAAAATTATCGAAAACCAGGCGCCACGTCTCTTTCGGGTGTTGAGAGAGGCCAGCCAAACGCAATGCGCCGCTCAATTTGCAGGCGTAGCGTGGCGCTAGGGAATTACAAGGCATAGTGTCGCTGGCTTTCGCTGCGAGCACAACAAAAAACCCACCCCCTATATGTATGCGCTGCTATGCCAGCGATCGTATGTATACACACATCCATACATGTATGTATATACATACATATGCACGCTTTTGCCAGTGCGTCTGTTTGTGATCTGCTTCAAGTGGACCTAGCCGAAAATAAGCAAAATCAACACAAGAGCGTATGTATACCGTATATATATATATACGTCAGCATTTGTTTTCATATTGTCGGACTCTGGCTTCGAAGCGATTTTTGATATTTTACTTTTTCTACTCTTTCTAACTTTTTTTTTCTATGACACTTGTCAGTAACTTTGTCATCGCAGCTACCGTATATATGTTAAAGAATGAACATAAATTCAAAAAGAGTATTTACGAGTGCATTTGTGTCAAGATCTAAGAATGCTTGTGTGCGTTCACGTAGGTAGAGAAAGGGTTGACATGCGTTTGTCTATATGTGGTAATGAACTACGAATACCCTTTGTAAGCATGCATGCATCGTTTTTATGTGGTTTCACATCTGATCTGCCTTGTAATTCCCTAGCGCCACGCTACACTTGCAAATTGAGCGGCGCATTGCGTTCGGCTGGCCACTCTCAACACCCGAGAGAGACGTGGCGCCAGGGTTTCGATATTTTTTTTCGCGTGAGTATGAGCACTTTGGCAAGTTTATTATATATTTTGTCGGTGATGTAGGTTTTCCGGGGCCGATGCCCCTGAGCTGAGATATATAAGAAATGGTAAAAATGTAGTCTTTTAACTACATGTTATACCCATTTCAAAAACTGAAATTGGCCAAATGTTGCATAAAAACCAGAAATATATAATTTTTTATAATTTAAGATTAGAAGTCAAAAAACCATTTAAAAACGATTCGATATATTGTGGTTGCAATATTCGTTGCTGGCCATCCGTTGCTAACTTGACGCACATAATTAACAAGGTGAGCTCATTTCGAACAGCTGGCACAATTTTCGGTACGATTTCGATACCGCTTCGATATAAATAATCGCTTACAAAAATCGTTAGCAATGTATCGCAGGATTTTGTTGTTGTTGCTGTTGTACTACATTTGTATTGTTTATAAAAAAGCGTAAACAAGTTAAAAATTTTAAAATGCCCTAATGTGCAATTTGCTGCACTTGTACCACATATCAACGAGTCGATAGTCGAAAAGTCGATAGGTTTCGCTACAGAGCTGTTGGAAATAAGCTCACCTTGTTAATAACACTATGCTTCTAACCGATAATTGAGAAACTCAAATTGGACCAACCCAAGGTTATTTAACCTAGCCGAACATTGAAAAATTGGCCGAAAATTATTATAATACACCAAAGTAATATATCGTTCAAGGAAAGCTATCGATGAGAACAGTCGATACGTGTCTATTTATGCTGCAAAACAGTAAGGAAAATATAACACCGAAACAATAAACTCAAATAAGCAACTGTTGTGCTGCTTTGTGTCCGCGAACTACTTAAGAACATCTGACATTCTTCTATAAATGGCCTTGTTGACACGCCTAACCAACAGTGGGACAACAATGGTTGCACCTGGTTCTCCAAAGGGCCTGCAACGTTTTCAAAACTACCTGTCATCATTTTTGTGGTCTAGAGCGTCACAGCGGCAGCAATGCAAGTCTTCAACGCAGCTGAATGCCATTGAATGTTTCACAAATCAGCTGGTAAGTCGTAAGACACACGAATGGAAAGAGCTACGTGATAACCTACAACACCCTGCTGCGGAGGAGGCCAACTGCGGTAGCAGCTTTGGGCAAAATGTGGGTCTTATGTCAAAAGGCATGATGAGTGACTTGAAAGCTCTACGCTCACCACAGTTGGGCCTGGATATTCGATCTTTGTCTCAACCGCAACTGGACAATTTGCTACTCGCTACTTTAGAGACCAAGAACAAAGTCGACTTTCTATATTTGATTCGTCAATGCATTCGCTGGCAGCAGCTGCCCTGCAGCGAAGTGTTCATATCCTGCCTTAAGTATTTGAGCTCATTAGGTCGCATGCAGCAGCTAGAGTCGCTGTCGGAGATTTGCCGGCGGTTGAATCACCCGTTTGCGATCGTGTACTCAGACTTAACTCCGTTTAAGGCCATTGCCTTATGGCACAATGGCAACGCTGATGATGCCTTGATGACGTTATATCGAGGCTACGGTGCTAGTCTTAATACCGAAAAGGGGAGGCGCATGACTCGCAACGCATTTCGCACCATTGTTGAGGAGACTTTAGCCCAAAAGAGCGAAGCTGTCCTCGTTCGCTTACTTAAGGTGTCACACTCTATATATCACGATAACAATGATATTTTTGTGGTGGCGTGTGTTTGGAAACAATGCTTTGCAAGCAATTGGTTTTGCGATCAAAAATCAGCTATTGGACTATTTGAACACTATTCGGAGTTGCGTCAACTGGTCGATCGCAGGTGCTACTACTCAAATTATTAACCTTCCAATTTTTGCATTAATGTTTTATATTTTATAGAGCCATTCCTCTTTGCTCTTCATTCCTGAGTCGGCACAATGTAGACGCTGCGCACCGCCTAATTGAATTATTTTTACAACACAATCGGCGCACCGCCTGCTCCAATTGCTTACGTCTGCTATTTAACTATCAATGTATGAATGCAAACATATTTTTATTTGTCATTTATGTTAATGTGATTATCTTTTATAGATATTCGAAAAGATTTGCGTGCCTGTGCCGAGATTGTTAAGTCCTGCAATGAATTGAATATGACATTGGACGACTTTCAAAATGAACAGTTTCTAAGTCTGTTTCTCGATCAAAGCGATTTTTTCAAGACTGCTGCTGAAAATTGTAACAGGGCAACAAATTATAAAACAAAATCTTTCCAATTTAAATTTTAGGGACATTATGCTGTCCGTTGACTCAGTTGGAAAGCACAAAATTTAAACAACAAACTATCCCACAGCCACATTTGTTACAGCCGTAGAAACTTACAACGTTTACCATTTAATATTTATTATTCTATTAAATCGCACTGATCTCACGTGCAGAAGAACAACAAGCAATGTGCTTTTAAGATAATTTAAAGGAGTTTTAAAGTTATGTCAAACAATTGAGTAAATTGTATTTGTCCCTGTCATGCAGTTCGTCCGTCAGTTGTTGTCTCTAGACAGTGTCAACAATTAGACGTAACGACCGGCGATTCCATCCCTTCGCCTTTAAAAATGCATGTGCTTATACCTTCGTTCATTTTTGTATACTCTGATACCAAAGGTATATTGGCTTTGTTCAATGTCCGTCATGGTGTCCGTCCGTATGCACGCAACTTTTTTCGACACCCTTAAAGCTAGAGCCCTGCAACTTTGCAAATATCTTGGTACTTCTCTTCGTCAAAGTGTTAAATTTAGAACTCTAAGACCTTAGGGGGCCTAGGTAATCAATAACAGGTCGGTACACCTACATGTGCAAGTCGATAAAACAAAAATATATCCTAAATTTTAGCAGCTAGAGTCACCAAATTTGGTGGCAGATAGGTGGTAACATTCCGCAAAAACTGCATTAATACTTTGAATGCCAGGCCCCAAAACAACGGGCATTGGCCCACCGCCCTAAAATAAAATACCGGTATGCATGGATCTTCGCCAGCGTTCGAGCTAGTCTCCAAATTTAGTAGGTAGACAGAAGTCGCCTTCCCCCAAAGATCTACATTAATTGGAAGGAGTTGGATGTCCCGCCCACCTCTTACAGTCTTAAAACTGTAAATCTTTCATAGAATTTGGGCTCGAGTCACCAAATTTAATGGGCATATTGTTAGTGATGTTGTTATACCGCCCACCTCTATATCTTTCTCCGTTTTTGGGCTGGAGTCATCAAACTTGCTAGGGGGATAGAAGGTGCCATCCGCCCCAGATGAATGTCACGCCTACCACTTCTGCCTGATTTGTATACCCAAAATCCCCATATTTTACTATTTGCAGAATTTTTAACACAGCTATGTAAACTGGTATCAAAGTATATCGCAGTCGGTTGCGTCTGACGTTTCTACTTGTTTTTTTTTTTAACTTTCTTTATCAAATTTTATATGAAACAGCGAACAACGCTCAGCTCCCATACAAATAAAAAATCTCATGATGAAAACAATTCAAAAGATATTTTTGCTCTGAATAAAACGAAGATGTAGATAAAACAAGCAGGGCTCCCGACTGGGATATATGTATTTTGAACCCTTTGAAAACGCGTATAGTCAGTGCTTGCATGCGTTATATTATTTATACAGTTTTCTATATTTCATTGGTTGGTTGGTTGGTTTTAAAACCTATATTTATATAAGTTATCACGTAACGGCGTGAAAGAAACGCGCATTGGCCGCTAAACCGTGGGAACGCTGTGTCAGCGAATTCCTGGTCAGCGGGCCGAATACCGCCCCCCGGCAAGCGGCGGTGCAACCAAAAAAAAAAAACAAAACACGCGCAGCTGAGGAGTTGGCGCTGGCAGCGCTGCTGACGACGAAGGCTAGCTTTAAGTTCTTTTCATTGTTTAGAAATTAGTTTTTAATTTGTAACGAATGGAAGCGCAGCGTATCGCTCCTTCTAAGTTCTATAAACTCAAACATCTATTAACTTCAAGTTATGTTAATAAACTTTGTGGTCTTTGACCAGTGAATAATAATTCATTTAATCGCGTTTTTACTAATTGGCACCCAACAAGGAAAAACCCGCGACTTTAAAACTCGCTAGTAAACGCAACAAAAAAAAAAAAAAGAGAACAGTAAAATAGAAACGCGCTAGTTAGTGGAATAATCGCAAAAAAAAAAAAAAAAAAAACATACAAGTAAAACGCGCTGGCTAGTGAGATAAACACAGCTTAAATAAAGAATAATACAAAAAACAACAAAAAACAAAAAATATAAAACTGCACCAAACGCAAAAATAAAACTCAATAAGTGCTGAAAAATTAACAGAATTTTTTCCTGTTCACTGTGGCGTCACTCAATCAAAAAAAAAAAAAACCTGGCAACTAAATACTCCAAGAAAAACAAGCGGCATCTTCAAGACGTTAACACGACTGCGGCGAAGGGAACCTATCGATACAATATTTTTTGAGAAACATGTAAGTGACTTGTGAACGTGAGAATTAAAATAAAAAAAATTTTTAAAAGAAAGGAAAAGATTTTTTCCAAATTTGTAAAATTCTGATTACTAAGAGCAAAGATATCCTATTTAAAAAAAAAAAAAAAATTTTTTTTTGCGAAATCTTTAGTACTACAATTGTTGACTTTTGTTCGCTCTGTGAGACTTTAAGTAGAATATTATTTTCGGTCGAATGAGTGATAGTGACTCCGGTAGCGAAGAACACGAACAAGAGCACTGTGACAGTGACGACAGCGTTTATTTGGGTTTGGTAGAAAATTTTGATACGCTCCAAGTAGCGGAGGTCGATAGTGCGCTTACGCGTGACAAAACAGACATGGACCCGAAACAGCTTAACGCAATGGTCGAGGCCGTTGTGCAGAACGCACTCTTGGCGCAATCGCGAGAAGCTGTAAACAGGGAAACCATCCTTAGACAAGACTTTGAGAAACAAGTACAGCAGATAACAGCCAGATTCAGGGACTCTAATATATCAGTGCCCCAAGTCAAAGTTTACAAGGACACAGAAATTGTAGACGGAGTCAAGTGTGATGAACCACTTGACGCAGTTAAATGCCTGCCTGAGTTCAATGGGACTCAAGAGGCATACGTGTCGTGGAGACAGGCCGCTCACGCCGCGTATAAAATCTTCGCGAAATTCAATGGTAGCTCTCGCCATTATCAGGCGATCATAATAATTAGAAGCAAGATACGGGGCCCAGCAGACGCAGTACTCGCGTCATTTAACACGCCTTTACACTTTGAAGCTTTCATTGCAAGGCTTGACTTCACTTACAGTGACAAGCGGCCCATACATGTAATCGAGCAAGAAATGGGTACGCTAAGGCAGGGTGGCATGTCCATCCTACAATACTATGACGAGGTTGAGAAGAAACTCACCTTGTTGACAAACAAAGCCCACATGGCTTATGACAAGGGTTTGGCCATGGGCATGTGCGAAAAGTTCAGAGGTGATGCGCTTCGCATATTTATCTCTGGGCTGAAGCGTAACCTAACCGACGTTTTGTTCGCGGCTCAGCCGACGGATCTGCCCACAGCGCTTGCTTTGGCCCAAGAGATTGAGGCAAACCACGATAGGTACGCATTCGCAGCAAATTTTGCTAGAGGGCAGGAAGATAAGGGTCGGTCGGAACAACGCCCACAAGGGCGGCAGCAGCCACAGTCGCAAGACAAGAGACAGTTTTCACAGACTAATCAGGGTAAAAACCCCCATTTCAAAAAACAATATGGCCAACAGGCAGAGAAGACGCACGTTAAAGAGGGGACTGAGAATGCTCCAGTTCCCATGGACATAGATCCTTCCTCCTCAAAGTTTAGGCAGAACACTAGCTTTCAGCGCGGCCAAGGCTCAGCAAGGTTTAACGATAACCGAGGCCAGGCGAACAAGCGCCCCGCCGGGTCTGACCGTGCGACAGGCCAGAGGCGACAGAGGGTAGATCACATACAAGCCGGGACTGAAGACGGTGTTGGTTATGCCGACGCTGCACAAGAGGCAGCGGCGGAAATAGAGGAAGAAAATAGCCCAGACTATGAAAGTGATAACGCCAATTTTTTAGGGGAAAGTCCCTGCTGCCGTTCATTCGGCGCAGAATAGCGGGGAGAGATATGACGTTTCTAATCGACACGGGTGCGTCCAAAAACTACATCAAGCCACACAGGTGCCTCAGAGGCGTCATCCCGGTCGATACCCCTTTCGTTGTTCACTCCATTCATGGATCCAACAACATTGCGAAGAAATGCAAGTTGCCCATCCTCGGTTGCAACGCATTTTTTTCTTGCTCGATTCTTTGTCCACATTTGACGGAATCGTGGGCCTGGACCTGCTTAAACAAGTGGGTGCAGTCCTTTGCCTCAAGGAAGGCACGTTACAAGTCAATTCGACTTTAGAAAAATTACAATACCATGAGTGCACGAATGTCAATCACACTAAAAACAAAGAGATTGACGCACCACCTGCGGTGAAGGCAGATTTTCTGCGAGTTCTTCATCGAAACAACAAGGCATTTGCGGACTCTAACGAGGCGCTGCCTTATAACACGGCTGTGGTGGCCACAATCCGCACAGTTGATGATAACGTTGTCTATTCAAAACTTTACCCCTATCCTAGGGGTGTTGAGGACTTCGTTGCCGCAGAGGTCAGCGACCTTCTGAAAAACGGCATCATCAGAAAATCAAAATCACCCTATAACAATCCAGTTTGGGTGGTTGACAAGAAGGGCACAGACAGTTTGGGCAACAGAAATAAACGTCTAGTAATAGACTTTAGGAAGCTCAACTTAAAAACGGTTGCCGACAAGTACCCGATGCCGAGCATCGCAATGATACTGGCAAATCTGGGTAAAGCAAAATTTTTCACTACGCTCGACCTCAAGTCAGGTTACCACCAGATTACTCTGGCTGAGCAGGATCGTGAAAAAACAGCTTTTTCCATTAGCGGCGGGAAGTTTGAGTTCTGCCGACTCCCCTTTGGTCTAAAAAATGCAGCAAGCATTTTTCAGAGGGCCATTGACGACGTTCTGCGAGAGCAGATCGGAAAATCCTGTTACGTCTACGTCGACGACGTGATTATCTTCTCGGAAAATGAGTCGGATCACGTTAGGCACGTAGACTGGGTTTTAAAGAGCTTGTTAGACGCAAATATGCGCGTGGCGCATGAGAAGTCACAGTTTTTTAAGGAAAGCGTTGAGTATCTGGGTTTTATAGTAACCAAAGATGGTGCAAAATCAGACCCAGAGAAGGTAAGGGCAATACAGGAGTACGCCGAGCCAACTACGGTGTTTGGCGTTAGGTCATTCTTGGGCTTAGCGAGTTATTACCGCTGTTTTATTAAGGATTTCGCGGCAATCGCGAAACCAGTCACCGACATTCTGAAAGGGGAAAACGGGCTAATCAGCAAATATAAGTCTAAAAAAGTGCCAGTCCAGTTTGATGAGGTTCAGCGCAACGCTTTCCAGAAATTAAGAAACATTTTGGCATCTGAGGACGTCATATTAATGTACCCGGACTATAAAAAGCCATTTGACCTAACTACGGACGCATCGGCTTTCGGGATAGGCGCCGTCTTATCGCAAAACGGCCGTCCCATAACAATGATTTCCAGGGCTTTAAAGGATCGAGAGGCTAACTACGCTACTAACGAGCGGGAGTTGCTCGCGATCGTGTGGGCGTTAGGGAAATTGAGACATTTTCTGTACGGGGTCAGGGAGATAAACATTTACACCGACCACCAGCCGCTTACGTTTTCGGTATCCGAAAACAACCCGAACGCAAAAATTAAGCGTTGGAAGGCGCGCATTGACGAGACGGGAGCAAAACTCTTTTACAAGCCTGGTAAAGAAAACCACGTAGCTGACGCACTCTCGCGTCAGAACGTGAATGCCCTTCAGGGCGACCGCGTTGATTCTGCGTCTGACGCGGCTACAGTCCACAGCGAGGCCTCCCTAACTTACACAATCGAATCGACCGATAAGCCATTAAACTGTTTTCGGAATCAGATTGTATTAGAGGAGGCGCGCTTCCCTTTAAAAAGAAGGTTTATAATTTTCGGCGAAAAGACGCGCCATTTAGTAAGCTTCACCGATAAAGACACCCTTATCGAGACACTTAAGCCACTCGTTAACCAAAATGTGGTTAATGCCATTCACTGTAGCCTTCCGGTCTTAGCCAGCTTCCAGCACGAGCTAGTGAAAGCTTTCCCCTCCACAAAGTTTTGGCACAGTAAAAATTTTGTGGCTGACGTGTTTAACATCAGTGACAGAATAGAGATCGTCACTAAAGAGCACAATCGGGCCCACAGGGCAGCGCAGGAGAATATTAAACAAGTTTTAAAAGAGTATTTCTTCCCAAATATGACCAAACTAGCGAACGAGGTGGTTCTTAATTGTAGGATCTGTACGAAGGCAAAGTATGATAGGCATCCAAGGAGACAGGAACTTGGCCAGACGCCAATTCCCTCTCAGGTTGGAGAAATGTTACACATTGACATTTTCTCCACGGATAAAAAGTACTTCCTCACTTGCGTCGACAAGTTTTCAAAGTTCGCCGTGGTCCAGCACATAGCGTCTCGATCGATAGAAGACACGAGACCGCCTCTGCTTGTATTAATGAACGTCTTCCCGTCGGCAAAACAGTTGTATTGTGACAATGAACTTGCGTTCAAGTCAGAGGCTATCAGGTCATTACTTTTGAATAACTACGGCGTAAGCGTCGTAAATTCCCCACCCCTCCATAGCACGTCTAATGGGCAGGTGGAGCGGTTTCATAGCACCCTTTTGGAGATAGCCAGGTGCCTGAAGCTTCAAAGGGAATAGTAGACACGGTTAACCTTATGTTACAGGCAACGATCGAGTACAATAGTTCTATTCACTCGGTCATCGGAAAAAAGCCGAAGGACGTCTTAACTAATCCTTCACCAGAATGCATCAGCGATGTTGAGCAAAAAATATGCAGGGCCCAATCCAAACAAAATGCCAGGGAAAATGAAAAACGGCAGAATAGGGTATTTGAAGTAGGTGAGGAGGTATTAGTAAAGGCGAATCGCAGATTGGGCAATAAGCTGTCGCCACTATGTGTAGCGAAAAAGGTCGCAGCGGACTTGGGGACAACGGTCCTCATTGAGGGGAGGGTGGTCCATAAGGACAACCTCCGTTAGAATAAAAAAATATATGAAAAACCTTTGATGGTACGAATTCCACTTATTACTTCGCATTTTAGGATTACGTTTTACATACTTTTAACGGTGACAGTGACAACCGCACGAATTACGGACTACACGCACTCGGACTACGTACC
Organism: Scaptomyza pallida; assembly: GCA_018152965.1. Taxonomy (NCBI): domain Eukaryota; kingdom Metazoa; phylum Arthropoda; class Insecta; order Diptera; family Drosophilidae; genus Scaptomyza; species Scaptomyza pallida. The sequence continues at coordinate 547,671 of JAECXP010000014.1, forward strand.
GATAATGGACGGAGACATACTACTTTGGAACAGTTTTGGATACCTACGGCACACAACCAACCTTACGAATTACAAGACAATGACGGAAGAGACGCAGAAATTAACAGACATGTTTCCACATTCCCATATGAGGAAACTGTTAGACATTGACACCGGACATGTACTAGACATGTTGTCCGCTCTTGACGTGCACCATCGCAGGGTAAGAAGCCTTGACTTTTTAGGCACGGCCCTTAAGGTCGTGGCGGGCACTCGGACGCAAACGACTTTAGGAATTTAGAGACGACGCAGACGCAACTGGTCACTGCAAACAATAGGCAAATTTCACTCAACTCAAAAATGCAGGAAAAAATAAACCAATTAACCGAGACCGTAAATAAAATTCTCAAGTTCTCAAAAAATAAGCAGGCTGACACAGGTCACCTTTTCGAAACCCTTGCAACTCGCAATAGAATGCTAATAACGGAAATAGGAAATCTCATGCTTACATTGACATTAGAAAAAATTAACGTAATCAATCCAGCAATTATAGATCACTCGGATCTGATAAATATTCTCACTGACCAAGTCACAGGGACCCCAATCACTGACATTTTAAAAGTATCTAGCATTAAGGTAGAGCGTAAGGATAATATAATCAGTTTTGTAATCCAATTTCCTATCATAAGCAAGCAATGCAGAAAGGTGACGATTTTCCCAGTTGCCCACAACGGTAATGTTCTTCAGCTTCACGACAACCTGGTAGCCGATTGCGATGGCCAAATGCTGGCCGTAGCAAATTGCTCATTCACCGCCACGGCAACGTTCTGCAGGCAGTCCGAAACCAGCAGCTGCGCCCAAGGTCTCCACTCAGGAGGCACGGCGCATTGCCAAACGCAGCCGAGCCATCTCGACCCCGTCACAGTAGTGGATGACGGCATCGTGATCATAAACGACCGCAGCGCCACACTTTCATACGACGACCATGCCGTCGTCAAGGTGAGCGGGACCAACCTCGTCGTTTTCAAGACGCGCGCCATCATTAATGGCACGCGGTATTTTAACCGCAACAGCGTGCAAAGCCGGTTCCCGGCAGTTGCAGCCGCACCGCTACTTAACATCAGCGGCCATGACACGCTGCTTAGCCTACCTTACATCCATCGGCTAAGTGAAGATAATCTCAACTACATCAGAGAGGTTAGAGAGAGCGTCACGAGCGGAAACAGATCAATGTTTTCTGCCATCATCTTGCTGTTAGTTTGTGCTACCGGCGCGGGACTTTATTGCTGTTATCGATCGGCGGTCAATCGCCGGAACGCTCGCCAAGTCTTGGAGGGTTTGAGTAACTTCAACGCGACCGAGGACGGTCGGTCTTTGAGAGGGGAGTAGTTATCACGTAACGGCGTGAAAGAAACGCGCATGTGGCCGCTAAACCGTGGGAACGCTGTGTCAGCGAATTCCTGGTCAGCGGGCCGAATGCAGCCGCGCAGTCAAGTGCCGTTGCAACGGATGCAACATAACACCGCACACGCGCAGCTGAGGAGTTGGCGCTGGCAGCGCTGCTGACGACGAAGGCTAGCTTTAAGTTCTTTTCATTGTTTAGAAATTAGTTTTTAATTTGTAACGAATGGAAGCGCAGCGTATCGCTCCTTCTAAGTTCTATAAACTCAAACATCTATTAACTTCAAGTTATGTTAATAAACTTTGTGGTCTTTGACCAGTGAATAATAATTCATTTAATCGCGTTTTTACTAATTTATACTTAACCTATTAAGGCCCAATTTCTCAATGTCCGGTTAAATTTTCGATTAGCTAAACGCAAATTTAATTTAATGCTAGAGTTAAACGATTTGGTTTTCTCCAACGAGTATTAAATATTAGAGCGGATGATAGCGAACGTGAGCGAGTAAAATTTTTTCATTTGGCGAACGCAAGTGAGCTCATGGCGAATTCACGAGAGCGGCAATTTCCCCTAGCTAAATCAGCTGCTCATGCTCATGTATTCGCTTTATTGTTATGATTTTAAGGTCTGCCGTCATATTTGCTGTTGTTATTTATGATTTGATTTGTTTATAGACTTGTGTTGTTTTGTAATGCTTTGCTTTGCAAATTAGGCTATTACAATTAATGTAATAAATAATTTCTATGTCTATTACCGCCACCATAAAGACAACGCATCTCTGTTATATACCTAGTGTTGAAATGTATTGTTATAAAAAAATACTTATGTGCTTTATTGTTGTTTTTTAATTTTACCCCAAAACTATATATTAATTTTGGGACATGATACACTTTTCCTTCGTGCAGTTTTAATTCATTCCAAGTAAGCAATCATTTTGCTATATAGTGCATTTGCCAGTATGAAGCATAAATATGCATTCTTGTCGTATTAAAGAACATTTACCAATGTACAAATAGTTGATACTTATCCGGCCTTCGGTAAATCTGGTCTTTGGTCGATAGTGTAGGCGCTTGTACTGTGTGATTTCTTTTTTTGAACCCGGAGGTCGGGGTTCAACACCGCAGATCAAAATTATTTAAAATTTTTTTTAAAAAATTTCTATGCTTTTTTTTACTATTTTCTAAATAAAATGTTACATCATACATAATAAATCAATTATCAGCAATAATAATTGTAAATAAGCATTTATTTGCGGACAAAAAAACGGCTGCAGTCAACTACCAAAATTAGCCTAGGTCAGACCCGACTTTGTGTGTTTGCATGTACATATGTATGTATGTATATGAGTCTATCGAGAATATACAAAACGCATACACAGACACACACATGCAAATGCAGGCCAGGCAAAGAAGACAAGTTTGCGTTACCCTGCAGTCCGCGGTCCCGGTACCAGACTAGCGAAATCGCTAGAACTCAGTGATGGGTACTGGTGCACACTCGCACCACCAGCAATGTATTTACCTAACGAATTTAACTAGACGATGTCCGCAGAGCGTACCGAGCGGTACGGCGGTGCAAACCCAGTAGCTAACGATTTCCCTGGTACGAAAGGCCTAGGGATATCGTTAGGACGACCAAGCTAACTATTTCGCTAGTACAAAATATTATCAAAACCACATTTGTTATTAAATATTAACAAATTTAATTTAATTTCAAATTTATAATATAAAAAGTTCAACTATTGTCTTTAATTATTTTTCTTAATAATACATTTTTCTGAAGTTGCATTGCCTTACGCAGCTCCGTTTCCGGCGGCCCAACTTCGCCTTAGAAATTGCGTCTGTAATGTAAAAAGAGATTTAATTTAATTTCAACAGCATGTCTTAACTGTTTTAAAAATTTAAAAGATGTAAAGAAAAAACTTATCTTTTTTGATGAGTTCTCCCCAAAAAATCAAATACGTTGTACTCCAGTTAAAGTTCATCAGTTACAATATATTTTAAATTTGTTATTGGCGCAGAAGGACCAAGTAACCTTGCCATCGTATTCACCTGAAATAAATATATTTTGATTTTTAAAAAAGCATTATAGAACAATGTAAATCGTCTTTACTTACAAATATATTCCTGTTGCCGAGCTCAATAGATTTTTAATGTGTTGATCCGCACTCGCTTGATAACTTTTCACTATTCACTGCACCGAAAAATGCGCTCGCGACAGTGCAAATTTGAAGACAAAATTGACAAAATTCTGGTTATAACCAGTTAATTAACAGTTAACTTTGTCATACACGCTTTGTCTTGTTCTGTTGCTTTGTTGCTTTTATTGTTTATTTTGTGTTTTTCGTTTTATTTGCCTTGGGACTTGGTGCATCACTAGTCGTTGGGTAAATCGCTAGCTACCAGTGATGTACCATAGGACTTTGTTTTGTGTTTTTCGTTTTATTTGCCTAACGAGCTTGGTGCATCACTAGTCGTTAGGTAAATCGCTAGCTACCAGTGATGCACCATAGAACTAGAACTTGGTGTTTTTCGTTTTATTTGCCTAGCGATTTGGTGCATCACTAGTCGTTAGGTAAATTTCACTAGCTACCTTCAGGTGAAAGTAGCACCATAGGATAGTTTTTTGTGCATTTTCGTTTTATGTTGCCTTGCGATTTGGTGCATCACTAGTTGTTAGGCATCATTGATTTAAAACAAATCAATTAAAACATTTTTTAATTTGCACACTTTTGTACACCAGAATATGTTACGCGAGTGGTCTTATCTACATACTTGCTTATTATCAAACAAAACTTAACACACAAATACCTATTAAATTGCCATTGTTGTTTTGATATTATTTTCAAACTGACATTTGTAACTTTAGTTGGTGTTGCAAATGCACATATACATACACATGTATGTACGTGCATTTTCATTATTTAGTACCTACATACATATGTATTAACAAAAATGCAAGTGCATATATTGGTTAATGCACGCATACATTGTTGTATCTGTAGCAAGCTAATCTATATATATATAATAGTTTGTCCTGATTGTTGAGAGGCCCACAGCCTAAACGAAAAGAGCTAGAAGGCTGAAATTTTCACCAAATATTCCATTCAGGTTAAAAGTGAGCACTTAGAAAGGATTTTTAATTTGGACCACCCCTTCGAGTACCTCCCAAAATCTAATTGCATTAATCACTTCACCTCATTCCACCATTCTGGCGCCTCACTGTCGCACAAGCTGTGAGTTTCAACGCCGCCGTGTGTACAAAAAAAAATACATGACCCATTCCACTACTGCCGTCTGCGCACAAGCTATTGCGGCCGCATATACAAAAACAAAACAAATCACCCATTCCACTTCTGCCGTCTGTAGATGTGTCGCCGTTATTCTCTTTTCTTTTTTGTTGTTGTTGTTGTTAGTAAGTGTTGTTGTTGGGCTCGCAATGCTTCTTTTTGTTGGTATCATTGATTTAAAACAAATCAATTAAAACATAATTTGGTTTTGTACACCAGAATATGTTACGCGATTGGTTTTACCTACATACTTGCTAATTATCAAACAAAACTTAACACACAAATACCTATTGCCATTGTTATTCTGATATAATTTTTGAGCTGACATTTGTAACTTTGCTTGGTGTTGCAAATGCACATATGTATGTACGTACATTTAACATTCTTTTGTACATACATATATACAACAAAAAATGCAAGTGCAAATATATGTATACACAGTGCAAAAACAAACGCACCAACAAATAGAAACTTAAGAAAATGTAATCTGCATACATATGTATGTATATTTAATGCAAAAAAGTTGTATAGATATGTACATATGTACAAACATTCAATTTGTTTTTGTTTTTTATAGCGAGCCCTTTGCGCGATAACAATTAATCTTGAACATCTTTGTATAGTGGTAGATTTGCTTACTTGCTGCTTATCTAACTCAGACAAAACGTCGTACCACACAAACATTGTTGATATACAATTTTGAACAAGCAAGCAAAGCACATATGTAAGTTTGTATGTATTTGTAAAGTATGGGGTTTTTGGGTATAAAAAGGCAGGCAGAAGGGGTAGACGTGACATTCAGATTTGTGATGCATATCTGTGGCGGATGGCACCTTCTATCTTCCTATCAAGTTTGGAGACTAGCGCAAAAACTGAGAAAGATATTTAGGTGGGCGGTATAAGTGGGTGTGGCATCAAATATTGCACATTTGTTACGGATGTCACTAACAATGTTTCCAAATTTGGTGACTCTAGCGTAAAAAAGTGGGAAAAATATAGAAATTTCAGATTTTACGAGGTGGGTGGAAAAGGTGGGCGTGGCATATAAAACTTTGTTGTAGATCGGTTACGGATGTCACTAACAATGTTTCTACCGAATTTGGTGACTCTAGCCCGAAAACTGAAAAAGATAGAGAGTTTTCAGATTTTAGAAGGTGGGCGGTATCAGTGGGGCGTGGCATTCAAAATTTTAATGCATATCTTTGTAAGACTTCAGCATCTACCTTCCCATCAAATTTCGTGAGTATAGCTTTAAAACTGTGGGAAATACAGTCATTTTCGATTATATCTGATGGGGGGCTGGGGCGGAAGAGGTGGGCGTTGCATCCAAACTTTCGATGCAGTTTTTGAGGAATGTCATCGGCTATCTTGCCCACAAATTTGGTGACTCTAGCTATTAAAATGTGATATATATATGTGTTTCATCGATTTGCACATCGAAGTATCGATTTGTTATCGATTTCCCAGGGCCCTGAGGTCGTAGAGCCAAATTTAACACTTTGTCTGACGAAGGTATGTACCAAGATATTTGCAAAGTTGCAAGGCTCTAGCTTTAAGGGTGTCGAAAAAGTTGCGTTCAAACGGACGGACGGGCGGACGGACGGACAGACACCTTGACGGGCATTGCATAAACCCAATATAATATGATACCTTTGGTATCAAAGTATATTGACGCGTCTGATTCTCAACCTCAATGATGGCGTGAAAAAGGAAATATTAAATACTTTGATAATATGTTGTTAAACATTTTCTAACTTATTTATTTTATATCTATTGCTAAAATTGCTAAAATTTTGTTAAAACTTTCGGCGCAGCGAAGCAAGCAGGGCCCTACTAGTCTAAATATATAAAATAGTTTGTCCTAACTGACTGACTGATTGTTGAGAGACCCACAGCCTAAACGAAAAGAGCTAGAAGGCTGAAATTTTCACCAAATATTATTTTATATCTATTGCTAAAATTGCTAAAATTTTGTTAAAACTTTCGGCGCAGCGAAGCAAGCAGGGCACTTACTAGTATACATATATACGAGTTGATAAAATCAAAACAAATGAGTTTTTTTCGTTTCTTCTTTGTGCCCATGACAATTGATTTACGACCCCAGCAGCGTTTGTTGTTGTTGTAAGTGTTGTTGTTGCTTCTTTTTGTTGGTATCATTGATTTAAAACAAATCAATTAAAACATAATTTGTTTTTGTACACCAGAATCAAGTGCAAATCAAACACACTGTTAGTGTAGAAAATTAAGAAATGTATTTAACATTTACATATATACGTAATAATGCATAAACCTGGCATAGATATGTACATATGTATATTCATGTAATTTGTATTTGTTTTTTTTTTATATCGAGCATTTAGTGCGTAAATAATTAGTCTTGAACATCTTTGTATTGTGGTAGATTTTTTAACTTGCTGCTTATCTAAATTAGACAAAACGTAACACATAAACATTATTGATATACAATTTTGAACAAGCAAAGCAAAACATATAAGTTTGTATGAGTTTGCATCATGCTCTTTGCATAACGCTCTTGATTCCAAACCCAAAGAGCGTTTAAGACTTAACAGAGCGCGCGCGTCTCTTTTATAACCGGCGTTAGATATTAAATATTTTGCGTTCACTCTCTTTTTTATGCGCGCGCTTTGCATCAGTTTAATAACCCTAATTAGCCGAAATCTGTAACAACAAAGGCGCATGATCAGAGCGAGATTTGAAAATAATTTGTTATCCATCATCGAGAATGAAGAGCGATGCGCGCGCGTGTTCAAGTTTTAAGCCGCCTCTTTGGTTTTGGGACCAAGAGCGCGACTCACACGTATGACGCAGACATGCGTAGATTCGCTCTATTCTATGAATGTATTTATTCATGATGCAGGTGTTCCTATGCCGACTGTCACCATAACACGAGAATGAGGGAGTCGGAAAGCAAGTAAGAAGGCTTTAGTTGTGTAATCCCGACTAAAAAATACCTTGCATTTTATTGACTTGCAGAAGTCCAGTTTTTCTTGACTAAACTTTAATATTAATTATCTTTGGATTTAGATATAGAAAAATTTTGCCCTTTTCGACCAAATTTTCACAGAATTTATTAAGTCAGTCATAGTTTAAATTTTCATATTTTCAAAATTCCCTTTTCTTTCGTTATCGACTACATCTGTATATCCGCTCAGAATAGTTATCGATAGTTTGAAATAAACTTGATTTGCCTATGGCTTAGAAGAAGCTATGTTCTTAATATGAAGTCTTTAGCTCTTATAGTCTTTGAAATCGACGCGTGCATACATAGGTTAGACAGACGGAAGGACAGGCAGACGGACATGGCTATACCGACGAGGTTGTTGATGCTTTTTTAGTATATATGCACTTTGTTGGGTCGGAGATGCTTCCTTCTCTGTGTTACATACTTTTGCACAAAACAAATATACCCTTTTTACCCAGTTCATGGGATCAGGGTATAAAAATATCAGTAAATGCAAAAAAATTTGTTCTTGCTGTTTTTGTCTATCGCTTTCGGCTTATGCACATACGAAATTGGTTTCCTATGATTGAAAGCAATTGCAACAACTAACAAGTAAGAAGGCTCCAGCCGAGAAATCCCGACTAGGACATACCCTTAACCCGATACTTAACGCTTACAGTTATTTATGTGTATTAACTCAGTGACCAATATAACCAAACTTCATACTGAGATATCTCCGATGTTTTTGAACCGATTTAGATCAATTTTTTTAAATGTTTATTATTTTATTTGTAGATTCAAGCCCCATTTTCACAATTTTGAAATTAAAGATTTTTTGTAAGTCTCAAATTCTTATAGTCTCTAAGATCTACGCGTTCATACAGACAGACAGACGGACAGACCGACAGACGGACAGACGGTCAGACAGACATGGCAAGATCGACTCAGCTGTTAATGCTGATCAAGAATATATATACTTTATGGGGTCGGAGATGCTTCCTTCTGTCTGATACATACATTTGGATCAAAACCATTATACCCTTATTTACCCATTTTATGGGTTAAGGGTATAAAAATGACTGAGAGCAATGCGACTGGCTTAAGAGAGATCAATTTACAGAAATAACTGTAACCCTTTCAGCTCTCAGAGAATTCTTAAATTTTTACTTCAGTGTGCAATTTTTGTATTGGCTTATTTCATTTATATTTTAAAACCGCACATGAGCGGATATTGGGCACCAGCGGCACCTCAGCAATATTATTTGCCGGCGCAACAGCAGCAGCAGCAGTTCCAGCTACAGCAGCAGTTCCAGCCGCAGCAGCAGTTCCAGCCACAGCCACAGCAGCAGTTCCAGCCACAGCCACAGCAGCAGTTCCAGCCACTGCAGCAGCAGCTGTTCCAGCCACTGCAGCAGCAGCAATTTCAGCCACAGCTGCTGCATTTTCAGCCGGAGCAGCAACAGCTGTTTCATCAGCAGCCATTGGTACAGCCACTGCAGCGTCAACATCAGCTCCAACGACAGCAGCAGCAGCAGCCACAGCAGCAGCAGCGGCAACAGCATCAGTTAAGGCAAGTTAAAAAACCTTTGAAGCTGCGGCAGCAACAGAACCTTAAATCGCTGCATCAGAAAATTTTCAATTTAAACAAAAAATTAAATTTAATAATTAAAAAGCAAAAGCAAATAGTAGTGCAAAACAAAAAAGCAATTGAAGCAATGAATTTGGAGATAAAAAAACAATGCAAGGAGGAGTTGCAAAAGTTGCAAAATGAGATGAATGTTTTAAAAATAGATTGAGAACAATTCAACTCATGTTGCAGCTTCTGCAACTCCTCCTTGCATTCTTTTTTAACCCCAACTTCATTGCTTCAAATGCGTTTCTGTTTTGCACTGCTATTTGTTTAAATGCTTTCTTATACAGCGATTTATGTTTTGTTGCTACCGCAGCTTCAAAGGTTTTTTTTAACAGCCCCAACCGCAACAGCCTCCGTCAAAGCAGCAGCCATTTCATCAGCATATTTATATTTTTATTTTAAAAACTGTATTTTTTTAAATATAATTTAATCTGTAATCAATTTTCAACAAACACTAAGAAATTTAATCTTAAGAAATGTAATCTATTAGTACATAAATACACATGCTGGGAGTTTGAATTTACAATAACAAAATACATGAGCTTTTTTCTTTTCTTCTTTGTGCATTTGATAATTGTTTTTCGAATCAAGTTGCGTTTGTTGTTGTTAGTAAGTGTTGTTGTTGGGCTCGTAATGCTTCTTTTTGTTGGTATCATTGATTTAAAACAAATCAATTAAAACATAATTTGTTTTTGTACACCAGAATATGTTACGCGATTGGTTTTACCTACATACTTGCTAATTATCAAACAAAACTTAACACACAAATACCTATTGCCATTGTTGTTTTGATATTATTTTCAAACTGACATTTGTAACTTTAGTTGGTGTTGCAAATGCACATATGTACATACATACACATGTATGTACGTGCATTTTCATTGTTTAGTACCTACATACATATGTATTAACAAAAATGCAAGTGCATATATTGGTTAATGCACGCACACATTGTTGTATCTGTAGCAAGCTAATCTATATATATAAAATAGTTTGTCCTGACTGATTGTTGAGAGACCCACAGCCTAAACGAAAAGAGCTAGAAGGCTGAAATTTTCACCAAATATTCCATTCAGGTTAAAAGTGAGCACTTAGAAAGGATTTTAATTTGGACCACCCCTTCGAGTACCTCCCAAAATCTAATTGCATTAATCACTTTACCTCATTCCACCATTCTGGCGCCTCACTGTCGCACAAGCTGTGAGTTTCAACGCCGCCGTGTGTACAAAAAAAAAAAAACATGACCCATTCCACTACTGCCGTCTGCGCACAAGCTATTGCGGCCGCATATACAAAAACAAAACAAATCACCCATTCCACTTCTGCCGTCTGTAGATGTGTCGCCGTTATTCTCTTTTCTTTTTTGTTGTTGTTGTTGTTAGTAAGTGTTGTTGTTGGGCTCGCAATGCTTCTTTTTGTTGGTATCATTGATTTAAAACAAATCAATTAAAACATAATTTGGTTTTGTACACCAGAATATGTTACGCGATTGGTTTTACCTACATACTTGCTAATTATCAAACAAAACTTAACACACAAATACCTATTGCCATTGTTATTCTGATATAATTTTTGAGCTGACATTTGTAACTTTGCTTGGTGTTGCAAATGCACATATGTATGTACGTACATTTAACATTCTTTTGTACATACATATATACAACAAAAAATGCAAGTGCAAATATATGTATACACAGTGCAAAAACAAACGCACCAACAAATAGAAACTTAAGAAAATGTAATCTGCATACATATGTATGTATATTTAATGCAAAAAAGTTGTATAGATATGTACATATGTACAAACATTCAATTTGTTTTTGTTTTTTATAGCGAGCCCTTTGCGCGATAACAATTAATCTTGAACATCTTTGTATAGTGGTAGATTTGCTTACTTGCTGCTTATCTAACTCAGACAAAACGTCGTACCACACAAACATTGTTGATATACAATTTTGAACAAGCAAGCAAAGCACATATGTAAGTTTGTATGTATTTGTAAAGTATGGGGTTTTTGGGTATAAAAAGGCAGGCAGAAGGGGTAGACGTGACATTCAGATTTGTGATGCATATCTGTGGCGGATGGCACCTTCTATCTTCCTATCAAGTTTGGAGACTAGCGCAAAAACTGAGAAAGATATTTAGGTGGGCGGTATAAGTGGGTGTGGCATCAAATATTGCACATTTGTTACGGATGTCACTAACAATGTTTCCAAATTTGGTGACTCTAGCGTAAAAAAGTGGGAAAAATATAGAAATTTCAGATTTTACGAGGTGGGTGGAAAAGGTGGGCGTGGCATATAAAACTTTGTTGTAGATCGGTTACGGATGTCACTAACAATGTTTCTACCGAATTTGGTGACTCTAGCCCGAAAACTGAAAAAGATAGAGAGTTTTCAGATTTTAGAAGGTGGGCGGTATCAGTGGGGCGTGGCATTCAAAATTTTAATGCATATCTTTGTAAGACTTCAGCATCTACCTTCCCATCAAATTTCGTGAGTATAGCTTTAAAACTGTGGGAAATACAGTCATTTTCGATTATATCTGATGGGGGGCTGGGGCGGAAGAGGTGGGCGTTGCATCCAAACTTTCGATGCAGTTTTTGAGGAATGTCATCGGCTATCTTGCCCACAAATTTGGTGACTCTAGCTATTAAAATGTGATATATATATGTGTTTCATCGATTTGCACATCGAAGTATCGATTTGTTATCGATTTCCCAGGACCCTGAGGTCGTAGAGCCAAATTTAACACTTTGTCTGACGAAGGTATGTACCAAGATATTTGCAAAGTTGCAAGGCTCTAGCTTTAAGGGTGTCGAAAAAGTTGCGTTCAAACGGACGGACGGGCGGACGGACGGACAGACACCTTGACGGGCATTGCATAAACCCAATATAATATGATACCTTTGGTATCAAAGTATATTGACGCGTCTGATTCTCAACCTCAATGATGGCGTGAAAAAGGAAATATTAAATACTTTGATAATATGTTGTTAAACATTTTCTAACTTATTTATTTTATATCTATTGCTAAAATTGCTAAAATTTTGTTAAAACTTTCGGCGCAGCGAAGCAAGCAGGGCACTTACTAGTCTATATATATAAAATAGTTTGTCCTAACTGACTGACTGATTGTTGAGAGACCCACAGCCTAAACGAAAAGAGCTAGAAGGCTGAAATTTTCACCAAATATTATTTTATATCTATTGCTAAAATTGCTAAAATTTTGTTAAAACTTTCGGCGCAGCGAAGCAAGCAGGGCACTTACTAGTCTATATATATAAAAGAGTTTGTCCTGACTGACTGATTGTTGAGAGACCCACAGCCTAAACGAAAAGAGCTAGAAGGCTGAAATTTTCACCAAATATTCCAATCAGGTTGAAAGTGAGCACTAAGAAAGGATTTTGAATTTGGATTAAATTTTGAACAACTCAATTAATTGCATTAATCACTTTACCTCATTCCAACACTCTGGCGCCTCATTGTCGCACAAGCTGTGAGTTTCAACGCCGCCGAGGTTTCAAACAAAAAAAAATAAAAAAATGACCCATTCCATTTTGTCTCTCTCCGTTATTCTCTTTTCTTCTTTGTGCCTTTGACAATTGTTTTTCGAATTAAGTAGCATTTGTTGTTGTTGTTGTTAGTAAGTGTTGTTGTTGCTTCTTTTTGTTGGTATCATTGATTTAAAACAATTAATTAAAACATAATTTGTTTTTGTACACCAGAATATGTTACGCGATTGGTTTTACCTACATACTTGCTAATTATCAAACAAAACTTAACACACAAATACCTATTGCCATTGTTGTTTTGATATTATTTTCAAACTGACATTTGTAACTTTAGTTGGTGTTGCAAATGCACATATGTACATCATACACATGTATGTACGTGCATTTTCATTGTTTAGTACCTACATACATATGTATTAACAAAAATGCAAGTGCATATATTGGTTAATGCACGCACACATTGTTGCATCTGTATCAAGCTAATCTATATATATAAAAGAGTTTGTCCTGACTGATTGTTGAGAGACCCACAGCCCTAAACGAAAAGAGCTAGAAGGCTGAAATTTTCACCAAATATTCCAATCAGGTTGAAAGTGAGCACTAAGAAAGGATTTTTAATTTGGACCACTCCTTCGAGTACCTCCTAAGCACTTAAGTCCTTTTTTTCCCAACTTTTGTACTAGAGCTATGCTTTAAAATTAATCAATTCTTACAAAACTTGGTCACGACATGGAGGCGTGTAAAAAAATTATGGATGCAAAATTTGGACCCAATCCGACAACTCCTTGGGGCACCTCCCATACACTTATGTTATGGAGCGTGCTTATCTATATATATAAAAGAGTTTGTCCTGACTGATTGTTGAGAGACCCACAGCCTAAACGAAAAGAGGTAGAAGGCAGAAATTTTCACCAAATATTCCATTCAGGTTGTAAGTGAGCACTAAGAAAGGATTTTGAATTTGGACCACTCCTTCAAGTACCTCCTTAACACTTAAGTCCTTTTTTTCCCAACTTTTGTACTAGAGCTATGCTTTAAAATTAATCAATTCTTACAAAACTTGGTCACGACATGGAGGCGTGTAAACAAATTATGGATGCAAAATTTGGACCCAATCCGACAACTCCTTGGGGCACCTCCCATACACTTATGTTATGGAGCGTGCTTATCTATATATATAAAAGAGTTTGTCCTGACTGATTGTTGAGAGACCCACAGCCTAAACGAAAAGAGCTAGAATTCTGAAATTTTCACCAAATATTCCAATCAGGTTGAAAGTGAGCACTAAGAAAGGATTTTGAATTTGGACCACTCCTTCGAGTACCTCCTAAGCACTTAATTCTTACAAAACTTGGTCAAGACATGGAGGCGTGTAAAAAAATTATGGATGCAAAATTTGGACCCAATCCGACAACTCCTTGGGGCACCTCCCATACACTTATGTTATGGAGCGTGCTTATCTATATATATAAAAGAGTTTGTCCTGACTGATTGTTGAGAGACCCACAGCCTAAACGAAAAGAGGTAGAAGGCTGAAATTTTCACAAAATATTCCATTCAGGTTGAAAGTGAGCACTAAGAAAGGATTTTGAATTTGGACCACTCCTTCAAGTACCTCCTTAACACTTAAGTCCTTTTTTTCCCAACTTTTGTACTAGAGCTATGCTTTAAAATTAATCAATTCTTACAAAAACTTGGTCAGGACATGGAGGCGTGTAAAAAAATTATGGATGCAAAATTTCTACCCAATCCGACAACTCCTTGGGGCACCTCCCATACACTTATGTTATGGGCCGTGCTTATCTATATATATAAAAGAGTTTGTCCTGACTGATTGTTGAGAGACCCACAGCCTAAACGAAAAGAGCTAGAAGGCTGAAATTTTCACCAAATATTCCAATCAGGTTGAAAGTGAGCACTAAGAAAGGATTTTGAATTTGGACCACTCCTTCGAGTACCTCTTAAGCACTTAAGTCCTTTTTTCCCAACTTTTGTACTAGAGCTATGCTTTTAAAATTAATCAATTCTTACAAAACTTGGTCACGACATGGAGGCGTGTAAAAAAAATTATGGATGCAAAATTTGGACCCGATCCGACAACTCCTTGGGGCACCTCCCATACACTTATGTTATGGAGCGTGCTTATCTATATATATAAAAGAGTTTGTCCTGACTGATTGTTGAGAGACCCACAGCCTAAACGAAAAGAGCTAGAAGGCTGAAATTTTCACCAAATATTCCAATCAGGTTGAAAGTGAGCACTAAGAAAGGATTTTTAATTTGGACCACTCCTTCGAGTACCTCCTAAGCACTTAATTCTTACAAAACTTGGTCAAGACATGGAGGCGTAAAAAATTATGGATGCAAAATTTGGACCCAATCCGACAACTCCTTGGGGCACCTCCCATACACTTATGTTATGGAGCGTGCTTATCTATATATATAAAAGAGTTTGTCCTAACTGACTGATTGTTGAGAGACCCACAGCCTAAACGAAAAGAGCTAGAAGGCTGAAATTTTCACCAAATATTCCAATCAGGTTGAAAGTGAGCACTAAGAAAGGATTTTTAATTTGGACCACTCCTTCGAGTACCTCCTAAGCACTTAAGTCCTTTTTTCCCAACTTTTGTACTAGAGCTATGCTTTAAAATTAATCAATTTTACAAAACTTGGTCACGACATGGAGGCGTGTAAAAAAAATTATGGATGCAAAATTTGGACCCGATCCGACAACTCCTTGGGGCACCTCCCATACACTTATGTTATGGAGCGTGCTTATCTATATATATAAAAGAGTTTGTCCTGACTGATTGTTGAGAGACCCACAGCCTAAACGAAAAGAGCTAGAAGGCTGAAATTTTCACCAAATATTCCAATCAGGTTGAAAGTGAGCACTAAGAAAGGATTTTTAATTTGGACCACTCCTTCGAGTACCTCCTAAGCACTTAAGTCCTTTTTTCCCAACTTTTGTACTAGAGCTATGCTTTAAAATTAATCAATTCTTACAAAACTTGGTCACGACATGGAGGCGTGTAAAAAATTTATGGATGCAAAATTTCTACCCAATCCGACAACTCCTTGGGGCACCTCCCATACACTTATTTTATGGAGCGTGCTTATCTATATATATAAAAGAGTTTGTCCTGACTGATTGTTGAGAGACCCACAGCCTAAACGAAAAGAGCTAGAAGGCTGAAATTTTCACCAAATATTCCAATCAGGTTGAAAGTGAGCACTAAGAAAGGATTTTTAATTTGGACCACTCCTTCGAGTACCTCCTAAGCACTTAATTCTTACAAAACTTGGTCAAGACATGGAGGCGTGTAAAAAAATTATGGATGCAAAATTTGGACCCAATCCGACAACTCCTTGGGGCACCTCCCATACACTTATGTTATGGAGCGTGCTTATCTATATATATAAAAGAGTTTGTCCTGACTGATTGTTGAGAGACCCACAGCCTAAACGAAAAGAGCTAGAAGGCTGAAATTTTCACAAAATATTCCATTCAGGTTGAAAGTGAGCACTAAGAAAGGATTTTGAATTTGGACCACTCCTTCAAGTACCTCCTAAGCACTTAAGTCCTTTTTTTCCCAACTTTTGTACTAGAGCTATGCTTTAAAATTAATCAATTCTTACAAAACTTGGTCAGGACATGGAGGCGTGTAAAAAAATTATGGATGCAAAATTTGGACCCAATCCGACAACTCCTTGGGGCACCTCCCATACACTTATGTTATGGCGCGTGCTTATCTATATATATAAAAGAGTTTGTCCTGACTGATTGTTGAGAGACCCACAGCCTAAACGAAAAGAGCTAGAAGGCTGAAATTTTCACCAAATATTCCAATCAGGTTGAAAGTGAGCACTAAGAAAGGATTTTGAATTTGGACCACTCCTTCGAGTACCTCTTAAGCACTTAAGTCCTTTTTCCCAACTTTTGTACTAGAGCTATGCTTTAAAATTAATCAATTCTTACAAAACTTGGTCACGACATGGAGGCGTGTAAAAAAATTATGGATGCAAAATTTGGACCCGATCCGACAACTCCTTGGGGCACCTCCCATACACTTATGTTATGGAGCGTGCTTATCTATATATATAAAAGAGTTTGTCCTGACTGATTGTTGAGAGACCCACAGCCTAAACGAAAAGAGCTAGAAGGCTGAAATTTTCACCAAATATTCCAATCAGGTTGAAAGTGAGCACTAAGAAAGGATTTTTAATTTGGACCACTCCTTCGAGTACCTCCTAAGCACTTAAGTCCTTTTTTCCCAACTTTTGTACTAGAGCTATGCTTTAAAATTAATCAATTCTTACAAAACTTGGTCACGACATGGAGGCGTGCAAGAAAATTTTGGATGCAAAATTTCTACCCAATCCGACAACTCCTTGGGGCACCTCCCATACACTTATGTTAATGGAGCGTGCTTATCTATATATATAAAAGAGTTTGTCCTGACTGATTGTTGAGAGACCCACAGCCTAAACGAAAAGAGCTAGAAGGCTGAAATTTTCACCAAATATTCCAATCAGGTTGAAAGTGAGCACTAAGAAAGGATTTTGAATTTGGACCACTCCTTCGAGTACCTCCTAAGCACTTAATTCTTACAAAACTTGGTCAAGACATGGAGGGCGTGTAAAAAAATTATGGATGCAAAATTTGGACCCAATCCGACAACTCCTTGGGGCACCTTCCATACACTTATGTTATGGAGCGTGCTTATCTATATATATATAAAAGAGTTTGTCCTGACTGATTGTTGAGAGACCCACAGCCTAAACGAAAAGAGGTAGAAGGCTGAAATTTTCACAAAATATTCCATTCAGGTTGAAAGTGAGCACTAAGAAAGGATTTTGAATTTGGACCACTCCTTCAAGTACCTCCTTAACACTTAAGTCCTTTTTTTCCCAACTTTTGTACTAGAGCTATGCTTTAAAATTAATCAATTTTTACAAAACTTGGTCAGGACATGGAGGCGTAAAAAAATTATGGATGCAAAATTTCGACCCAATCCGACAACTCCTTGGGGCACCTCCCATACACTTATGTTATGGGCCGTGCTTATCTATATATATAAAAGAGTTTGTCCTGACTGATTGTTGAGAGACCCACAGCCTAAACGAAAAGAGCTAGAAGGCTGAAATTTTCACCAAATATTCCAATCAGGTTGAAAGTGAGCACTAAGAAAGGATTTTGAATTTGGACCACTCCTTCGAGTACCTCTTAAGCACTTAAGTCCTTTTTTCCCAACTTTTGTACTAGAGCTATGCTTTAAAATTAATCAATTCTTACAAAACTTGGTCACGACATGGAGGCGTGTAAAAAAAATTATGGATGCAAAATTTGGACCCGATCCGACAACTCCTTGGGGCACCTCCCATACACTTATGTTATGGAGCGTGCTTATCTATATATATAAAAAGAGTTTGTCCTGACTGATTGTTGAGAGACCCACAGCCTAAACGAAAAGAGCTAGAAGGCTGAAATTTTCACCAAATATTCCAATCAGGTTGAAAGTGAGCACTAAGAAAGGATTTTGAATTTGGACCACTCCTTCGAGTACCTCCTAAGCACTTAATTCTTACAAAACTTGGTCAAGACATGGAGGCGTGTAAAAAAATTATGGATGCAAAATTTGGACCCAATCCGACAACTCCTTGGGGCACCTCCCATACACTTATGTTATGGAGCCGTGCTTATCTATATATATAAAAGAGTTTGTCCTGACTGATTGTTGAGAGACCCACAGCCTAAACGAAAAGAGCTAGAAGGCTGAAATTTTCACCAAATATTCCAATCAGGTTGAAAGTGAGCACTAAGAAAGGATTTTTAATTTGGACCACTCCTTCGAGTACCTCCTAAGCACTTAAGTCCTTTTATCCCAACTTTTGTACTAGAGCTATGCTTTAAAATTAATCAATTCTTACAAAACTTGGTCACGACATGGAGGCGTGTAAAAAAATTATGGATGCAAAATTTGGACCCGATCCGACAACTCCTTGGGGCACCTCCCATACACTTATGTTATGGAGCGTGCTTATCTATATATATAAAAGAGTTTGTCCTGACTGACTGATTGTTGAGAGACCCACAGCCTAAACGATAAGAGCTAGAAGGCTGAAATTTTCACCAAATATTCCAATCAGGTTGAAAGTGAGCACTAAGAAAGGATTTTTAATTTGGACCACTCCTTCGAGTACCTTCAAGCACTTAATTCTTACAAAACTTGGTCAAGACATGGAGGCGTGTAAAAAAATTATGGATGCAAAATTTGGACCCAATCCGACAACTCCTTGGGGCACCTCCCATACACTTATGTTATGGAGCGTGCTTATCTATATATATAAAAGAGTTTGTCCTGACTGACTGATTGTTGAGAGACCCACAGCCTAAACGAAAAGAGCTAGAAGGCTGAAATTTTCACCAAATATTCCAATCAGGTTGAAAGTGAGCACTAAGAAAGGATTTTTCATTTGGACCACTCCTTCGAGTACCTCCTAAGCACTTAAGTCCTTTTTTCCCAAATTTTGTACTAGAGCTATGCTTTAAAATTTATCAATTCTTACAAAACTTGGTCACGACATGGAGGCGTGTAAAAAAATTATGGATGCAAAATTTGGACCCGATCCGACAACTCCTTGGGGCACCTCCCATAAACTTATGTTATGGAGCGTGCTTATCTATATATATAAAAGAGTTTGTCCTGACTGATTGTTGAGAGACCCACAGCCTAAACGAAAAGAGCTAGAAGGCTGAAATTTTCACCAAATATTCCAATCAGGTTGAAAGTGAGCACTAAGAAAGGATTTTTAATTTGGACCACTCCTTCGAGTACCTCCTAAGCACTTAAGTCCTTTTTCCCAACTTTTGTACTAGAGCTATGCTTTAAAATTAATCAATTCTTACAAAACTTGGTCACGACATGGAGGCGTGCAAGAAAATTTTGGATGCAAAATTTGGACCCGATCCGACAACTCCTTGGGGCACCTCCCATACACTTATGTTAATGGAGCGTGCTTATCTATATATATAAAAGAGTTTGTCCTGACTGATTGTTGAGAGACCCACAGCCTAAACGAAAAGAGCTAGAAGGCTGAAATTTTCACCAAATATTCCAATCAGGTTGAAAGTGAGCACTAAGAAAGGATTTTTAATTTGGACCACTCCTTCGAGTACCTCCTAAGCACTTAAGTCCTTTTTTCCCAACTTTTGTACTAGAGCTATGCTTAAAAATTAATCAATTCTTACAAAACTTGGTCACGACATGGAGGAGTGTATAAAAATTATGGATGCAAAATTTGGACCCGATCCGACAACTCCTTGGGGCACCTCCCATACACTTATGTTATGGAGCGTGCTTATCTATATATATAAAAGAGTTTGTCCTGACTGATTGTTGAGAGACCCACAGCCTAAACGAAAAGAGCTAGAAGGCTGAAATTTTCACCAAATATTCCAATCAGGTTGAAAGTGAGCACTAAGAAAGGATTTTGAATTTGGACCACTCCTTCGAGTACCTCCTAAGCACTTAATTCTTACAAAACTTGGTCAAGACATGGAGGCGTGTAAAAAATTATGGATGCAAAATTTGGACCCAATCCGACAACTCCTTGGGGCACCTCCCATACACTTATGTTATGGAGCGTGCTTATCTATATATAAAAGAGTTTGTCCTGACTGATTGTTGAGAGACCCACAGCCTAAACGAAAAGAGGTAGAAGGCTGAAATTTTCACCAAATATTCCATTCAGGTTGAAAGTGAACACTAAGAAAGGATTTTGAATTTGGACCACTCCTTCAAGTACCTCCTTAACACTTAAGTCCTTTTTTTCCCAACTTTTGTACTAGAGCTATGCTTTAAAATTAATCAATTTTTACAAAACTTGGTCAGGACATGGAGGCGTGTAAAAAAATTATGGATGCAAAATTTCTACCCAATCCGGCAACTCCTTGGGGCACCTCCCATACACTTATGTTATGGGCCGTGCTTATCTATATATATAAAAGAGTTTGTCCTGACTGATTGTTGAGAGACCCACAGCCTAAACGAAAAGAGCTAGAAGGCTGAAATTTTCACCAAATATTCCAATCAGGTTGAAAGTGAGCACTAAGAAAGGATTTTGAATTTGGACCACTCCTTCGAGTACCTCCTAAGCACTTAATTCTTACAAAACTTGGTCAAGACATGGAGGCGTGTAAAAAATTATGGATGCAAAATTTGGACCCAATCCGACAACTCCTTGGGGCACCTCCCATACACTTATGTTATGGAGCGTGCTTATCTATATATATAAAAGAGTTTGTCCTGACTGATTGTTGAGAGACCCACAGCCTAAACGAAAAGAGGTAGAAGGCTGAAATTTTCACAAAATATTCCATTCAGGTTGAAAGTGAACACTAAGAAAGGATTTTGAATTTGGACCACTCCTTCAAGTACCTCCTTAACACTTAAGTCCTTTTTTTCCCAACTTTTGTACTAGAGCTATGCTTTAAAATTAATCAATTTTTACAAAACTTGGTCAGGACATGGAGGCGTGTAAAAAAATTATGGATGCAAAATTTCTACCCAATCCGGCAACTCCTTGGGGCACCTCCCATACACTTATGTTATGGGCCGTGCTTATCTATATATATAAAAGAGTTTGTCCTGACTGATTGTTGAGAGACCCACAGCCTAAACGAAAAGAGCTAGAAGGCTGAAATTTTCACCAAATATTCCAATCAGGTTGAAAGTGAGCACTAAGAAAGGATTTTTAATTTGGACCACTCCTTCGAGTACCTCCTAAGCACTTAAGTCCTTTTTTCCCAACTTTTGTACTAGAGCTATGCTTTAAAATTAATCAATTCTTACAAAACTTGGTCACGACATGGAGGCGTGTAAAAAAAATTATGGATGCAAAATTTGGACCCGATCCGACAACTCCTTGGGGCACCTCCCATACACTTATGTTATGGAGCGTGCTTATCTATATATAAAAGAGTTTGTCCTGACTGACTGATTGTTGAGAGACCCACAGCCTAAACGAAAAGAGCTAGAAGGCTGAAATTTTCACCAAATATTCCAATCAGGTTGAAAGTGAGCACTAAGAAAGGATTTTGAATTTGGACCACTCCTTCGAGTACCTCCTAAGCACTTAATTCTTACAAAACTTGGTCAAGACATGGAGGCGTGTAAAAAAATTATGGATGCAAATTGTTGTATCTGTAGCAAGCTAATATACATATATACGAGTTGATAAAATCAAAACAAATGAGTTTTATTCTTTTCTTCTTTGTGCCCATGACAATTGATTTACGACCCCAGCAGCGTTTGTTGTTGTTGTAAGTGTTGTTGTTGCTTCTTTTTGTTGGTATCATTGATTTAAAACAAATCAATTAAAACATAATTTGTTTTTGTACACCAGAATATGTTACGCGAGTGGTCTTACCTACATACTTGCTAATTATCAAACAAAACTTAACACACAAATACCTATTGCCATTGTTGTTTTGATATTATTTTCAAACTGACATTTGTAACTTTAGTTGGTGTTGCAAATGCACATATGTACATACATACACATGTATGTACCTACATTTTACATTGTTTTGTTAATACATATATTTAAAAAAAATCAAGTGCAAATCAAACACACTGTTAGTGTAGAAAATTAAGAAATGTATTTAACATTTACATATATACGTAATAATGCATAAACCTGGCATAGATATGTACATATGTATATTCATGTAATTTGTATTTGTTTTTTTTTTTATATCGAGCATTTAGTGCGTAAATAATTAGTCTTGAACATCTTTGTATTGTGGTAGATTTTTTAACTTGCTGCTTATCTAAATTAGACAAAACGTAACACATAAACATTATTGATATACAATTTTGAACAAGCAAAGCAAAACATATAAGTTTGTATGCATTTGCATCATGCTCTTTGCATAACGCTCTTGATTCCAAACCCAAAGAGCGTTTAAGACTTAACAGAGCGCGCGCGTCTCTTTTATAACCGGCGTTAGATATTAAATATTTTGCGTTCACTCTCTTTTTTATGCGCGCGCTTTGCATGAGTTTAATAACCCTAATTAGCCGAAATCTGTAACAACAAAGGCGCATGATCAGAGCGAGATTTGAAAATAATTTGTTAAGCCGCCTCTTTGGTTTTGGGACCAAGAGCGCGACTCACACGTATGACGCAGACATGCGTAGATTCGCTCTATTCTATGAATGTATTTATTCATGATGCAGGTGTTCCTATGCCGACTGTCACCATAACACGAGAATGAGGGAGTCGGAAAGCAAGTAAGAAGGCTTTAGTTGTGTAATCCCGACTAAAAAATACCTTGCATTTTATTGACTTGCAGAAGTCCAGTTTTTCTTGACTAAACTTTAATATTAATTATCTTTGGATTTAGATATAGAAAAATTTTGCCCTTTTCGACCAAATTTTCACAGAATTTATTAAGTCAGTCATAGTTTAAATTTTCATATTTTCAAAATTCCCTTTTCTTTCGTTATCGACTACATCTGTATATCCGCTCAGAATAGTTATCGATAGTTTGAAATAAACTTGATTTGCCTATGGCTTAGAAGAAGCTATGTTCTTAATATGAAGTCTTTAGCTCTTATAGTCTTTGAAATCGACGCGTGCATACATAGGTTAGACAGACGGAAGGACAGGCAGACGGACATGGCTATACCGACGAGGTTGTTGATGCTTTTTTTAGTATATATGCACTTTATTGGGTCGGAGATGCTTCCTTCTCTGTGTTACATACTTTTGCACAAAACAAATATACCCTTTTTTACCCAGTTCATGGGATCAGGGTATAAAAATATCAGTAAATGCAAAAAAATTTGTTCTTGCTGTTTTTGTCTATCGCTTTCGGCTTATGCACATACGAAATTGGTTTCCTATGATTGAAAGCAATTGCAACAACTAACAAGTAAGAAGGCTCCAGCCGAGAAATCCCGACTAGGACATACCCTTAACCCGATACTTAACGCTTACAGTTATTTATGTGTATTAACTCAGTGACCAATATAACCAAACTTCATACTGAGATATCTCCGATGTTTTTGAACCGATTTAGATCAATTTTTTTTAAATGTTTATTATTTTATTTGTAGATTCAAGCCCCATTTTCACAATTTTGAAATTAAAGATTTTTTTGTAAGTCTCAAATTCTTATAGTCTCTAAGATCTACGCGTTCATACAGACAGACAGACGGACAGACCGACAGACGGACAGACGGTCAGACAGACATGGCAAGATCGACTCAGCTGTTAATGCTGATCAAGAATATATATACTTTATGGGGTCGGAGATGCTTCCTTCTGTCTGATACATACATTTGGACAAAACCATTATACCCTTATTTACCCATTTTATGGGTTAAGGGTATAAAAATGACTGAGAGCAATGCGACTGGCTTAAGAGAGATCAATTTACAGAAATAACTGTAACCCTTTCAGCTCTCAGAGAATTCTTAAATTTTTACTTCAGTGTGCAATTTTTGTATTGGCTTATTTCATTTATATTTTAAAACCGAACATGAGCGGATATTGGGCACCAGCGGCACCTCAGCAATATTATTTGCCGGCGCAACAGCAGCAGCAGCAGTTCCAGCTACAGCAGCAGTTCCAGCCGCAGCAGCAGTTCCAGCCACAGCCACAGCAGCAGTTCCAGCCACTGCAGCAGCAGCAATTTCAGCCACAGCTGCTGCATTTTCAGCCGGAGCAGCAACAGCTGTTTCATCAGCAGCCATTGGTACAGCCACTGCAGCGTCAACATCAGCTCCAACGACAGCAGCAGCAGCAGCCACAGCAGCAGCAGCGGCAACAGCATCAGTTAAGGCAAGTTAAAAAACCTTTGAAGCTGCGGCAGCAACAGAACCTTAAAACGCTGCATCAGAAAATTTTCAATTTAAACAAAAAATTAAATTTAATAATTAAAAAGCAAAAGCAAATAGTAGTGCAAAACAAAAAAGCAATTGAAGCAATGAATTTGGAGATAAAAAAACAATGCAAGGAGGAGTTGCAAAAGTTGCAAAATGAGATGAATGTTTTAAAAATAGATTGAGAACAATTCAACTCATGTTGCAGCTTCTGCAACTCCTCCTTGCATTCTTTTTTAACCCCAACTTCATTGCTTCAAATGCGTTTCTGTTTTGCACTGCTATTTGTTTAAATGCTTTCTTATACAGCGATTTATGTTTTGTTGCTACCGCAGCTTCAAAGGTTTTTTTAACAGCCCCAACCGCAACAGCCTCCGTCAAAGCAGCAGCCATTTCATCAGCATATTTATATTTTTATTTTAAAAACTGTATTTTTTTAAATATAATTTAATCTGTAATCAATTTTCAACAAACACTAAGAAATTTAATCTTAAGAAATGTAATCTATTAGTACATAAATACACATGCTGGGAGTTTGAATTTACAATAACAAAATACATGAGCTTTTTTCTTTTCTTCTTTGTGCATTTGATAATTGTTTTTCGAATCAAGTTGAGTTTGTTGTGGTTAGTAAGTGTTGTTGTTGGGCTCGCAATGCTTCTTTTTGTTGGTATCATTGATTTAAAACAAATCAATTAAAACATAATTTGTTTTTGTACACCAGAATATGTTACGCGATTGGTTTTACCTACATACTTGCTAATTATCAAACAAAACTTAACACACAAATACCTATTGCCATTGTTGTTTTGATATTATTTTCAAACTGACATTTGTAACTTTAGTTGGTGTTGCAAATGCACATATGTACATACATACACATGCATTTTCATTGTTTAGTACCTACATACATATGTATTAACAAAAATGCAAGTGCATATATTGGTTAATGCACGCACACATTGTTGTATCTGTAGCAAGCTAATATACATATATACGAGTTGATAAAATCAAAACAAATGAGTTTTTTTCTTTTCTTCTTTGTGCCCATGACAATTGATTTACGACCCCAGCAGCGTTTGTTGTTGTTGTAAGCGTTGTTGTTGCTTCTTTTTGTTGGTATCATTGATTTAAAACAAATCAATTAAAACATAATTTGTTTTTGTACACCAGAATATGTTACGCGATTGGTTTTACCTACATACTTGCTAATTATCAAACAAAACTTAACACACAAATACCTATTGCCATTGTTGTTTTGATATTATTTTCAAACTGACATTTGTAACTTTAGTTGGTGTTGCAAATGCACATATGTACATACATACACATGTATGTACGTGCATTTTCATTATTTAGTACCTACATACATATGTATTAACAAAAATGCAAGTGCAAATATTGGTTAATGCACGCATACATTGTTGTATCTGTAGCAAGTTGCATTACAAAAGCAAGCAAATAGGCTTAAGTCGAGAAATCCCGACTTATCGATACTCTGTGCTTAAATGACTTGAAGTAGTGGAATTTTTCTGACTACACCTCAATATAAAATATATCTGGATATAGATTTAGAAATAATTAATTCATTTGAACTAATAATTTCACAGATTTTATTAAGTTATACATAGTTTTAACTCTTAAAGTTTTAAAATTCTTTTTTTCGTTATCGATTAATGTGTATATCGATCTATATAACTAATATATATACCTAACGATCTATATTGACTTGATCTGTCTATGGCTTTGTAGAAGTTATGTTCCAAATTTGAAGTCTTTAGCTCTTATAGTCCTTAAAAACGGGTTCGTAGATGCTTCCTTCTGCATGTTATATACTTTTGCACAAAACAAATATACCCTTTTTGCCCAGTTTATGGGATTAGGGTATAAATATAATGTAATATTTTACTCATCGATTGCTTGCAAAACAAAGTTGTCAGTATATTTCGTCGTCACAGTAAGTTCATAGAGAGAAGCACTAGAAATCACCGCAAGCAGCATACACAGTTGAGCGAATTTATGCATGTGTGCAATGAACGTGTGAGTCGCGCTCCCACAACCTGAGAGTGGCTTAAAACTAGACGCGCGCGTCGCTCTTAAGACTTAGATATAAAAAAATTTGAATGCAATCATGCGCTTTTGTTGTTGATAATTTATTCGCACGCTCTGCATGTCAAACATGAATCTTAATATCCCTACCTCCTTCGAACTTATAGGCTTAGTTAAGCATAACTAAGAGGCTGAATTTAAGGGAATGGCATTGCCTAATTTGTACCACCCACACCAAGCTCTTAAGTACAAGCGTTGTATGTAAGAGCTCGCTGTGTGTTGATTAGAGGAATAACTGTAATGCTCTTTTCCAATTTATGTTTTTACATTCAATTGTAAGGGAATTGGTTATGCATTTTAGTATACATTTATTGTGAAAAAGAAAGTAACGTTTCGTTTAAGCTAATTTTTTAATATAATTGTATTAAAGGATAGCATCAAAAGTTACTTTTTGGATCAGTGAGTTATTTATTATTCTGATTTTCGTATTATATATACAATTCATTTAAAATACGTATTTTTATGATAAGTTATAAAAAATATTTAATAACTATTATTTAAATATTTAAATAACGAACAACGTATTTAAATTTCTTTTTGTTGTTTTTAAAACACAAAAAGAATAAGTTAATTTAGAATTAATATTTGAAGCAACATTGTATATAGTTGTCTTCTATTTGGCTTATTATTTCATTTAATAGTCATATAGACGCTGCTTTAGTGCATTTAAAATTCAAATACAACTAAGCGGTCTAAATATTCTATTGAAATAATATAAGTTGGTATACTCAATTTTATTGAATTCTATACTTGCGTATAGACACTGTATCGTTGTTACAATCGTTGTACAGTGAAGCCAATTTTTAACTTATTTTTAAGAATTTATTAATAAAATACTCAGCTTCATATTAAGTTGTTTATTTCTTTTGTTGTTTTTAAAACACAAAAATAATAAGTTAATTTTAGAATTAACAATTGAAGCAACATTATATATAGTTGTCTTCTATTTGGCTTATTATTTCATTTAATAGTCATATAGACGCTGCATTAGTGCATTTAAAATTCAAATACAACTAAGCGGTCTAAATATTCTATTGAAATAATATAAGTTGGTATACTCAATTTTATTGAATTCTATACTTGCGTATAGACTCTGTATCGTTGTTACAATCGTTGTACAGTGAAGCCAATTTTTAGCTTATTTTTAAGAATTTATTAATTAAATACTCAGCTTCATATTAAGTTGTTTATTTCTTTTGTTGTTTTTAAAACACAAAAATAATAAGTTAATTTTAGAATTAACAATTGAAGCAACATTATATATAGTTGTCTTCTATTTGGCTTATTATTTCATTTAATAGTCATATAGACGCTGCTTTAGTGCATTTAAAATTCAAATACAACTAAGCGGTCTAAATATTCTATTGAAATAATATAAGTTGGTATACTCAATTTTATTGAATTCTATACTTGCGTATAGACACTGTAACGTTGTTACAATCGTTGTACAGTGAAGCCAATTTTTAACTTATTTTTAAGAATTAATTAATTGAATACTCAGCTTCATATTAAGTTGTTTATTTCTTTTGTTATTTTTAAAACACAAAAATAATAAGTTAATTTTAGAATTAACAATTGAAGCAACATTATATATAGTTGTCTTCTATTTGGCTTATTATTTCATTTAATAGTCATATAGACGCTGCATTAGTGCATTTAAAATTCAAATACAACTAAGCGGTCTAAATATTCTATTGAAATAATATAAGTTGGTATACTCAATTTTATTGAATTCTATACCTGCGTATAAACACTGTTACGTTGCAACAATCGTTTTTCAGTGTAGTCAATTGACTTTGAGCTAAATTAAATATGCCTGTTGAAACTTTAGATATAAATGGTGTTTTGGTGCTGCATTCAGTTGTTAGCATAATTGGTGATGGAGCCTGTCTTTTTAGATCTATTTCCCACCTTTTATTTGGTAGGGAAGGCTTCCATGCCACCATACGACAACATATTGTAACCCATGTCGTTACCAACTGGGAATCTTTTGCAAGCTTTAGCATGAATTCAAATGGACAGTGTTATAGCTCTTCTGAACAATATGAGTGCGCTATGTCAAACTCATGTACATATGGTACTGCATGTGAGCTTCAAGCAGCAGCAGAAATTTATGGTGCAAGTTTTCAAGTTTTTCAAGATGGAAATTTATTACAAGCATTTGGCAATAATATGCATCCTGTAAAAAGATTACGTTTTACTGGTCCAATAATGAATGGACATTTTGATGTTTATATTCCTTTAGAGGAAGTATTAACCCAAGATTTTGACACATCAAGTGAATGTTCAACCGATAATGTTAAAAATCCTGTTAAAAGACGGCGTCGGTTCACCGACAAAACAGAAAAAAATGCACGAAAACATTCAGATAAAAAATATTTTGATCAAAATAGGGATAAGCACATAGAAGCATCAAAAAGATATCAGGCTGATAATCCTGAAGCTCATAGAGATGCAGTGAGAAGACATCAGGCTGATAATCCTGATGCACGTCAAGAAAGGCGTTTGCGTGCATGGAGTGTTAAGGCCATGTCTGGTTTTAACTATGATTTTGAGATAGCCTACAAGTCTGATAAAATTACTAATCTTGGTAGTATGAATTTGATATGCAAAGACTGTAATGCTTTAAAATGGAAAAATGAGCCCATGGGTATCTGTTGCAAGGCAGGAAAAGTTAAACTTTCACAAAATGGAAGTTTGCCTGATCCACTTAAAAGCTTAATAATTGGTGGACATCCCAAGCATAATCATTTTATTGACCGTATAAGAAAGTATAACAGCTGCTTTCAAATGACTTCTTTTGGAAGTTCAAAAATAATAAATGAAGGTTGGTCAACCTTCAAAGTCCAAGGACAAGTGTATCACTTAATTGGTAGTGTCCGACCTATGCCAAATGAAGAAATGCAGTTTCTTCAAATTTATTTTGTCGGTGAAGATGAAAAGGAAGTTCAATTACGTTGCAAAAATATTTCAAATGTTGATATAAGCATAGTAAAGGATCTTCAATTTATGTTTCATCAACATAATCGTTATGTAAAAGATCTAAAAATGGCTCTCAATAAAATACCAACAAGTAGGAAAGACTATAAATTAGTTATACACGCTGATCGAACACCCGCTGGTGCTCACAAAGGGCTTTATAATGCACCTCGATCAAGCGAAGTAGCTTTAGTTATTGTTGGTCAGCAATTTGAAAAGCGCGATATTGTTATTGAAAGCCATAATAATAAATTGCATCGTATAAGTGAGGTGCATCGATCATACGATGCCTTACAGTACCCTTTGCTATTTCCGTATGGCGAAGATGGCTATTCAGTAGATATACCACAATGGAATCCATTATTAAATAAGGAGGATTCAAAAAAAACGATATCTGCGTCAAGCTTTTATAGTTACAAAATAATGATTCGTCAATCAGAGATAAATCATTTAATTTATTGTCGTTCCCTTTTTAGTCAATTTTTGGTTGATATGTATGCTAAAATTGAAACAGAAAGATTAAATTATATTCGCCACAATCAAGCGAAACTCAGAGCAGATAGCTATATACATCTAAAAGATGCAATAGGCCAACAAGATGTTGACGCAGCTCAACTTGGTCAGATGGTAATTTTACCATCCTCTTTTACAAGCTCTGCACGATATATGCATGAAAAAACTCAAGATGCTATGACATATGTTCGCCATTATGGGCGACCAGATCTTTTCATAACATTTACATGCAATCCACAATGGAATGACATAAAAAGTGCTCTATTCCCGGGTCAAAAACCTCATGATCGTCACGATATTATAGCTCGAGTTTTTCATTTGAAAGTTAAAGTTTTAATGTCACTTTTGACAAAAGGTTCTTTGTTTGGAAGCGTGCAATGTTTTATGTACTCTGTGGAATGGCAAAAGCGGGGTTTACCTCATATACATATTCTACTTTGGTTAGAAAATAAAATAAGACCAGATAAAATCGATAATATTATCTGTGCCGAAATACCAAACGCAGATGAGGATCCTTTGTTATTTAACATTGTAAAGTCAAATATGATTCATGGCCCTTGCGGTGCATTTAATTCTAAATCGCCATGCATGACAAATGGAAAATGTACCAAAAATTTTCCTCGACAGTTTCTCAAAGAAACTATGACTGGAAAAGATAGTTACCCTCTATATCGTAGAAGAGCGTTAGAAGATGGTGGTAATGCAATTAATATAAATGGTAATTGCATAGATAATCGTTGGGTGTACTTTTGAGAACATTTGAAGCTCACATAAATGTTGAGTATTGTAGTTCTGTAAAGTCTATTAAATACATTTGTAAATATGTTAACAAAGGTAGTGATCAAGCATCATTTACTCTTGAAGACAAACGTAATGAAATTCATATGTATGAAAGTGGCCGGTATATAAGTAGCTCAGAAGCGGTATGGAGAATTCTTGCATTTTCCATACATGAACGTTTTCCGGCTATTATACACTTAGCTGTTCATTTAGAAAATGGTCAACGGATATATTTTAACCCCAATAATCCGCAACAATTAACTGACAGATTAAGCACTCCAGTTAAAACCACTTTGCTAGCCTTTTTTGAGCTATGCACACGTGATGAGTTTGCAAGAACACTTCTGTATTGTGAAGTTCCATCGTATTTTACATGGAACAATAAAGAATTTCAAAGACGAAAACGTGGGCACGATGTCCCAAGTTTTCCTGGAGTTAAAAGAGATTCTGCTTTGGGAAGAGTTTACACTATTCATCCAAATAATACAGAATGTTTTTACTTAAGACTTTTACTACATTTTGTAAGAGGCCCAACTTCATTTGTAAGTTTAAAAACAGTTAATGGTATAACATACGCATCATTTCAATTGGCGTGTAAAGCTCTAGGATTACTAGAAGATGATAGGCACTGGGATTCAACAATAGCCGACGCCGTAACATGTCAAAATCCAACAAAGTTGCGAGAACTTTTTGCAATAATGTTAGTATTTTGTCAAATATCGGATGCCCTAAGACTTTGGAACACTCATAAAGAAAGTTTCTCAGAAGATATTTTAAGAGCCTTTAATTTTATACATGACAGAAGTATTGATCAGAATGAAGAAAATGATGTTTTTAATAAATGTCTTATTTTCATTGAAGATATTGTACTGTCTATTGGTGGCCAAAACTTGACAAATTATGGACTTCCACAACCAATTAGATCCGGTGTAATTTTACAAAATATTGATTATTACAGAGAAACAAATTATGAAAATAGAGATAATTTTGTTGTTCAAAATGAGCTACTTCTTACTGCCGAGCAAAAACAAGTATACGAAAAAATACTACATAGCGTTGAAGCACAAAAAGGAGAAATATATTTCTTAGATGCACCTGGTGGAACAGGTAAAACGTTTCTTTTAAATTTATTATTGGCAAAGGTACGGCAAGGTAATAAAATTGCATTGGCCGTTGCTTCTTCCGGTATCGCTGCCACTTTACTAAATGGTGGTCGCACAGCGCATTCTACATTTAAGATTCCATTTAATTTGATTAATTTAGAAACACCACATTGCTCTATTTCAAAGCAAAGTAATATTGCTGCTGTGCTCAAAGAATGCAAGTTAATTGTTTGGGATGAGTGTACTATGGCCCATAAAGGTGCTTTTGAAGCTGTGGATCGATCTTTGAAAGACATTCGAGATAGTGAATACCTAATGGGTGGCATAACTGTTCTCTTAGCTGGTGATTTTCGACAAACTCTTCCTGTTATCCCCAGAGGAACAAGAGCTGATGAAATAAATGCGTGCTTAAAGTCTTTAATTTTGTGGCCCAAAATACATAAAATGGCATTATCGAAAAATATGCGAGTGCACTTAAATGGTGATACTATAGCTGGTGAATTTGCAGAAATGCTTCTTAAAATAGGAAATGGATTACTTCCAACCTATGATGGCAAAATAATTTTACCATCTACTTTATGTCATGTTGTTAAAAGTATTGAAGAACTTACTTTAAAAATATTTCCAGATATTAAAAATATCACGGTAAAACCACTTGAATGGTTATCAGAACGTGCTATTTTGACCGCAAGAAATGACAATGCATTAGAAATAAACGAGTTTTTATTAAAATCATTTCAAAGTCCAGAAATGACATATAACTCTATTGATTCTGTGATTGAAGTCGAAGATGCAGTTCATTACCCCGTCGAATTTCTTAATTCATTAAATCCGTCTGGCTTGCCTCAACATAAGTTAACTTTAAAGATTGGTTCACCTGTAATGTTGATTCGCAACTTAAAGCCGCCAAAACTGTGCAATGGTACAAGATTGCAAGTTATGAATCTTCATAAAAATGTTGTCGAAGCAATGATCTTTACTGGCAATGGTATAGGGGAAACGGTTCTAATACCCAGAATTCCATTAATACCTTCTGATGCTGAATTGCCATTTCAATTTAAAAGATTGCAATTTCCCTTAAAAGTTTGCTTTGCCCTAACAATAAATAAATCACAGGGACAAACTCTTAAATTAGCCGGACTAGACTTAAGAAACGATTGTTTCTCTCATGGCCAATTTTATGTAGCTTGCTCAAGAGTCAGTTCACCAAAGAGTTTAGTTGTATTAGCACCTGACGGAAAGACAGCAAATGTCGTTTATCAAGAAGCTCTTAACAAATGTTAATAAGCTCTAAATAAATTAAACATGTGGATAAGGCCTACTGGGAAACCACAATAAAAAATGACGCGTCTGATTCTCTACCTCAATGGTGGCGTGGAAAAGAGAATATTAAATATTTTGCTATAATATATGTTGTTATATATTTTCTTATTTATTTATTTTATATCTATCTATACTATTTCTAAAATTAATAAAAACTACTAA
Organism: Scaptomyza pallida; assembly: GCA_018152965.1. Taxonomy (NCBI): domain Eukaryota; kingdom Metazoa; phylum Arthropoda; class Insecta; order Diptera; family Drosophilidae; genus Scaptomyza; species Scaptomyza pallida. The sequence goes on from JAECXP010000014.1 coordinate 581,313, forward strand.
AACTTTAACCCATACGAGTTGGGTGGAAAAGGTGGGCGTGGCGTATAAAACTTTGATGTAGATCGGTTACGGATGTCGCTAACAATGTTCATACCAAATTTGAAGAGCCTAGCTCGAAAACTGAGAGAGAAATAGTGGTGGGCGGTATAAGTTGGCGTGACATCCAAAATTTGTATGCACACAAGTTACGGATGTCACTACCAATATTCATACCGAATTTGGTGACTTTAGCTTTAAAAACTGGCGAAGATACATGCCTTCCGGTTTTAGGGCGGTGGGACATGTCCCGTTGTTTGGGAGCGTGGAATCCAAAGTTTTCATGCATATCTGTGTCAAATGTCAGCATCTACCTTCATGTCAATTTTGGTGGCTATAGCTTGAAAACTGTAGAAGATACAGGCATCTTTGTTTATAATTGGAGAGGGGCTGGGGCCGGAAGAGGTGGGCGTGGCATCCAAACTTTCGATGCAGTTTTTGAGGAATGTCATCGGCTATCTTGCCCACAAATTTGGAGACTCTAGCTGCTAAAATGTGGGATATATATATATATGTGTTTCACCGATTTGCACATCGAGGTATCGATTTGTTATCGATTTCCCAGGCCCCTGAGGTCGTAGAGCCAAATTTAACACTTTTTCTGACGAAGGTATGTACCAAGGTATTTGCAAAGCTGCAAAGCTCTAGCTTTAAGCGTGTTGAAAAAAGTTGCGTTCAAACGGACGGACGGGTGGACGGACGGACAGACACCTTGACGGACATTGCATAAGCCCAATACAATATGATACCTTTGGTATCAAAAAATAATGACGCGTCTGATTCTCAACCTCAATGGTGGCGTGAAAAAGAGAATATTTAATACTTTGCTAATATGTTGTTAAACATTTACTAATTTATTTATTTTATATGTAATGCTAAAATTTTGTAAAAGCTATCGGCGTAGCGAAGCAAGCGGGGCACTTACTAGTTATTTAATATATTTTTCTTATCCTTTAAGACGATACTTGTGGCCTCATTGGCGTTGGCGCGTGCTGACATTAGTTTAACGCAGCAGGGCTACAATTACCGTGTGCAACAACAACAGCAACAGCAGCAGCAGCAGCAGCCTACTGTTGTGGCACATTTGCTTAACCATCAGTTGCAACAACAACAACAGCAGCAGTCACATCCAGTGTTGCCACCACTATCCGTGCCACTAACATATCTGCCACCAGTTAACCAGTACCAGCCACAACAACACCATCTTCATCATCAGCAGCAGCAGCAGCGTCTCTCATCGGCATTCCCCATGCCAGCCAATTTTCCGATCAACTTTCAGACGGCGCTACTGCAGCAACAGCGTCGCTCACGTCCCCGTGTCCGCATTCCCAAGAAGCCAATTGTCACTAAGAACTTCTTTATTCACTCGGCACCGGAGGAGTCGGACGATGAGATCCAGGATAAGCTGCAGCAACTGTCACAGCAGCCACGCAATCACTACAATGTCCTCTTTGTTAAGACGCCCGCTCAGACAAATCGTGCTGCGGCCCTCAATCTGGCCAAGACACTGAAAAAGGAGAAGACTGTTGTGTATGTGCTGGCCAAGAAGACAACGGCTGCTGATTTGCAGGATGCCATTGCAGAGGCGCCACAGCATATCAACAAACCTGAGGTGTTCTTCATCAAGTATCGCACGCCCGAGGAGGCTTTGAATGCCCAGCGACAGATCCAGACACAGTATGATGCTTTGGGCGGCAGTTCAACCATTACCGATGAGGGCTTGGCGCCAATCACATCTGTTGTCGGCTCATTGGATGCACCCGAGGAGGAGGAAGAGGAACAGCAGCAGCAACAGCTGCAACAGCCGCAGCAGCAGCAACAGCAGCAAAATGTTGATGGTAATGGACCATTCAGCAATCACTATCTGCCTGCCAATCAGTTTTAAAGTATCTTCATTGCTCACCAATATTGAATCTTAGTTAGTTTCTAGTTTCATTTCCGTTGAACTCGCATATCTTGTTGTCTAAGTTAATAAGTGAATTTATAGATGTGTAAGCCACTTTGAATCAAGTCTGTATTAATAAAAAGTTCACAAATCTTTAAACCAAACAATCAGTTAAATTCAAACTTAAGTCTACCAAAAGTCCTATGTTCGATTTTTTCTAGAACATTTTCGTTTGTTCGAGAAGTTGCCTCAAAGCATGCTATGAAAACTGTCACTGCATGTTTTTGTATGAAATCTGCTTATAATTCCCAAGTGGTTCTAGCAAGTTCTCATATATATCCCAAGTTAAATTTCTATTCTGTATCAGTTCTCCATTTGAACTGGACCAGCAATTTTAATTGCGAAAATTTCCGCAAGGTCTACGTCCATATCAGGCCTCGTCAAAGGGTACAGTTGGTCGATGAAAGGCTGGTGTCGCCGGTTCCGTTGCGTGAAATAATACAAGAACTGCGACGCCGCGATATTCAAATGCCGCCAAACGATCCAAACATATTGCGTAATGCCCGTCGAATGTGGAAAAATTTGGATGAAACTGAGAAAAAGCAATACAGAGCGCAGTCAGATAACATTGTCAATAAGTCGGTTGTAATACCGGAGATGACTCCAGCTCAGCGCCGCCTGCTTGCGCGCAACAATATTGCAAGGAGACACATGGTCGAGGACGAAACCCCAGGGTCCTCCCTGCTTGAGCATTTTGGACATCAAAAACTGAAAAAACCCATTGCGAACGTTAAATGAAGAACTTAGAACTTCGACTTTTTAAAATATTAATGATAGCTGGGAATAAAACTGGCAATGAAAATTTTCTTACTCGGCTCGCATGTTGGGCCCAAGGTATACTCAAAAAGGTAGCCGCACTCGCTCTCTTGCTCTCTTTGCTTCCTTCTTAAATGTCAGTCTGTAAGCAGCAGTTGAGAGCGACGCATCACCGCGCACGAAATTTTCTGAATTTACTTCTTAATTTTGCGACAGACTTTACGTGTTGTTTTCATTTTTTGCAATGGCGCCTCCATATTGTTCTTTATGTAAAACTTCTTGTGAAATAAGTGTAAAGTGCGTGCATGTACCAAAAAAATGATTTAAAACGAAAATTATGGACTGATTCAGTTGGAGTTAGTTTAAAACCAACAAATACAATTTGTGAAAATCATTTTGTGAAAATGATTTTTATTATGAAAAGAAAATAAGCGAAGACGACTGAGACCTGGTTCAATTCCAAAAAAATCGAAAAAGTCGCTAGCAAAAATGTTTTTCAATACACCGAACATTTGGATTGCGGTTTAAATAATAATCAAAAAGATTTTAACTCTCAAACTGAGTAAGTATAGGTTTGTGTGCAAAAATTGTATATGACAATAATGTTGTTTTGTTTAATTTCAAGAATGTAGGTTGTGGAAGCGGGCATTGCCCTTGAAAATTTGCGTCTGCAAATGAAAGTAAAGGATTTGGAGAGTGAAGTTACTTCTTTAAAGCAACAGCTGGAACAGGCAAACAGACTTAACACGTGTGTGAGTAAACTGTTTACTGAAAAGCAGGTGAACCACTTAAAGGTTGGAGGACAAGCCCGTTGGACTCAGGAGGATATTTCTAAAGCCCTTTGCCTTCATGCAGCGGGGCCACGAGCTTACCGGCACCTTTATAAAAAAGGGTTTCCACTACCACACGTGACAACATTGCAAAAATGGTGTAAATTTATCGACGTTAGACCAGGGGCATTGGATTTAGTTATGAATTTAATGGAAAACACATCGGACATGGATGAGGCCGATAGAGTTTGCACCCTGATGTTCGACGAGATGAAAGTTTCATCAGCTTTTGAGTGGGATGCCTCGCAGCGTGCTGTTATGGAGCCGAAAGAATATGTTCAGGTTTCTATGGTTCAAGGTATATTTAAGTCCTGGAAGCAGCCTATATACTATGATTTCGATGAGCCCATGTCAGCAACAAATGTCAAAACAGTAATACAAAAACTACATAGTGTTGGCTACTATGTCGCGGCGATGGTCTCGGACATGGGTCCAGGCAACTGCAAATTGTGGAGCCAACTTGGAATTTCCGTTGGTAAGAAGAGCGTTTGCACGTATTATAAATTTTAATTCTTCATTTGTTTTACATACTTTTTCAGACAAAACATGGTTTGAGCATCCGGTAAATTCAGAACTGAAAGTGTTTGTGTTCGCGGATGTTCCTCACCTTATAAAACTTATAAGGAACCACTATTTGGATTCTGGTTTGTATTGCACCACCTGTGGACCTAACGCCTTTAGAGGATGAACCGCCTACTAAAAGATTCGCTCCGAAGATAATCTAGTGCCCGAAGCGGAGTTCATTGCCATGCATAAGGTTATTTTTAAATTTCAATTCCAATTTAAAGCTTTAAAGTCGGTTCTCAATAATGATTAACTTTGATTGGATCTTTCAGAGTCCTGTGACTATACAGGTGCAAGTTCCGAATGCAGACAAGTCGGAATGGAAGCTCAATGGTCAGATGATCGCCGTCACCTTAGCGCTTACCGATCCTATAGCTAATCTGAAGGCCAAGCTGCAGGACGACACAGGCATGCCACCTGCAAAACAAAAAATATTTTATGAAGTAAGCTCCGCATGACTTCTTTGAATTTACACAGTACTTATACTAGCAAATTTCTTTTTAATTCTGTAGGGTATGTTCTTTAAGGATAGCAATACAATGGCCTTCTACAACCTGCTTAGTGGCACAACGGTGCACCTTCAAGTCAAGCAGCGCGGTGGCCGCAAGAAATAGATCCGGAGTTGGCTCCATTTTAAAATGCATATATATTTTACACCATGTAAAAGTTTATTTTTGTGAATGCTTTTGCAATCAATCAATATAAACAAGTAAAAACGTTGCAGTCGGACGCAACCGACTGCGATATACTTTGATATAACATATGAGGGTTTTGGGTATAAAAATCAGGCAGAAAGGGTAGGCATGACATTTATCTGTGGCGGATGGCACTTTCTATCCCCCTACCAAGTTTGGAGACTCTAGCGCAAAAACCGACAAAGATATAGATGTGGGCGGTATAAGTGGGCGTGGCATCCAAAATTTGTATGCACACCTGTTACGGATGTCACAACCAATGTTCATACCAAATTTGGTGACTCTAGCTTAAAATCTGGCAAGATACATGCCTTCCGTTTATTTTTACGCCGGTGGGGCATGTCCCATTGTTTGGGGGCGTGGCATCCAATGTTTTGATGCATAACTTTGTCAGATGTCAGCATCTACCTTCATGTTAATTTTGCTGTCTATAGCTTCAAAACTGTAGAAGATACAGGAATTTTTGTTTATAACTTAAGAAGGGTGGGGGCGGAATAGGTGGGCGTGGCATTCAAACTTTTGATGCAGTTTTTTGGGGAATGTCGTCGGCTATGTTGCCAACAAATTTGGTGACTCTAGCTGCCAAATGTGGGATATATTTGTGTTTTATCGGTTCGCACATCGAGGTGTATCGACTTGTTATCGATTTCCTAGGCCCCCTTAGGTCGTAAAGCCCTAAATTTAACACTTTGTCTGACGAAGACATGTACCATGATATTTGCAATGTTGCGAAAAAAGTTGCGTTCATACGGACAGACGGACAGACACCATGACGGATATTGCACAAACCCAATATACTATGATACCTTTGGTATCAAAGTATAAAAAGTGCCATTGCACCATCAGGAAATCTTAGAACCAGTTTTGGTTCAAAAACACCAATTGTGGCAACCGTGTGCACAAGTCTGATTTGCCGGTAGATGATTTTTTTAGGGATAAGCTGAGTGATCAGGCTTCACTCTCGTAGTCTCGGGTTTAATTACTGTTCCAAGACCGCTTTATATACGATTAGATTGAGTTCAATTGTTTTAAATGTAAGGAAATATCGCTAACTGACCAGCCTAAATATTGTTCATTCACAATTTTAAAATCTTTCGAGTTACTGCTTTGATTTATGACGTTGACACAACTGCTTGAAATAAAACAAACGTATATAAAGTCTTGCTTATTATAATAAGTCATAGCAGGCTACTGCATCAAGTTTTAAACTGTATTGAATAAATCTTAGTAAAACACATTTAAACTGATTGTACAATTATAAAACAAAAAAATGGCAAAGCGCATTAAAATTGTTGGGAGCTGCAAGACTTGTGAGCGTAAGATTGGCAGTGATATGCGTCCAATCAATGATGTAAATTTGAATTTAGAACAATTTAAATACAACGAGCCCAACATGGATGATGTTAGTTTTCAGGATTTCCACTCAATAGCTCGACAACAGGATAATGAGGACGATTCGGAAGCTGATTTGGTGGATCCTTTGTTGGAAATCGTAAAAAACAGTTTGAGCTCGGCTCAAAGTCTGATGTAAGTTTAATAGAGCTTAAAATGTTAGTATGCGAAGCTTAACCGTGTTTATTTTAAAGACGAACATATCGGTGGAAAAGCTGAGCTGGTAATGGCTGTGCTAAAAGAAGAGCAGCTTTCGTACGATAAATTTTTAATCGAGGGTGGTTTGACTCCAATCAAGAAACGCAGGCACTAAATACATTTTTTTTATAAAATTACAATTAAAAAATATTTTCAAAATTTTAATGTAATGTAGTTCAAAGCTCAACATAGTTATTGATATATTAATTGATATATTGTATACTATAGCAGCACTTTTGTAAAACCCATCGATTATGACATTTAAATTTGACTGAATTGTTTCAAAATATATTTTGTTGCTGCAATGTTAAATAATAAAAAAATAAAACTAAAAGAAATTTGCAAATCAAATTTCACGTGACCAATCGCGAGATGAACCACTATGAAGTTCACGATTCTGCGCTGTTGACAATAAAGGGTGGGACGCTTTTAGTTAAAGAATAAATCAGTTTTTTACTCGACTTAGTAGTAGAATACTGTTTGTTTTTATGTTAGGTAGGATTATTACCCAGCGGTCCATTTGCAAAAAATGACTTAAACGCTTGTAAATAATATGACTCAACCAAGTCTTGGTCAGCGTGTGCTTGTATCGGGCAAAAATCAACTTTGCGGACGTGTCGTCTATGTGGGCCGCACCAATTTTGCCAACGGGCAGTGGTTTGGTGTTGTGCTTAATAAGCCGCTTGGCAGAAACAATGGTACCATAAACGGAACTACCTATTTTAAATGTGCTTGCAATCATGGACTCTTTGTGCGTGCTAAACAGTTGCAGCTTCTGTCAAAGACGACAGGCATTTCCCAAATAAAACAGCTTAAAACCCGGAACAACGAGCAGAGCGATGTAAGCGAGCTTAGTTCCAAAAATCGGCAGGTAGATGATTATCAAATGTGTACTTTCTTAAATATAAGCACAGTACCTTAAAAATTATTTTTTTCCTTTAACGCATCAAAAGGAGACAAAAACTTCGGCTGGTAAAACTACTGTTATCAGATCAGAAAGTGTGAATTCTTTAATTAAAGCCTCTAAGACATTAACATTAACGCAGTCACAGCAGGTAACGTATTTTAAAACAATATCCAAAATATCAGAGAAATCTTAAATTTGATCGTTTTTAACAGCAGAGCATAGAAAAGAAAAATAAGGTGCCTACGATGGATAGACTTTCATTACAGTTGAAACAGGAGGCAAATTTAGGTATAACAAAACATCTGCAAATGTCAAGAAATGATATAATTAACTCACCACCAAAAAAGTTTCAACTTCTCGAGTTGACAAATCGCGACCAGGCTGAAGAAGTTCTATTTACAACGCCTTTGACACATCCAACATCAACACGCATTCAGCGTCGCTCCATCTCCTTCACACAGTTTCGACCTACAAGAATCAGTCAACCGAAGCCAACGGCTGGCAAAGCGCAAAGTTTGACAACACAGTTGACTCTATCGATGCCAGTCGCTCCTAAGCGCAGCAAGACAAGCATAAGTCCCACGAGCAGCGGCTTAAGGCGACTGACACCCGCTGCTTTTGTAGAACCTGGTTTCTTAGAGATACTGCGGCCTCAATTTAAGCCAGGACCGGCGTTGAGCACTCCAAGTACAATTGCTTCTGTAGACAGTGCAGAAAATCGACAAATTCTTGAAGAATTGCAGTTGCTGCGCGCTCAGAGGCGTGAGGACAAGTTAAAGGTTATTGAATTAGATCGCATCAAAATTCAGAATGAGCAGCTTGTGGAGTTTAAAGCTCAAATTATGACGCAGCAAGTGCTCCTTCAGCGCGAGTTGCGATGCAGCCGTCACGAGCAGCGCGATTTCGAGGAAACAGCAGCAAAATACAGAAGGGAATTAAATGATATCGTCGAGAGCATGGAGCTGCTTAAACTGGACAAGGAAATGGCCGAAGAGCGATTGGATACTATGCAAATGGAGCTGGAGGAGGCACAGGAGCGCAATAAAGAGCTCATGCTAGACCTAGAAATTTTAAGTGCTGCGCAGAATGAACACTGTCTTGAAAAATCTGGGATGCAAGCAGGAAAGGAAGCAACAATGCAGACATCGTGTGAGCTATTGCGCTTGGAGCAGTATAATCTTAGACTGCGTGAGACGGTGGTTCGACTTCGTGATACCTTGGCACATGAGAAGCAATCTGCGCAGTTCACTCGCAAGGAGCTTGAAACTAAGCATTCGGAAATTAATGAGCTAAGGGTCATTAAGCAATTGCAAAGTCGCAGGTTAGCTCAAATGGAAACGCAGCTAATTGATTTAAAAGAGCAGGTAGATGCCTCACTAGGTGCCGATTCCATGGTAACACAGCTGACTACGATAAAGCTTGAGCTTGAAGATCGTGTCAAGCTCTTAGAAGATGAGGTGTCTGAACTGGAGGCACTTGAGCAAATTCAGGAGCAGCTTATTGAAAGCAATCAAGACTTAGAATCAGAGTTACGCGACGAAGTTGACAAGCTCAATAGCAAGGTTATATCTTTAGAGCAGCAAGCCAATTCGGCTTTAGAAAGTCTTTACGACCGTGATGTGACCATACTTAAATTTAGGGATCTAGTACGCCAGTTGCAGGATCAGCTTCAACTCAAAACAGACGACGAATCGCAGCATGATAAAATATCCCAACAAAGCGGAATTTTGGAATACCAGCACGTTTTGAGCGTGAGCAAAGCGTATGGGAGTGCCTTAGATCAACAGCTAAGGGCCGTTGATGAACGTCTGCAACGCCTGCACTTGGAACATGTACTCACCTTTGTCCCAGACCAGTTTCTTCTTCGAGGAGGAGATTACGATGTCGTTTTGGTCGTGCTGCTGCTAGAACGCATGAATGACAAACTTGAAATTATCTGCAATGCAGTCATTGAAAAATTTCCAAATGACTGTGATTTTGGTAAGTATATTGCACACTTAAGCTAATCCGAGATTTTGTCCTATTGTTTTAATAGATTGGATATGGTTATTGTAGTGGGATGTTGCAGCTCCATTATTCAATGTGAAGAGTGCTACGGTGTGTCCACCATTGTCTAAGCAGAAATTAAATTAATAATTATATTTCTGATAGTGTTTGACCTCAATTTTTAAGGTATTTTAACCCCATGTCCGACATAACATTTTATATCTTTTCTGCCGACACCCTTTTCTTTCGTTTCTAAAAGGAATAGGGTATTTTTGTATTTCACAGATCGATAGCTAATTAAATTTTAGGAGGAAACTTAAAGCAACAAAAATTTAAATATATTAAATAAACGTAGTTAAATGAAAAAGGGTCTGGCCAGACCCTGGTGTCGGACGGAGGGATAAGGGTGTCGAAAAAGTTGGCAAAATTTAAAATTTATACTGATTTTTTGTCACGATGTATCGTTAAGAATTATCGATAAGACAATCAGCTGTCCCTTGAATTGTTTATTTATTCGCGAACCGAAAATACTGTTCTCCTTGACTGTTTGCGTTCGCGCAAAAATTCGGAGCAGAATTGTTTTCTCTTCGTTGCTTTATTTTTGATTCGTTCGCGAACGAACTTAAATTTATTTTTGCTTCATTCGTTCGCTTGCGAACGACCCGAAAATATTTTGCAAACGAATTGTAAGTGAGTGAGCGCAAACGATGCCGGCGATGATCTGGCGCGCAGGATTTTTATTGCTTTTTACGTAGAATTTTGTGGCGGCGATGCCGCGATGTCGATCACTGCGCCGGACTTCCGAGAAGTGCGCTTGAGTTTTGTCGCGGGCCTTTGATCGACCAAGTCCATCTGTGGTCACTAGTTGGTTGAGGTGCTCCCAATGATGTCCAAAATTACTTTCCCAATGTCTGCCTGGACAATGCCATCGATTTCCAAAATAAAAGATTTTGTTGCGAAGAACCATTCCTTTTGGATTAATTCGCGAGCGAACCCTATTTACAGTTCTTCAAATTTAATATTCGGTTCGCGAATCGAAAAATAAAATTCAAGAACTGAATGCATTTGACTCGCGAACGAATAGAAAATTAAGTTCGCTTGCGAACGGTTTGCTAACGAACAAATCGAAAAGAACGAATTTCCGTACCCTGATTTGAATGATCTGGATAATGCCAAATTCGCCAGTGCGATATGTCCGTCTCCCGCTTTTGATCCGCGTACTCTTTGAGTTGTTTTTTTTAATTTTTAAATTTATCTTTTAAGGCCTTCCACGGACGACTTACACCAGTTTGCGCAGTGAACTGAGCTGAAAGTTTCTGCCGGGCTTTGTCCTTCTGCTTCCATGTAACGGAGTCGCTCCTTTTGCACTCTAAAATATGCTAATTAGACTCCACTAGTTCCACCAACAAGTGCTCTCCAGCAACCGTAAAGTTTTTCCACGAAGCCGTTTGCTATCAGGCGTGTTTATTATACTTTGATAACAAAGGTATCATAGTATGTTGGGTTTGTGCAATGTTCGTCATGGTGTCTGTCCGCTAGAGCTAGAGCCTTGTAACTTTGCAAATATCATGGTGGGAACATTGGTAGTGACATCCGCAACAGATCTGCAACAAAATTTTGGATGCCACACCCACTTACACCGCCCACCTCAATATCTTTCTCATTTTTGAGCTAGAGTCTTCAAACTTGGAAGGTGCTATCCGCCACTGATATGTATCACAAATTTGGATGTTATGCCTACCCCTTCTGCCTGATATTTATATCCAAAACCCCCATATATTACTATTTGCACACAGAATCCTTAACATAGCTATGTAAACTGGTATCAAAGTATTTCGCAGGTGGTTGCGTCCGACTGCAACGTTTTTAATTGTTGTAAATGATTTGGATAAAGTTATGTCGTATGACCAAAAATCAGTACCTAAATTCTCTAAACATGATCTTATTTTTCTGTTCTATAACACACAACTTGACTATAATAACCAAACTATTCAATATAGGGATTTTAAGAATGTAGATAATCGTATGTTATTCAGTGACTGTAGTTCGTGTGATTGGGACAGTATATCCTCTCTTCACTGGGTGGACACCCAGCTTGGTCTGCTACAAAGAAATATAGAATATCTGTACAATAAGCATGTACCGCTTAAGACCATAGTTGTCAAATCGAAGATAAATCCATGGTTTAGAAATGATATTACAAGTGCAATAAAATACAGGGACAATTCTTGGTCCTCTTTTTTTTGCAATTTACGTTTATGATCTATCAAATACTTTGTCTATATGTGAAGCTCATATGTACGCTGGTGATGCCCAATTATTTGTGAGTCGTCCCGTATGGTGTGTGTCATGTTTTGTAATAATGACCTGTTACGTGTATGTAGATGGGCAAGTAACAATGGTCTTTGTTTGAACCCCGCTAAGTGTAAATGTTTTGTTATTTATAAGAAAAAACTTAATGGTGGCAATTTAAGTAAACTGTGTGATGATAATGTAGAAATAAAGTATGTGGATAAGGCTGACAATTTAGGAATTACTTTTAATAACACACTGACATGGAAGGACCAGGTCAATAAGGCTGTGGGGAAGACCTACGGCGTTCTTCGGCAGCTTGCGCTAACATAGCCTTGGCTGCCGGTCAAAACAAGAATAACCATCGCCAAAACCCTTGTTACACCCATACTTTTTTATGGCATAAAAATATTTGCAAACTGTGATATTGATAGTCATCATAAACTTAAAGTAACCTTTAATAGTATAGCACGTTACGCGTTTGGACTTAATAGACGGGTACATGTCATAACGCCCAGTGTCATAACGCCCGTGGGACACATAAAATAGTGCCGTAGCGCCCTCGGGCGTTATGACATTTTCAAAAGTGTCATAGCGCCTGCAGGGCTTTATTTCACTTTTTTGTGGGCCTAATGACGCTATAACGCCCAAAGCTAATTAAAACAAGTAAGAAGGCTCTAGTCGGGAAATCCCGACTAGGACATACCCTTAACCCCATACGTCACGCGTATGTGACCAAACTTCAAACTGCGATATCTTCGGTGTTTCTTAAACGATTTTGATCAAATTTTTTTAAATGTTCATTATTTTATTCATAGTTTTAAACCTCATTTTCACAATTTTGAAATTCAAGATTTTTTTGTTATCGATCACATGTGTATATCGAGAACCAGAAATGTTATCGATAACTTGAAGCAAACTTGATCTGCGCATAGTATACGAGAGTTTAAGTTTCAAGTTTAAACTCTCTAGCTCATATAGTCTCTGAGATCGGCGCGTTCATACAGACAGACGGACAGACGGACAGACAGACGGACAGACGGACATGGCTAGATCGACTCGGCTGTTGATGCTGATCAAGAATATATATACTTTATAGGGTCGGAGATGCTTCCTTCTGTCTGTTACATACATTTGCACAAAACCATTATACCCTTTGTAGCATGCGTACATATGTATATACATACATATGAATAAGGCTGCAACACTTTGTTGTTATGCCAACAGAATGCATACATAAGCAGCGACTTTGTCGCAGCGCGCCTAACGCTAAGTGCCCACTGTTCAAGTGCATACGAAATATGATCAGTACTTGATGGCAACGACCGCCAAATAGCTAAGTCAGCGTTCTCACGCTTGACCGTCGCTTATATACATATGTGCGCGCATGACTCTCTCAGCTAGCCAGCAACGTTTCCGTTGCTGTATATAATAAGCTTAAATATGTATGTATGTAAAACGGCTGCTCACCGCTTCACGGTGGACAGCTTTAACTCTAAGAATCAGTCAATAAAGAATGATAAAAGGAGACAGACGTCTTCCTTCCAAAACTACAAAATTAGCAAAGCTTTCTTATTACATGGCGACCGTGACTCGGTCTGAGTCCTGCAACTTTAAAACAACACAAGTTAATTTTCCTGAAGGAGCCCAAAAGGCTCAAATTGTCCGCCTGAGCGACATGCCTTCAACAATTAAATAAGTGTCAACAACAGCAGCAGCAGCAGTAACGTGAACACCAAACAATAATGATAAAATGAGAAGCTACCTGAAATTTATGAGACTGCAAATATTGTTGTCAACTCAGCGGCAGTGCCAGCAACAACAATAATCGGCATACATATACTGGAAGATTGTAATGAATTACCAACATCATCGACAAGAAGTGGCTGAAAGTACTGAGTAAGTAGAGGTGATGAGCAATGCCTAAAAATAGGCACAGTGGAGTAAAAAAAAGGCTTAAGGAAAGAAAAGCCAAACTCCTGGAACTGGTATTTGCCCCTAACACAACAATTCGTTGGGAAACAGGCAATAAAATACAGGCTGAAATCGACAATATCGAGTCGATGCAGCAAAAATACAAAAGCTCAACCTCTACAAATGAAATCACTTTTAAAAATATACCATTAATTAACTCAAAAATTTTCCAACCAGTGCCACAGAAGAAGCAACTCAACTCTAAACCAGAAAAAAAATGCCCAACGGATTGCCCAGGACCTCTGGACAGCCCACACTGCAGATACACTTGCCTGGCAAGGCATTAACCTGTGCGAAGACCGGCACCGGTTCCGCCTGAGCCCATAGGCCCAGGACAACAGCAGCTGAGACAACAACAAGTGTGAGAGGCAATCCGCCCCTTACACCAACGCTGGACAACAACGCTATGACACAGTAACAACAACAACAACTAGTGTGAGAGGCAATCCGCCCCTTACACCAACGCTGGACAACAACAACACGACACAGCCAGTGCAGCCAGCATCGGCACCGCCTCCAAGACCGCCTATTTTTTTTTTTCATGCACTGCGTTGCATAATTTTTTGAGTGCACTACGATGCACATTTTTTTTAATATATATAAGAATCAATGTAAAATTGAGCAGAATATCTTTTGCCCAATCAGAAGTGAGGCCCATAAAGCCAAACTAACAAATTAGGCAGGTTGTTATGTAAAAAAAAATTTTTACATTTTTTTATAATAATCCAAATCTTAAATTCCCTATAAATTCCAAATTTTGAAATTTTAAAATGAAAAAATTATAAGTTTTCAGTTCAGTCAGTTTAAATTAAAGTCAAAAAAAAAACAAACAACAAATTGCATTAATTAAAGCAGGAAAACTGTTTATGAATAGTAATGCTATAAGTAAATTTTCCGAAGATTTTTTTAATTGATTCAAGTCATAATTATAAACAGAATTCCAAAATGGGATTAGTAGACGTTAAGTCAGTGGATTCCACTGCTAACGTAATAAATAAAGTTGAATCAAACAACACAGATTTAGAATTAACAAATACATTACTGATAATCATAGTTGTTATATTGTGTGCAAATTGTTTTTATAAAATATATAAACTGCATAACAAATGCCTTAAGAAAAGATTCATGAGCCGAGCAAATGACTTGGACAAAATATAAATTTGCACACACAAACAACAATGATAAATCATAATTAAAAATATCATAATAACTATAAGATACCAATAACACTAAATAAAACAAAATAATAATAATAAATAATCTTGAAAAACAAAGTAGCTTGTCAATATTATGGAATGGCCAGAACTTTCTGAGCGGATCCAAAATATTAAAACGACATTTGATAGAGCGTATAAATGTCTAACGCAAAATAGACAAACACATATAGACACAGTTAATAGGCACTCCATAACATTAATCGACAGCTTTAACGAAGCTCGATTATTGATATATCAGCATAAAGATGTATTAACCGATGAACATTGGTCAGAAACGTCAAGGTTGCTAATAAAACTGAGGAATAATATCCAAACAGTTAAAGACAAGCATAATTTAAATTTAATACTACCTTCTATCTTGAATACACCTGTAAAGTTGGAACTTGGTGAAAACCTTGAAGTTCGGACTGGGGATATTCAACTAGTAGAAGAAGATTTAACAAATCTAACAATCCCTGCTGTTATCACACTGGATTCCAAAGATATTTTATCTGAGAGTGAAGAAAGTGCTGATAATAGCCTCATAATGGTTGACACAGCCGCTGCCCAGAGGGCATATATTAGGGAAATTGCACAAGCAATCCCAGAATTTGACGGAAAGAAAACCCGTCTTGAAAAATTCTTAACGGCATTAAGACTTGTCAACCTAACAAAGGGAACTTATGAGGAAATTGCCATAGAGTTGATTAAATCAAAAATAACGGGCACAACCCTCAATAAAATAAAGAATGAATCCACAATAGATGGAATTATGCAAAATTAAAAGCCGTAGTTGTCGGTGAAACACCCGCCAACATAAAGGCAAAAATGGACACTTTAACGCAGAAAGGCAAAACAGCCACTCAGTTCACAACTGAACTAGAAAATCTGCGACAGCTTCTTGAAGCTGCTTATATTGACCAAGGCATACCATCTGAAAATGCTGACACGCTCAGCACTACAGAAGCCATTAACACAATGATTAATAAAACTAGTCACGAAAGTGTTAAAACTGTTATGGAGTCTGGTATTTTCACTACCATGGATGCTGCCGTTAGTGCATACATCCGTACTAGTACAAGACTTACTGGTAGTGTGAATACAGTGATGTACTCTAAAAGAGGGAATAACAACTACCGCGGTAGTAACAATCGTGGTAACTATCGTGGTAGAGGCTATAGTAACTACCAAAACAGAGGAAATAATAACTACGGTAATCCAAACAACAATTACCGTAGAGGCCGAGGAAATGGAAACAACAATTCCAACCGAGGCCGAAACAACCAAATTAATAACAATACAAACAATGTTAGAGTAACCCAGAATAATCAGGGAAACTCTCAACAACCCTCAGATATTCAGCAGTAGAAAATTATGCGGTTCATACCATCAATCTTAGTTTGAATATATTTGTAGACTTCTTCAATGTGAAGACAAATAAAAAACTTGTATTTTTAATAGATACTGGTGCAGACATATCTCTGTTAAAGGAAAATTCCGATATCTTTCATGATATCCAAATTAATAAGAAGATCAATATTCAAGGCATAGGCCAAGACATAATACAGTCCAAAGGACTGATTTCAATAGAGATACAGACAGGTAAATACATAATTCCACATGATTTTCACTTAGTAGATTTGCATTTCGCAATACCTTGTGATGGAATAATAGGCATTGACTTCATTAAGAAATTCAATTGCCAGTTAGACTTCAAACCAAATGAAGATTGGCTCATAATGAGACCAAATAATCTAAATTTCCCAATTTATGTTCCAATAACATACAGTTCTGGTAATAATTCTATTGTTCTACCAGCAAGATCCCAAGTAGTCAGAAAAATTCACCTATCATCAGATGAAGATAGTGTACTAATTCCAAACCAGGAAATTAAAGAAGGCATTTATGTTGCAAACACAGTTGCAACAACCAAAAATGCATTTGTCCGATTACTGAATACGACCAGTACCGATCAAGTAGTAGATATTAAAAACTTGTCATATGAACCACTTTCGAACTACGACATAGTTCAAAACAATCCAGAAAATAGAGAAAAAAATGTCTTATCTCAATTAAAAAAAATTTTCCACCACAATTCAAAAAAAGTTGACTAATTTATGCACCCAGTTTAGTGACGTATTCGGACTTGAAACCGAATCGATCACTACCAATAACTTCTACAAACAAAAGCTAAGATTGAAGGATGATGAACCAGTCTACATAAAAAATTATAGAAACCCTCAAAGTCAAATAAATGAGATACAAGTACAAGTACAAAAACTAATCGACAATAAAATAGTTGAACCGTCTGTATCCCCTTATAACAGCCCACTTTTGTTAGTTCCGAAGAAATCTCTTCCAGGTTCTGACAAGAAAAATGGCGATTAGTAATTGACTATCGTCAAATTAATAAAAAACTGTTGTCGGATAAATTTCCGCTCCCTAGAATTGATGACATTTTGGATCAACTAGGAAGAGCAAAATACTTTTCATGCCTTGATTTAATGTCAGGCTTTCATCAAATTGAACTCGAAGAAAGTTCAAGAGATATAACGTCTTTTTCAACAAGCAATGGCTCGTATCGCTTCACGCGATTGCCATTCGGCTTAAAAATAGCGCCAAATTCTTTCCAGAGAATGATGACTATAGCATTTTCCGGATTAGAACCCTCTCAAGCTTTCCTTTATATGGATGATTTAATAGTCATCGGTTGTTCCGAAACACAAATGCTCAAAAACTTAACTGATGTTTTTGAAAAATGTAGGAAATACAATCTTAAACTACATCCTGAAAAATGTTCATTTTTCATGCATGAAGTCACATTTTTGGGACACAAATGCACTGATAAAGGAATCTTGCCTGACGACAAAAAATACGACGTCATTAAAAATTATCCAGTCCCACATGATGCGGACAGCGCTAGACGATTCGTTGCATTCTGCAACTACTACAGACGTTTTATCAAAAATTTTGCCGACTATGCTCGTCACTTAACAAGATTAAGTAAAAAGATGTAAAATTCGAATGGACAGCTGATTGTCAGCATGCCTTCGAACATCTCAAATCGGCACTAATAAATCCAAATTTATTACAATACCCAGATTTCAGCAAAGAATTTTGCATAATAACAGATGCAAGTAAACAAGCATGTGGAGCAGTTTTAACTCAAAACAAAAATGGACTCCAACTTCCAGTTGCTTATGCATCAAGATCGTTTACTAAGGGTGAAAGTAATAAAAGTACAACAGAACAAGAATTGGCAGCAATTCATTGGGCAATAACTTATTTCAGACCATATATTTATGGTAGACACTTCAATGTCAAAACAGATCACAGACCATTAACATACTTGTTATCAATGGTAAATCCAAGCTCAAAGCTAACGCGCATGAGACTTGAATTAGAGGAATATAATTTTACAGTCGAATATCTGAAGGGTAAAGACAATTTTGTAGCGGATGCGTTATCAAGAATAACCATTCAACAGCTACAACAAATAAATGGATCAATAAAGAAAGTCACTACAAGATATCAAAGTAGACAAAATTCCTGCGCAGGAAAAGAAAAAAATAGAATTGCCATGGCAATCTATAGAAAAAGCTTCAAAGCCCAACGTATATAAAGTCATTAACAATGACGAAGTACGTAAAGTAGTGACCTTGCATGTTAAAAATATGCTTTGTTTTTTCAAACAGGGCAAGAAAATTACTGCAAGATATGATGTTAGCGATTTGTATACCAATGGAACTCTTGACTTAGGTCAATTTTTTCAAAGGCTTGAAACGCAAGCCGGTATAAATAAAATCAGCCAACTCAAAGTGGCACCGTGGGAAAATATCTTTGAACACGTTTCAATCGATAATTTCAAAAATATGGGCAATAAAATATTAATTTCATTGAGAGTAGCGCTACTCAACCCGGTGACCCAAATAGAAACAATAAAAGAAAAGAAGCTCTATTGTCTACATTCCATGATGATCCAATACAAGGAGGTCACACAGGCATCTCAAAAACCTTGGCCAAGGTCAAAAGACATTATTATTGGAAAGGTATGACTCGAGATATTACTGAGTACATACAAAAATGTCCAAAATGCCAAAAATCAAAAGTGACAATAAAAATAAAAACTCCTTTAACAATAACTGATACGCCAATACACGCTTTCGACAGGGTTATAGTAGACACCATTGGTCCACTACCCAAGTCTGAAAATGGAAATGAATACGCAGTCACATTAATTTGTGATCTGACTAAATATCTAGTCGCGATTCCAATTCCAAACAAAAGTGCTAACACAGTAGCAAAAGCGATTTTTGAGAATTTTATTCTAAAGTACGGTCCGATGAAGACGTTCATTACGGACATGGGAACAGAATACAAAAATTCTATAATAAATGATTTGTGCAAGTATTTACAAATAAATAACATAACATCAACTGCACACCACCACCAGACAGTTGGAACAGTCGAAAGAAGTCACAGAACTTTTAATGAATACATACGTTCATATATATCGGTTGATAAAACTGATTGGGACGTATGGATCCAATATTTCGTTTACTGTTTCAACACAACCCCATCTATGGCACATGACTATTGTCCATATGAACTTGTTTTTGGTAAAACAAACAATTTATTAAAACATTTTAATAACACAGACACCATAGAACCTTTTTATAATATAGATGATTATGCTAAGGAAAGTAAATATAGATTAGAAATAGCATATAAAAGAGCTAGAATTATGTTAGAAGAACATAAGAGAAATAATAAGGCATTATATGATAAAAAGTAATAAACGTAGATATATCGGTAGGAGATAAAGTCCTACTTAAGAATGAAACAGGACATAAGTTAGATCCATCTTACTTAGGACCCTATACAGTAGAAAAGTTAGAAGATAACGATAATATAATAATTAGGGATACTAAAAAAAAAAACAGAAAGTACATAAGGATAGATTAAAACTTTATAATAATTGAATTGAAAACTCTAATATAAACAAAGAAAATTGTTCGAACAAAATAATACAAAGCAATAAAAATTAAAATGGAATTTAAGAAAAGGAAACTCAAAAGAAAGAAAAATTATTTTCTTTAATAAAAAAAAGACAACACTTAATATAAAATACTAACACATACATATATTTTTCTAAATACACATAGTTTTTAAACATATGTTCGACGCATCGCATCCTTAATATCACGATCAGTTCGCTGATCCTGATATCTCTCCTGCAAACGACTGCACAGCTCATACCAATTCAAATGATTAGCGGTTCGATGGACACGCCAATAAAATGATAATGCCGGACCTGAGAACAAGAGGTGTGCAAACTGTACTAAAAGATCATGATTTCCATTCAAGCATTGAGATGTCAAGCAATTTATTCTGTAAATGAAATCTTCGATTGGAATGTCATTAGCTAGGCCACTAAATTTTATATGCCAATTAGAAATGACACTCGAAATTCTCTCAGGGTGATCAACAACTGAACTATTAGAGTTTGGCCGGACATTAGAATACTCTGGCCTCTGGCTATCATTGCGAGCATTACTCGAGTTACTTTGTCGGGATGGTGGTGTCAATCTGTCAGTCTCGCGTTCAGATCGACCGTCCTCACGGGCATTACGAGATTGAGCGGACAATGTTAAGCTCCGAACTGCTGAATTAAGTTGCTCAGTCAAGGCAGTAGTCATGCTGACTCGGAAACTTTCTAGGGAACTTGAAATAAGTTGCTGGATACGATCCTCTGTCAAATCACTTGGACCTGAGTTTATCCTAGATCGGGGAGCATCGCGTTTTGCATTTGCGTTAGGGTTATGTTGGGCGTTATTGGAATTCGATGTTTGGCGAGAAGTCGATCTAGTGGTTACACGCGTTTTAGGAATAGCCCCAGACCGAGTCTGCTGATTGGCTTGAGGGTCTGAACCACGCTGTGAAAACGGAGTCCTAGATTCCATTGTGTATTCTCTAACTTGCGCCAAGGCTCGTGAACAAGGATGCCTACATATAGGACAAGTTTCACTTTTCGCCAACCATTCCAAAAGACAAGATTGGTGAAATTTATGTTGGCAGGGCGTTTCTACCACTTCTGTGTCTGTAGCTGTGTCATTACAAATAGTGCACACAGCAGGTTCATTTGAAGCTAAAGCTCTTAAGTCTTCCTGACTCCTTCTTACAGACATAGCTCAAAATGTTTTCTTTCTACTCTGAGACAAGTTATTACATTAAAGCTGAGATAATTAAACAAAATGGAATAATGAATAAAGACAAATGCGTTGTCAAAAGGAATTCGATATGAAAATATATGTAAACCAAAAAAATATAAAAGGACTTATCCCAAGGCTTAGCAACGCAGGTCTACTTGATAAGGGTATACACATTAAATCTGTAAACAGAATCTAATAACAAAATTAAGAAAGATGTATATTCCAGAATTTAAAGAGGATCGGACCGGTATCGCCAGTCTGAGCAATCTCAATCTAAACTAGAAATATGAATAATATTTTTGATATTGATTACGTGGCATAGAACCGACTTATTATCAGTACTATAAAATCCTACGCAATGCAGTACCAAAAGAACAATTGATATACTATCTAAAAATGTAATTTTGAGATTACAAATAAGTTATCAATATAAATCACGGTTCTGAACTTACTCTATTTACTGGTCTGGTTCCGATATAAAATCAGAATACCAGCATTTCCGAAGTAAATAGGAAGTCACTACTGAATCTAAAAAAAATTAAAAGTTGTTTCGGCTAGCACACTCTGTCTATCATTGTGCCGGCCGTGCTCAGGGAAAAGTGGCGTGAGTCTTGTGCTGCCTAAACCAACGGTGTCACAGAATAAAAATCTAGACAGAGACGACAATAAAGGAAAAGGGAACCAGACAAAACTAAACAGAATTAATATGTATAAACCCTATATGTATTGGGAAGAACTGAGGTGGTGTTGTTCTTCCTCTTCACCCACCCAACCTGTAGGAGTCAATGATCATTAGTATTTGACCCTACCCTTGTATACCTGCGCTGCTTTTAGCTTAAGGTGCCTTTAAAGAAAGATATTACTCCATTTTCATAATGTATGTATATATAATTAAATTCAAAATAATACCCATGGTAACATGTTCCAAAAATTCAAATAATTCCTATACTTTACTCTTAAATATATTCTATAAATTCATTTCTAATCCAGTATGTTCTACGAAATCATACAAACTAACGAAAATAAACGTTTGGGCGCTTTATTTAAACATCGCATACATCTATGTATCTACTTTCGGCTATGCCGTACTTACAATCTCCTTTATGTAATTTTAATCCATCGCTGTCAGCAGGCCTGTCGACGTAGATGAGCTGGAGATGACGGGAATCAAAACAACATAGGTGTATGCAATAATTTAAAATAAAGCGTTTGACTGAAAGATATAATTCAAATTTATAAGTACTTATTCAGCAAAAAGAACTTAATTTCAAAAACAAAAAAAAACTTATGCGGCATAGCTCTCGGTGCTGATACGATCGGTAGCACCTCCAGAATAGGTTCACTCAAGCACTAGGGCTGCGCTGGTAATTCGAAGATCCGCAGAAATTAGGTGTGGTTGAGTAGCGTCAAACAACTCGAAGTGGGCAAAACCAAAGCAATATGTTTCCTCCGGATGATAAGGAAAACACTGGATGTCAATGTCTCGTGCCGTGGTCGACGTGTTGGGTGAGCTGGGTGTCGATAGGTCGTGCCGTGGTCTACGTGTTGGGTGAACTCGGTGTCGACTGCCAGAGTGGTGTTAGTGCCGTAAGTATGAACAGGAACAGGGTGCATGGTTGGCAGCAACCATTGGTTGTGCGTTAAAACATCATGACGGTGCCACTACTGAGAGTACAACCAGATTGGGCCACTGGCGACAACATAGGCACGTTTTTTTTTTTTTTTTAATGGTTTGATGGACACACACACACTCGCATTTTGCCGTCGCACACCATCACAGATTTAGACACACGCGCAACGTCGAAAATTCCCCAAAATCATTCAAACTTCCAGTAAATACATGCAGCGTCGGGTAGAGCTTCCTCTCCACTTTATGTTGGCGTAAATATTTAGACAAAAAACATCCAGATGTCTTGGGATGGTCTCAGATTAAGTTTTGAGGCTCACGCAAGACAATTTGGCGTGTTGCCGGTGCCAATAAATAAAAAAAACCAATGCACTTCAACAAGCGCTTGTCACTGCAGTTTCGGCAAGAGTGAATCTGCTGCCCTGAGCGCAAGTGCATCAAGCCTAATTGTTCCAGTGCTGTATGAGTGAAACTTACGCACGTGGGCAGTGTTGAAAGAGCGCAAGCTTTCGCTCGCCGCATCCGAACATGTGCAAGCTAAGCTTTCTCTCGCAGTATCCGAACATGTGCGAGTTAAGCTTACAAGAGATCGTATATGCTAAGTCAACACACATACAAAGAAACATATGCGTGTGTTGCTGATAAGCTTTTGGCGTACGCTAATATTTTACAAGCATGCTCCTAATGCTCTTATATGCATGCTCTTAAATAACTACATATAACATAATACAGAATGTTATCATTCGCACCCTCACAGCATCAAGTAAGAGGTCGCCCGGCAAGAACATCTGGAGTATGCAGACTCCAACTCAACAGACATCACAGGGATGCGACTAAGGCATCTTCAGCACAACCTCCGGTGCACGATATGGTCGCGTTTGGATAAGGGGCTTCCTGTACACCCTGTACACTGCAGACCTCCCAATTCCCGCCAACAACAACGACGAAGTTCCCCCGGCTCAGATGCTCCTGGCCACGTACGCCGATGACACCGCAATGCTGGCGTCACACTCTTCACTGCAAACTGCCTCCAATGCAGTCCAGGAATGGCTGCATGCAGTAGAAGAATGGACTGCCAAATGGAATGTGGCCATTAACTCCTCTAAGTCAGCCTGTGTCACTTTTTCCCTGCGGCCCGGAACTTGCACAGGTCTGACTTTCGATGGAAACCGCATAAACAGCGTCACATCGCATTGCTACCTCGAGTGCATCTGGATCGGAGACTGACCTGGAGGGCCCACATCACGGCTGTTAAGTTCAAATCTTTGGCGAAGCTGAAGCGGCTCGACTGGCTCTTCCGCTCCAGCAAGCTACAAATTAGCTCTAAGGCTCTTTTAAACAAAGCCATACTAGCTCCAACCTGGACATATGCCATCCAGGTGTGGGGAACTGCCGCCAAATCCCAGCTCAATAGGCTTCGAGTGGTACAGTCGAGAGCTGCACGTCACGCATCTGGGCTCCCCTGGTACGTGACGAACCGTGTAATCGAAAGGGATCTGAAAGTTGCTCTTCTTGGGGATCAGGTCAATTTTCATAGCAGCCGTATGCCGACAGGCTTGTGGCCCACCCCAACCAACTAGCAAACGTGCTAGCAAACCCCATCTCCCTCCGTAGATTTAAGAGAGTTCATCCCAGCGATCTCCCCACCCGGAGGATATCATGATTTATAATAATTAGTTTAATAATTAATAATTAGCTAATACTTTTGTATATTTTAAGCAAGAAACTTGGTAATTTTCATAATTATGTTACCCACCCATTAGGTTAATTTCATAATTCACTGAACGATTCCTTCTGAATTAAAATAAAATTAAATATAAAAAAAAAAAAAACTCAGTTTAAAACAGATTTGGTAATCAAATTGGCATTGTTTTTTCTGTTTTGAGATTTGGAGTTGTTTCTGTTTGCCGCTTTTCATTGTTTGTCGATTGTCGGTTGAAGCTTACGATTGACAAAACAAAATATATTCTAAAAAATTTTACAATTTTAATGAATTGTGCAACATCTTAATGGATGTTTGGTTTTTGTTGAATCTGTGCTTTACGATTTTTCACACTCCCTCGTTGTGCTACGCGAATCCAACAATCGTTGCAACTGCAGTCAAAAAAGTGCTAAAAGATGGCTGATAATAGGGCAGATGGTCCAGATAATCAATCAGCGGAAACTTTAGTGACCAAAGATGGGGGGAGCGCAGGAAAATCAGACGAGCCGCATTTATGAATTGACTGACCCAGAGCTATCGGTGAACACGCGTGCGCCGAGTGAGGAGGATGATCCAGAGCCGTCAGCAAAAAGGAATAAGCCAAATGAGGAGAGCCAAGAAGAGCAGACTGAAATGGATGGTAATCAACGCGAGGAGGAAAGTTTGGCTCGCCAAGACAGGAAGGGCTTCCTCCGTTGTAATATCGGAGACGAACTTAAAGGCGGCAGATACAAGATTGAGGACGTGCTAGGTGAAGGCAGCTTCGGTCGCGTCTACAGGGCTTACGATAAGGAGCGCAAATCCAAGGTTGCCTTGAAGATCATAAAAAAGGGCCGAGACAGTTATTTATCAGGCCGTTTGGAGGTCCGTAATCTGCAGCACATAGGCAAAAAGGACCCGAAGGATAAATCCAGCTGCTTAAAGATGATAGACTGGTTCGACTACCAGGGTCACATCTGCATTAGCTCTGGCTTACAGGCATTAGACTTGGACACCTTCAAGACGGAGAATGACGATCAGCCGATTAGCTTGAAGTCCATTTGTTGCATTTCCTATCAACTTTGCAATGCTGTGGCATTTCTGTACGCCAATCATATCATACATACCGACATTAAACTCGACAATGTACTGTTGGTGTATCCTACCTTTAAAGTCGAGTTTGATCACAATACACAGCGCAACCGGCGTCATCTAGTGTATGGAAATATTTATCTTACTGATTTCGGTTTGGCCATCTTTGATAATGAGCGTCATAGGCCCCTTATCCAAACGCGACCATATCGTGCACCAGAGGTAGTCCTCAAAATGCCTTGGTCTCATCCCTGTGATGTCTGGTCAGTTGGAGTCTGCATACTCCAGATGTTCTTGCCGGGCGACCTCTTACTTGATGCGGAAGACAACCTCGAACATCTGTCTATGATGGAAATATTTATCTTACTGATTTCGGTTTGGCCATCTTTGATAATGAGCGTCATAGGCCCCTTATCCAAACGCGACCATATCGTGCACCGGAGGTTGTGCTGAAGATGCCTTGGTCGCATCCCTGTGATGTCTGTTCAGTTGGAGTCTGCATACTCCAGATGTTCTTGCCGGGCGACCTCTTACTTGATGCGGAAGACAACCTCGAACATCTGTCCATGATGGAGTACTTGTTGGGGCCAATTCCAGGTAGATTGATACGATTTAGTGTTAAAAATCGTAAAGCACAGATTCAACAATAACCAAACATCTATTAAGATGTTGCACAATTCATTAAAATTGTGAAAATTTTTTGAATATATTTTTTTTTTTGTCAATCGTTAACTTCAACCGTCTGGTACCAACGAACTCTGAGATGGTTCTGAGGTGGGCTAGCTGAAGCCACCGGACGGGTCGCAGGTTGCGGATAGCGCAAGGCCTCCAGTGGAGGTTAGCTGCGAATAGCGACTTGTCGTAATAAGCAGTCCCGGACAACAGCGGGTTACCACACCGTTAGTGGGACCGACAAGGCGCTTGTTTGACCGTCTTCAAAACATTGTCTTACACACACCCAAATTCCTACACAATGACCTACCCACTTCCTACCCCCCACATCTCAAACGGGCAGTGGTGACGTCCTTAAGCAAGGGTGCCTTCTCACCCCCCTAAGCCAGGGTGTTACGTGATCCGTGCCCATTGGTTGGTTTGCAGTCAGGGGTAACCGACTGTAATAGTACGGAGCCTCACCGATACCTGGCCGCCTCGGTGAGTATACCTGGCCCCGGCGTGTTAGTGGGGGCTATGACACGCCGGTACTACTTCCCCCCACACTCGTGGGACCAATTTATGGAGAAAAAGAATTTTAACAAAGATAGGCGGGGCTTAACCGCAACTCAAGTAGCAGAGCGGATGGAAGAGGAGGCTCTGGACATGGGTGGAAACTTGACACCGCGCGGGGGCAAGGCCCCCACTCGAAGAGTGTTGCCAAGCCAAGGGGGCTCGTCCCCAAAGCAAGGCACCTCCAGTAGTGTAGAGGCTTTCAAGCCTCGAGTGGTGGTTAAGAAAGACACCATACGAACGGACGTAGGGGTGGGAGCGCAGTGCCCGGCACTGCCCCGGTGGCTGTCCCGCAGACAGGCAATGTCGGCAGGACAGACACTGCAACACCCTCATCTGGTCAGAAGAGGAGGATGATGCCGCCCATTCCGGCACCAGGCCAACCCGGTGGGGCTGGTGACCCGCTAAGGCATGGCCTAAGCGGAGCCGGCCGCAAATGGTATCTCAGATACCTGGGTCGTGGCTTGAAGCCGGAAGAAGCGCGCAAGACAGCGCTGGAGCACCGGGCCCCGACCGTGTCTCCGGGTGAGAGGAAAGGAGAGGAAGCGGGCGTGGGGAAGAGGCGGCACTGGAATCAAACATCGCCTGCTGAGGCCCCCAACGACGCCAACAAGAGGGTGAAACACAAAGGCATCACAATTCCTGAAGGCCCAAGTACTTCGAAGGATTCGAAGCGTCCGAAGGCAGCCTCGTATGCCAGTGTAGCCAAGGGTACAATCTTGGCTATAATGGCGTCTGAGCACCCGAAGAGGCTTCTGTCTAAAGAGGAATTGTCGGCGGTGGAGCTTGCTCTTGTCGAGGAGATGAGGAAGGGCCATACCGCCAGCCTTAACTTTAACGGGATACACTTCCGGACAGGTCTTTTACTGGTGGAGTGTATGGATGATGCTACCAGGAAGTGGCTAGAGCTGAAAGCTCCCAGCATCAGCTCTGCGGTGGGCGTGCAGCTCTGCACCTGCCCAAAAGACGAAATTCCGTTACCTAACATCCTAACGGTTTTTCTGCCACGGACGGCTGGCGAGCCGGTGGCAAAATCTTTTGGGCTGCTCACCGAGCAGAACCGTGGGCTTAGCACGGACACGTGGAAGCTCCTGAGGTGGAAGGAGGCAGAAGGAGGCAAAATCCTAACGCTAGGCGTGGAGGATGATGCACTAGCTCTGCTGAAGACCCGGGGCTTGATGGTCAGCTTCCGTTTTGGACAGCTGAAATGCAAGCTCCATGCCAAGAAGGAGGAAGCGGCGGTGGCGGTTGCGGAGGCGAAAGCTGACATTGTGCCTGGCACTTCGACAGCCTCAGCCGAAGCGAACTGCGCGACGGAGGGTGGAGCGGTAGCGGAGGCTAAAGCTGTCGTTGTGCCTGGCACTTCGGCAGCCTCAGCCGAAGCCGAAGCGGAGAGGAAGCTGGCAGCCATTGATGCCGAGTTGGACTCGGCCTCTCTACAGGGACTTGACCTGTCAAGGCTAAATGTGCGAGGAGATGGTGATACCACCAACGAGGATGGGCCATCCGATGATGAGCGAACGCCCACCGGGGCGCAGTCAGAGACCTATCTGACGCTCTCGGAGGGTGAAGAAGAGCTCTAGGGATGGAGACCACCAGTGTGGCACAGATCAACCTGCATCACGCGAGGGCAGCTTCAGCTGTCATCGGCAGGTTGGTCACCAGGTTGGACCTGGGGCTGGTGCTCATCCAAGAGCCATGGGTCGTCAGAGGCAGGATCTGCGGCCTTAACCACGTAAGTGCAAATGTCATTGCGGATGTTAGAGAGACATCACCGAGAGCCTGCATCTTGGTACGGAAGAATATTAACTTTCTATGTCTTTCTAATTTTCTCACTAAAGATCTAGTAGCAGTGATGATCACTGGAGAGCGCGGGAGTATCGTGGTGGCATCGGCATACTTCCCGGGAGACGAGGCGGAGGCTCCTCCAATAGAAGTCCAGAACCTAGTGGACTATTGCATCAGCAAGAAGCTGCCATTGCTGCTGGGGTGCGATGCAAACGCACATAGCATCACGTGGGGCAGTACTGATACCAACAGCAGAGGTGAGTGTTTACTTGATTTTCTACTAGTTAAGGATCTCACAGTCTTCAACGTAGGGGGCAGAACCTACGTTTGTTACCAAAAGTAGGGCCGAGGTGTTAGATATCACCTTTGGTAATGATGGAGGCTCCAGGTTGGCCCGCAACTGGAGAGTCTCCAATGAACCTTCATTGTCGGACCATAGGATCATCCTATTCGACATATGTAGTAATCTGAGCTTTAGTAAGGACATCAGAAATCCTCGGCAGACTGACTGGCAACAATATCAGTCCTGTCTGGAGGTTAATCTGAGTAGGCTTAACTATAGCAAAAGAACTTCCTCACAGGAAGAGATAGAGCAGCTTTCTATAGACGTGGGCAAAACTATCTTGGATGCCTGTCATTCAAGCTGTCCCTTAAAAAGTATTAGATCCAGCAGGGATAATCCATGGTGGACTAAAAAGCTAGGACGTCTTCGGGTGGAGGTTAGAAAGCTGTTTAACGCAGCTAAAAAGTCTAACGAAAAATGGGATTGTTATACCAGGAAGCTTACTGAGTATAACAAGGAGATACGCAATAGCAAACGTGATCATTTCAGGAAATTTTGTTCCACTCTGGAGCAGGCCTCGCCCGCTGCAAGAGTGTTCAAAGCCATCTCGAAAGGCAAAGTGCTCTCGGAACTTTGCCTCAAGAGACAGGATGGGACATTTACGGACAATGAGGTAGAGAAGGCCGTAATTCTCTTGCAAACTCATTTCCCGCTATGTAGGACCATTTCAGAAAGTGATAGTAGTTACGTACAGGCATCTGTGAGAAGACCCGACTTCAAACTAGCTGCGGAAATCGTAACTGAGCATAGGATCAGATGGGCAATCGGTGCACTTAGTCCCTATAAAGCCCCGGGGGTTGATGGCATTCTTCCCATCCACTTACAGAAGGGCATCGACCCTCTCATAGTTTTCCTAATCAGAATCTTCCGAGGTAGCATTGCCCTAGGGTAAATACCTATGGCGTGGAGGACGGCGAGGGTGATTTTCATCCCGAAGGTAGGAAAAAAGGACCCGTTTCTTCCTAAATCCTTCAGGCCAATCAGCCTTACCTCATTCCTGCTAAAAACTCTAGAGAAGATAGTTGACAACCACATAAGATCGGTGCACCTAGTGGCTAAGCCACTACATGCACATCAACATGCGTACAGGGCAGGAATGTCAACGGAGTCAGCTCTGCTTGACCTAGTGAACACTCTCCAGAAGTCCGTGAAAGCAAAAGAGGTTGCACTCTGCGCCTTTATGGACATAGAGGGTGCTTTTGACAACACGGCGCATGACGTGGTCGTTAGAGCTCTTGAGAGAAAAGGAGTGGAATCAGGACTCACGTTCTGGTTAGGCAAACTCCTGGACTCTCGCATAGCAGAAGTTACCGTTAGTAACTCGACGATCAGAGCTCAAACCACCAGAGGCTGTCCTCCGGGGGGTGTCCTATCACCTCTTCTCTGGAGCCTGGTGGTGGATGATCTCTTAGTTAAGCTTACGGATAATGGATTTCGGTGTCTTGGCTACGCTGATGACATTACCATTATCTGCAGAGGGAATTTTGAAAACACACTATGTGATAGAGTCACCTTGGGTCTACAACTTAGCTTGGACTGGTGTAGGGACGTGGGGCTGAGCATCAACCCAGCAAAGACCACAATCGTTGCCTTCACAAATCGGTACAAGCTCAAATCGATTAGACCCATTATCATTGGGGGTACAATCATACCTTTGTCCACGGAGGTCAAATATCTGGGGGTCATACTAGATAAAAGATTTCTCTGGAAACAGCATGTGGAGCATGCTGTTCGGAAGGGAACCTTAGCCCTGATGAGCTGCAGAACTCTTGCGGGGAAAAACTGGGGGCTTTCACCTAAGATTCTGATGAGGATGTATACTGCTATGGTGAGGCCCATGTTGTGCTACGGAGCAGTGGTCTGGGCTGGACGCATGGACCGGGAAGGCGCGAGGAAGCAACTGGGTAAACTCCAGAGGCTTGCCTGCTCGTGCATCTCGGGAGCTATGCGCACCTGCCCAGCCACGGCTCTTGACGTACTACTTGGGCTCCCACCGCTGCACCTATACATAAAACACAACGCAAGCAGAAGTCATATGAGATTAACGGGAGCATTAGCAACCGGATCAGAGGCAGGAGCCACGGGCTCCACTTTTAGAATACCCACAGGATGCGCAGATGGCGCAATTTAGTTTCAGTAAGCTCTATAAGATAGAGCTTAGCAATAAGGCAAACTGGACCAGCCTGTCCACTACCTATAATGTGAAAACACATGCTATAAGGTGGTACACAGATGGTTCACTCACAGAGGAGGGGGCTGGGATCGGAGTCTGTGGACCTCGACTCAAATACCATGAACCTCTGGGTAAGTTCACTAGTATATTCCAAGCGGAAATACTCGCAATAGAGAGATGTGCCGCTTTCAACTTAGACAGAGGCTACGATCGCAGGGACATTGCCATCTTTTCAGACAGTCAGGCGGCAATAAAAGCACTAAGTGCATACAAAATTGTCTCAAGGCTGGTTTGGCAGTGTATAGAGTTACTTACAAGGCTGGTTTGGCAGTGTATAGAGTTACTTAACAGGTTAGGGGCTAATAATAGAGTCACCATCTATTGGGTCCCTGGGCACGCGGGAATTCCAGGCAATGAGGTAGCAGACCAAATGGCCAGAAAGGGGGCTAGCACTCCTTTCTACGGGCCAGAACCTTTCTGTGGGCTAGGCCCTGGGGTCATCGAGCAGAGCAGTCGCTCTGACCTCTGGTCTGCTAGTGAAAACTTCTGGCTGTGCTCGCAGGGGGCGAGACAGAGTAAAAGGCTTATAGGTAACTACAACAAGACGAGGACTGAAGACTGTCTGAAGCTGAGCAAAGTATCTCTTCGGATTGTTACAGACTTCTTGACGGGACACTGCAGATTGCGTAGGCATTTACAAAGGTTACGCATAGATAACGAGAGCACTTGCAGGCTCTGTCTGGAGGGGGACGAAACTCCAGAGCATCTATTAGAAGAGTGCCCGGCTATAGGTCGGCTGAGATTATCTCAGCTAGGGCGGGTCTCACTTAATTCTGAGGAGATGAGGGCTCTTCGTCCAAGCGACATCATCGCGTTTCTGCGATCAATCGCACTATACGAGGAGCTGTAGCTCATACACTAGGAAGAGGGCACAATAGATCCAGGCGGTCGCAGTGCACAGACCTCCATTTCATAATAATAATAATAATAATAATAAGCTTCAACCGACAATCGACAAACAATGAAAAGCGGCAAACAGAAACAACTCCAAATCTCAAAACAGAAAAAGCAATGCCAATTTGATTACCAAATCTGTTTTAAGCTGAGCTATTTATATATTTTGCTTGACTGTACAAAGACTGAAGCGAGGAACTGACATTAATAAAAACAATTTGGAAAACAAAATTGTGTGATCTGTTAGTTTACTCGCTCAGCAACGCGCCATCTACAGCTCGTTTATATTCATTAAGCATTAAGCTGAAAAGTATGCAATACATTTTTTTGTTAAGAATTACAATGCACCTTTAAGTGAAAGTGTAGTGATTAAAATAAACAAACTAAAACTTAAATTGCAAACACAAGGGCGTCGCTGCACAGCGGCTACGTGCTGTCTTGTGATTGGTTGATACAAACCCACAGGCCACGTCAGTTGTCAGTTGTCAATTTACGTGCACTTAAAATACAAGAAAATGCTTAATAATAAGCATATTGATGCGCATAGTGAGAGGTCTTCTCAGCTTCGCTATCAGCTGTTGGAATACGAAAGAATGAAGCAAATAGCTGGTGCTACACCTAAAGAAATTCGAGACAATATTTCTAAATCTGTATTAACTGACTTTACACCAAATTGCAGTAGTAGCAATTGTGTTGAAATGGTTTGTACATTGACGTCGACAAATGCCAACCACGGCTCCACCTATACCACCACAACTGCTATTTGTGGAAGTGTTTGTAGTATCTCAAGCAGTAACTTCGACAGAGAGAGTGACAAAAAACCGGCCGCCTACTAAATGGCTGGCAGCTAAAAGAAAAAAATTGTTCCCCACTAGGTGGGTTCAATAAAAAAGAGAAATTAATTGCATCTCAACTATTGGCGGCTGACATACCCAATAAAACTTTTTTTTTTTTTTTTTTTTTTTTTTTATTTATTTATTTAAGGCAACCCGGGTATCACAATTACCCTTTTATTTCCTTATTTTCTATTATTTCTGCCCGGTTGGGCGCGCCGGCTACTACATATATATAGCTTATTCTAGTTTAGCTTTAATTAAAGTTATCTTACATTATTAATTATTAATTATGTTCGCAACGTCAATTCTCCCGGATGGAGCCTTTTTACTCTTCTGGCTGGCCTCAGAGTAGCCAAAGGTCTAGCGAGGCGATTTCTGTGTCGCTCCAGCCTAGCATTATATCTGCTCGAGTGGAAGTTAATTTGCTGCATGACCATTGCTAAATTTAGGTCTTTATGCAGCAAACTGTTGCGAACATACCATTCGCATCCTGTGATTTTTCTGGCAGCTTTATTTTGCATTACCTGAATACGTTTAATTTGCGACTTGCTTGCCACACCCCATATTTGGCACCCGTAGGTCCAAATTGGTGCGACGATCCTCCTATAAATTAGGGCTTTGTTGCCCAGTGACAGCGTGCTGCGAGAATTTAGCAGCCAATTGTGCTTGGCTAGTGTAGCTCTCAATCTAATCTTAAGTGCTGTCACATGGGCAGCAAAGGTCAGCCTTTTGTCCAGGGTAATGCCCAGATATTTGGCAGTGTTGAGCTGCTGGACCGGCACATCACCGACAATCACCGCAGGTGGGGTTCCGCGCCTCAGTGTGAAGCATACATTTGCTGTTTTGTTGCCATTAATTTTAATGTTCCAACGTTTGGCCCATTCTTCGAATGCTGCTGCATACTCCTGTATACCGTCCGCAGCTTCGTACTCACATTTGGCCCTGTATGTCACGCAGACGTCATCCGCGAACGTTGCCAGCATCATACGATTTGCATTGATCCCTAGAGATGCAGAATCCGGCTGAGGTAGATCGGCTGTATACAATTTGTAAAGAAGTGGCCCTAGCACACTCCCTTGTGGTACACCAGCGGCTGCATCATGTGTCGTTGAAGTGGCTGTGTGGCATCGAACAGCAAATTTCCTGCCGGAAATGTACGACCTGAGCAGCCCATAGTATGGCGCAGGTAGCAACAGTTTGATTTTGGCCAGAAGACCAAGGTGCCACACTCTGTCGAACGCCTCTTGGACATCAAGAAAGAGAGCATTACAAAATTCCTTATTGTCGAACGCTCGCAGGATTTCATCGACTGCCCGGTGTAGTTGCTCTACAGTGCTGTGTCCAGAACGGAAACCAAACTGATGGTCAGGGATAATTTTCTTTGTTTCCATAAGAGTGGTTATCCGAGCAGCAAGTAATTTCTCTAAGACCTTCGAGATCGAGGGAAGTAGAGCGATCGGCCGGTAAGACGCAGGGTCACTTTCCGGCTTGCCAGACTTATGTATCATGGAAATAATGCCAAACTTCCACTGAGCAGGGAAGTATTCAAGCCTGACGATGGCGTTAAAAATCATGTTAATGTAGAGTATGGCACCTTGTGGCAACGCCTTTAGAGTGGCATTGCAAATGGTGTCATAGCCAGGGGCCTTATTTGCGGGGAGTCGACTGATAATCGCTGCTATCTCCCTTGCTGTGAATGGCATGATTGGCAGGTCCATTTGTAGCGGCTGTGTGAGGGTCTCCTGCGTCTCCAACACGTGCTGCTGGCTGACGAGATTCAGCGGCTGGAAACGCTCTTCCAGGTGTTTAAAATACCAATAAAACTAAACCGCTATCTAATAACCGATATGAATTGCTCGCAAATGATGAGGTTGAAGATCACATAATGGAGGAGGTTATAGCCCAAGCTGAGGCCCTTGCAGATGCAATGGAACAGCAGTCTAGTGCTGAAAAGGTAACTGAAGTGCCTAAATCAAAAAAGCCACCCCCTATTTTCATTAAAGGCGTAAATGATGTGATGGGGATGGAGACTGGTCTTGATGACATTATCGGCCCGAATAAATTTACTATCAAAACTGGACCGCATGATAAATTAAGAGTCCATGTTGAAGACTCTGACTCTTACCGCAAGCTAGTGCACTACCTCAAAGAAATCGATGCTGATTACTATACTTATCAGCTTAAAGAGGATAAGGCCTTTAGGATAATTGTTCGTAACCTGGCAAGCTCCACTAGTGAGACTCGTATTAAAGATGCGTTCTCTCAGCATGGACACAAGGTACTCCGTGTACACAACCCTCGCCCACGTAAGGTGCTTCAAAAAGTAAATGGAGAAGTTATTGAGCAGCTGATTCCAAACAACTTCTTCTTTGTTGATTTGGCTCAAAAAGCGAATAACAAGGAGGCGCTTAATATCAATAAAATCGGACCACAAATAGTCCTGGTCGAAATACCCAAGAAAAACCTGGATGCTGTTCTTTCCCATAGATGCCAAGGCTTCGGGCATACAAAAATTATTGCTTAAGACCCTATATCTGTGGTAAATGTGCGCAAGATCATCCAACAGCTCAATGCAAGGAAACAGAGGTCGAGAACTTGTGCTGCTCAAACTGTGGAGGTAACCATGCAACTTGGTATAAAGGATGCAAAGTGTTCAAAGCCAGAACAGAAGATCGGAAGCCGAAAATAAACACTGCTACCAGTGGAAAACGTTTTGCTGCTACTCGATTAAATCATCAGAAATCCATACCGGCATCTATTGTACGTGAAAATATATCCTTTTCAGATGCACTACGTACAGGATTAAATGCACCAAAAGCAAACAATCCAAACAATCCATTTCGTCAGGCTCAAGTAAGCTCTCGAATAAACAAGGCTGATTATATACAGCCAAATAACAATTCATCATTAGAGAAGGCAATAATGGCTCTTACTGCTGAAGTAAATAATCTAAAAGCTATATTTAATGAGATGCAAGAAACAAATCAGTTCCTGAAACAGATGTGTTTGGCCCTTTTGAATGCCAAAAAATGATGTCTGGGCGTCTAAGCCTCGGATTATGGAATGCTCGGGGTATCTCCGGGCACTTGGAGGAGTTAAAGCATTTCCTTGATGAGCATAAAATCGACGTGATGCTAATTACAGAAACTTGGTTGAAGCCTGGCTTATCAATCTTTATACCTGGATACAACGTACACAAGGCGGATCACCCTAGTAATTTATTTATTTTTTATTTTATTTATTTTATTTTATTTATTGTCAACTAATATCAGTCGACATAAAAATTAAAATTAAATCAAATTAAAAGTAGAGCTTAAGCTACAAAAATGTTTAAGATTAATGAACAAAATTTAAAATTAATCAGTAAACAAACTGAAATGAAAAAGTTTAAAAATTAAAATATTCTGGGGAGTTAACAAAAATTTAATTTAATGATCCAACATTTGTTGCATGGATTGGGAAAAACCCAGAAAAACCCAGTCAGATCATAAGATTAGTGATTAGTGACTATGACTAGATAAGTAAAGCAGTATGGATCTTTTTAGTATGGGAATGGAGGCCTCAAAGGAAACAAGTGAAAACATCTTATTGTAGTCTGCGCACACTACTCGAAACGGTTCATGCATTAGATAGTTGGTAGAGCAACGATCAAGGTTAATAGGTACAAAGTTACGAGAAGATCTAATAGGGACAGATAAGTTTATTCGACTTAATAAAGTAGGTGAGTCGATTTCACCATTGAGCAGATTAGTAACAAATAAAACTCCATGCATAGTTCTACGGTTTAAAAGAGAAGGAAGGTTAATTAATAGAAGTCTACTTGAATACGAAGGCAAATCAACTCCGGGAACCCAGTTAAAACTTCTAAGTGCAAATAAGAGAAATTTCTTCTGAACAGATTCGATTCTATCAAATTAACAAATTTATAAAACTGTTTAGGATCTCGAGAGAAATTCATTCTACATTTATTAAGATAGTTATTATAGCAGGATGAGTTAACAGAGAGAAAATTAGACTTTGCTATAATATAGGTTGATAAGTCAATAGTATTTCCCGATTTTCGGAATTTTTTATAAGATCTTGTCTTCACATTTTTTAGTTTTGATAATTCCCTTGTAAACCAAGGTGGTTTGTTATCACTTGAGGAGTGACAGAGGGGAACACATCTGTCCAAATGCGAATTCAAGGTCTCATAAAATATGGCAATGGCAGTTTCTAAATTACTACAGGAATAAAGCTGAGACCAATTAGTTGCATTCAAAAGTTGATTTAATTTAGTGAAGTTAGTCTTACGGAAACAACGTGATTTTGCAGAAATATAAGTATTAGAGTTAGAGTTAAGTATTTCGAGGGAAAGTTCTAAAGTTGGATGGTAAGAGTCTTCCGGCTGCACTAAGGGGGATACTCTGTTTACCTTACAACAATCAACATCAGAAACAAATACTAAGTCTAACATTCTACCACTACAATTAAGTATATCGCTTACTTGTGATAGCCCCAACTCCAGGATACCATCTATAAAATCATCAGATGTGGTTGGTAATTGTGTGGAAGATGAGTCACACGCAGACCATCCCACATTTGGCAGATTAAAATCACCAACCACAATTAGATGATCCATGTCTAACAATAAGGACGAAACATGTTGCAAAGCATTTAAATGGGACGAATAAATGTTAGTATCACAATTAGGAGGAATGTAGGAACATGTAATAAAAAGTGAACCACTACCATAAGATATTCTAACACATACAAACTCAGTATCCGGAAGATCATTGGATTGAATTTGTTCAGAAGAAATGCAGGAATCAACAGCGATGAGAACCCCACCACCCTTACGGGTTGTGCGATCACATCGGTATAAGTTATATTTATTAGGAAAAACAGAGTAATCAGAAATATCAGGTTTTAACCAGGTTTCAGTAAGAGCAACTATTTGTGAATCAAAGGATAGGCTATTAACGTAAAGTTTTGAAAGTTTAGTATTAAGGCCTCTTACATTTTGATAGGATAGACTAACTACTTCAGTTAGTTTTTTGATACAGACGTAGAAGGAAGTGAGTTACTAATCGGGATGGCACTACTAGTATTACTGTTAGTGTTATTGCTATTTCGCCTGTTAACATACTCTTTCACGAGAATGTTCGGCGGCCAAAACTTTTCAGAACTAATTGTCGAGAAAAGTTCAGGCGGCACACTCAACTTGAACGAAGATATGTTACGAGCGTGTTTAAATTTAAACTTTTCAACGACTATCAACGGGGAGTCGATATTACTTTTAATATACGCACTAACATCTTCTGAGGAGGTATCAGATGCTAGCCTAGATACAAAAATATATTTTCTAGTAGGTACAACTACAAGCGGCTTAGGTGCTGCAGCTACGCTACTAGGAACGGTTAATCGAACATTAGAACAAGACGGTTCAACAACAGGAACGTGTAACGGGGTAATATTACCACCGGGCAGTATCGGATTATTAGCCGGTGAGTTAAATACCATTAACGGGGCCGCGATTGGATTTGGGCTATTCATGCTGGCAGCCAGAAGTGGCTTAGGCAGGACAAGAGGGGCAATAGGAGGGCAAGAGCCCGAAGTCTTTTTGCGCTTTGGAGAGTCGTCAAGCATCTTCCCATTTTTAAATTTTAATTCGAGGTCTTTAAAGTTGGAATGAAGATTGTCAAAAGCAAGATGCACAGCTTTAAAACAATTAAAGGTCTGCCTCATGTATTTAGACATCTCCTTCTCAACCACATTGCAGGCATCACAAATCCATTTAAGGCCAGAGTCAGTTCCTAAACAGTCTTTGATTTTGGCAGTGAAACCTGCACATTTTAAGTGGATCGTGTTATCGCACATCCTACATACGACGAAATCAGCGCTGGTTGCTGTAACAATTTTACAGTTCTTACTGCAGCAGACAAACATTTTATTAAAAGTTAATAAAATAAAATATGGGCAAATTAATGTGCTTGATCAAAGCAAAGTAGGTGAAAGAATGTAAGCGTAGCAACGAGCGCAATATAACGGACAATAGTGGGAGAGCGCTTGAGTATAATAGCGCTTGAGTGAAAAGGCGTGAGCGCGTAGGCAGATAAACCGCAAGAACTATGAAATAGAGCGAGAGAGAACTGAAGCTGGAGAGCAAGAGTGCGTTAATAGGTAATTTTGTTAGTAAACGAAAACAAACGAAAGCAAGCGAGAGCAAATATACGTATGTATGTATGTATGTATTTTCAAGACAAAGCAGCGTCCGCTTGACTGCAAAATAAAATAAGTTAAATGTTTAAGCAAAGTAACTTTAAACACATAAATCCGTACAACGTATATCTGCGATCACAATTTAGTATGATTACCACAATTAAACCAATTAATGCACAGCACAAACACTCGAAAAATAATTATTTAGCAGGAGCACTCAAAAATACAACCGTCACCAACGAAAGTTAGTTATGTTATACACTAAGAGGAGGAGCGGCGGTTCTTATCAAGCAGGAGATCTCATAATCTCTTCCCAGGAACCAGTAAGGAATCCAAAACTGCAAATGGCCACCATTAAGATTGCTACCAGTAAAGGAGAGCTAACAGTGTCATCTATGTATCTTCCCCCGCATATTTCGTGGTCGAGAATGGATTTTGAACAACTTCTCAATGGTTTGGGACGAATGTACATAATTGGTGGCGATTTTAATGCCAAAAGCCGGTGCTGGGGTTGCTTTAGAGGTGATGCAAGGGGCTCCAGTTTATTAGATGCTGTGCAAAACTCATCTGCTGAAATTCTAGCTACTGGCCATGCTACTCATTACCCGTATGCTCTTAGTCATACACCTAGTGCTATTGACTTTTTCATCTTTAATGGACTTCTGCTTGCGGATCTGAGCATAAAAACAGAATACCAGCTCTCCTCAGATCATCTTCCCCTTGTAGTTACTTATGACTGCTCTCCAAAGATAAAACAATCAAAACGTCGACTGTTGTCTCCAGGAGCCAACATAGCTGCGTTTCGAAAAGAATTGGAGGATTCGCTGGATCTTAATCTAGAAATTTTAACACCAGAAGATATTGACGATGCTCATGCAATATTTTTAAACAAAGTACACTCAGCTGCTCTTCTAGCAGCTCCTGCACAGCAATCTTACTCTAGGCCGCAGATGAGGTTGCCTCCAATAATCAACACTCTCTTGTTGATCAAAAGAAGACTTAGAAGACAGTATTGTCGTACCAGAGACATAAATGTGAATAGAGTGTACCAAAGAATTTCAAACAGAGTTAGAAAACTATTACTGATCCACAAGCAGATGAATACTGATCGTTTCCTGGCAGGTATTTCCACTGAAGAGTCTTCAAGCCATTCGCTCTGGAGACTTACTAGAAGATATAAGCAGCAGGTAATTCCAAAATATCCAATTATAAAGACAGACGGATCCTGGGCCAGGTCTTCACAGGAACGAGCTGAAGCTTTTGCAGAGGATCTTGAGGCACGTTTTAAGCCATTTGACACTAGTCCAGTTAGTATTAACAGTAAGGTAAACCGTATCCTCGACAGACCGGGGCAGCTATGCCTTCCAGTTGCTCCAATCACAGACAAAGAGGTTTCGGAGCACATTAAAAAGTTAAAAATTAGAAAAGCTCCAGGAGAGGATGGGCTGGATAACCAAACTCTTAAAGCAATGCCACTCAAAGCTATATTATTTTTAGTGCTTCTATTTAATGCGGTGTTGAGGTTAGGGCATGTGCCAGCTCAATGGAAAAAGGCAAGGATCTGTATGATCCACAAGAATGGAAAGAGCCCTTCCTCTTTAGACTCTTATAGACCAATAAGCTTGTTGCCCACTGTTGCCAAAATTTTCGAACGTTGTCTTTTGACACGCTTACTGTCCCTTAAGAGCATCAAAAGCAAAATTCCACCTTTTCAATTTGGTTTTCGAAAATCCCATGGAACACCTGAGCAACTAAACAGGGTTGTCAATTTTATAATTCAGGGTTTTGAAGCAAAAAGAGTACGTTGTTGCAGTATACTTGGACATCAAACAGGCTTTTGATAGAGTATGGCATGATGGATTACTCAGCAAAATTAAACCACTAGTACCTCCACAACTATTTTCAATTGTGCGCAGTTACTTAACTGATCGTACCTTTTCAGTGGTCATGGATGATGCTGAATCCAGCATTAGAAAAATTGAGGCTGGAGTACCTCAGGGAAGTGTATTAGGGCCCACTCTATATACTTTATTCACACATGACATGCCGACGGGATCATCAATTGATTTAGAGAATGAACATGATCTTGTTATCGCCACATTTGCAGACGATACAGCGATTCTGGCCAGGAGCAGCTGTGTCTATGAAGCCACCGACATACTACAGCAATGCCTTCAGAATTTTGAGACGTGGGCAAATAATTGGAACATTAACATTAATTTAAGTAAATGTGCCAATGTTACATATGCTTTGCGGATGGACACCTGTCCAGGGATATTTTTGAATGGACAGCTAGTAGAGCAACACACTAGTTACAAATACTTAGGCGTGCACCTGGATAAAAGGCTGACTTTTTCCAAACATATAAACAGCATTGTAGGGGCTCTTAAAAGTAGAGTTGCCAAACTTGGTTGGCTCATAAATAGCCGTAACAAACTCTCCTTGAAAAATAAGGTGATGATATACAAGTCCTGTATAGCACCTATGTGGCGATATGGATTACAGGTCTATGGGATTGCTGCCAAATCTCGCCTAACAAAAATCAGAGTTTTTCAAGCGAAAACCCTTCGTAGGTTGTCGGGGGCCCCCTGGTATATGCGAACGGCTGACTTAGAAAGAGATCTGAGTGTACCTAAAGTTGGGGATGTAATACTAAACCAAGCCAACAAATATAACACTCGCCTGCTAAACCACCCAAATCCACTAGCTAGGCGATTACTAGGGGAGGAGGCGCAGATAATGAGAATGGCAGGCCCCAACGCAGACGTTTAAAAAAAAGTACATACCAATCGATCTGAATGATCGAATTTTGTAATTAAAATAAATAATATTCTTATTGCAAGACTTAATTAAATAAAATTAAGTTGTTTGTACAGTTATCCTATCCATTTAATGTAAGTTGTTCATAATTAATAACAGTATAATTAAATCTAATACTATCGGTGATCATATCGATAGCTTAACTCATAGTCATCGATATCTACACTTTCCGAGTTGCCAGTCCGCCACAGGGCTCCGCCGCTAGATAGAGTCCTACTCTATCGATAGCGAGAGGGAAAATGGACACTTCGTCCTGACCTGGTTGTAGATGTGGCAGTTGTTGCTGGCGCCTGGAATTCGTCTGGAATCGGCTGCTGAAATGCCGGTGATGATTCGCTGTCCAGAAAGGCGGGTTTAAGCCGATCAATGGAAACATTGACTTCTCGGTGCGTCATCTGGATCTTGTAGAATTTATCATGTTTGACTAAAACCTTATAAGGACCCTCATATGGTGGTTCGAGTGGTGACCGAACGCGGTCTACACGAACAAATACATGGGTCGCCGTTTTCAGCGCTGTTTGTTGAAACGTAGCTTTCGATCCATGCCTTGATGTGTCGGTGCTTCTGACTTTGCGCATATTGCTGCGTAGGAGTTTAAGGAATTCGGTCTCGTTAGGCTGAGATTCGTTGAGTGTTACAAACTCGCCCGGAATACGAAGCGGAGAACCAAAAAGCATTTCTGCAGGGCTCCCCTCTAAGTCGTCTTTCCAGGTTGCACGAAGACCCAACAGTACCAAAGGAAGAACATCGCTCCAGTCGCTAGAGTTGTAGCATTTGATTGCGGTCTTCAATGTTCGATGCCAGCGCTCGATCAATCCATTCGATTGTGGATGATAAGCGGTGGTTCGCAAGTGTTTGACACCTAGGATGCGCATGACATCTGCGAAAATGGCCGATTCGAACTGTCGTCCAAGGTCACTCGTAATGCGCAAGGGAACTCCAAAAGATGAAATCCAACCATTTATGAGTGCTGTGGCTACAGTTTCTGCTGACATATCTGGAATCGGAATTGCAGTGGGCCATCGTGAGAATCTGTCGATGCAGGTCAAACAATACCGATTGCCACGTGATATAGGCAGCGGGCCGATGAGATCTATGTTTATGTGATCAAAACGATGGTTGACTGGGCCATAGCTCCCCGGTGGAGATTTATTGTGGCGATGGACTTTA
This sequence comes from Scaptomyza pallida, assembly GCA_018152965.1. Taxonomy (NCBI): domain Eukaryota; kingdom Metazoa; phylum Arthropoda; class Insecta; order Diptera; family Drosophilidae; genus Scaptomyza; species Scaptomyza pallida. The sequence goes on from JAECXP010000014.1 coordinate 624,205, forward strand.
CAGCGTTGGCATTGGGTACATGTGCGTACAAAGTGGCCAATGTCCTTTGCCATTGATGGCCAAACAAATCGGTCTGAAATCAGTTTAAATGTTGCTCTGCGTCCAGGATGTGCTAGGTCATGTATTTTATTCATAACTTGCTTGCGTAGCGGCGTCGGAATGAATGGTCTAATCCTGTCATTGTTGACATCACAATAGAGAGCTGTTGGAGAGTTGAGCAGACTAATCTTTTTTAGCTGAAGAGAAGTGTCTTTCTCCTTGAAAAGCTTCTGAAGCTCGGCATCATGTTGCTGAGCTGCGGCAATCGTCTCAAAATCAATTTCGGCTATGCTGTTGATTCGCGAGAGAAAATCTGCTACCTCGTTTTCTTTGCCGGGCACATAACGTATGTCCGTGGTGAATTGGCTGATGAATTCCAGCTGTGTGCCTCTCCTGGGTGGTGTTTTATCGAGTTTTTGAGAAAACGCATAAATCAGCGGCTTGTGATCCGTGAAAACCGTAAATTGTCTTCCCTCCAAGAGAAACTGAAAATGTTTAATTGCCAGATAGATAGCAAGGAGTTCACGATCATATGTAGCATATTTGTATTGTGCTGAGTTAAGTTTCTTTGAGAAGAAACCTAGAGGTTGTAGCTTGCCGTCCACGAATTGATGAGCTACTGCACCAACTGCACTGTCAGAGGCATCAGTCGTAAGTGACAATGATGAGTTGGGTGCTAAAAAGGTCAACAAAGTAGCGTTAGCCAGTTGATCTTTGCATGTTTCGAATGCCTGAAGCGCATCGTTTGTCCACAATACCGATGTTGTATCGTTTTTCTTATTGCCTTTTATGAGCAACTGCAATTTGACCTGATTTGAAGCAGCGCCTGGGATAAAAGGCCGATAGAAGTTAATCATGCCCAGAAACCTTTTTAGTTGGCTTGCCGTAGTCGGTTGAGGGAAATCTCGAATAGCTGAAACTCTCGATTCCATTGGCAACAGACCATTGGCGCTGATCGTGTGTCCCAGGAAATTTACTTCAGATTTTGCGAATTGACATTTGCTTGCATTAATCGTAAGTTTGTTATCTCTAAGTCGCTCAAAAAGTGTCCGCAAGTGTTGCATGTGCTGATCGAAGCTGGACGACGCAATGAGAATATCATCGATGTAGACAAAAACAAAATCCAAGTCACGCAATATATCGTGCATAAATCTTTGGAAAGTCTGCGACGCGTTGCGCAAACCGAATGTCATGTAACAGAACTCAAACAATCCGAACGGAGTAGTGATTGCCGTTTTTGGAATATCAGATTCTTCTATCGCAATGTGATGATATGCTCGTTGCAAATCGACGATTGAAAAAATTCTTTTTCCGAAAAGAATTTGTGTGACGTCATGAATAAAAGGTAGAGGGTATCTATCAGGCACTGTTTTTGCATTTAATGCTCTGAAATCCCCACATGGTCTCCATTCGCCGTTGCTTTTTTGCACCAAGTGTAGTGGACTGGCCCAGCTGCTGCGTGAGGGACGGCAGATGCCTCGTTCGAGCATGTAAGCAAACTCTTTTTTTGCAACAGCGAGCTTTTCTCCTGATAGCCTCCGAGGCCGTGCAAAGGATGCAGATCCCGTTGTCTCGATGACGTGTTTTACATTTGATGGTGATGGCTGTATGTTGTGGTTGTGCACCGTCAGCTGTTTGAATTCCGCTAGTAGTTTGGCCACATCGTTGTTTAGAATATGTGCTACAATTGTTGTCTCACATATCTTCGATGCGGCTCCTTGAACATGAAGTAATGTCTTGCGGTCAATTAATGTGCGTCGTTTGCTATCGACTAACAAATCATAGTGGCTCAAGAAATCTGAACCTATGATTGGCGTGGCCACGTCGGCCAAAATGAACGTCCAACTGAAATCGCGGCGCAGACCCAGAGAAAGCTTGAGGCGCTTCTCACCGAATGTTTTGATGGGCGTGCCGTTCGCTGCAAATAAGTTGTAAGAGTTGATTTTGCCGTACTTATCCTTTTGTAGTGCTGGAAGTACCGATACATCCGCTCCAGTGTCGATTAGAAATTGTTTTTGGGTGCCCATGTCGTAAAGTTGAATGCGGGCCACGTGGCCTTTGTCTTCTGATTCGGTGGGCGACGAATCAGAAGAGTGTTTTAGTTTTTTGAATTGTCGTTGTACGAACATGGCGGCTTGCATTTAGTGGCCTTGTTACCAAATTTCGCATGATACCAACATGTAGATTGAGTTGTGTCGCGGCTCTTGTTGCCTGAAGAGCGATTCTTGTCGTCCGAAGAGCGGTTCCGTGAGCGAGAACGTGATTGAATAGATTTTTCTAAGCGCTCCAGTCGATTTATAAACTCGTTCATTGCGTTTGGTGGCTGTACAGCTGCTGATGCAACGACGTTTCGATTAAATCCTCCTACCTCCAGTATCTTATCAACCAGTTTAGCTAAGCCGACTAGATCATCATTCGAGGCTTGCAGAATTGCTCGAGCGTGTGGCGGCAGGCGTTGCATCCAAAGAGACTTTAGAAACTCGTCGTTGACGCGGCCTTTGGCCAAGCCACGTAACTCGTTCAGCAGTTGCGTTGGGCGACGATCACCCAGTTCGACGTCAGATAAGAGCTTTTGCATTCTCTTTTGTTCACTGTCGGAGAATCTCTCTATGATGCAGCGTTTGAGATTGCCATACATGTCTGTCTCCGGTGGAGAAAGAACCGCGTCTGTAATTTGCGCTACGACGTGCGATTCCATAGCTGCCACAACTGTATGAAATTTGGTCTGGTCTGCAGTGATTCCAGCAATGCAAAATTGCGACTCGATTTGAGCGAACCAAATGTCTGGTCGCTCGGCCCAAAATGGTGGCACCTTGACTGCTACACGGCTGATTCCAGTTTGTGAATCCATGGTGACGGGAGTTGTATGTGGTGCCTGTACGACAACTGTATCGTCTAATGCGTCCTGATTTTCTTCCATTTGAGATATTCACCAAATTGTGAAATTAAATTCGCAACGCGTGAGTGTGTGTGTACATAAGACACGCTAAACGTTGCGACGCAATTTCTTGTGCAAAACTTGCCGTGGTAATATTTTATTTTTTGAAGAATCACGTCGGGGTCACCAGTTATCGTGTATATGTGTGCGATATTATATTTAATGTTCTCTTCAGTATAAAATACAACACGTTGTGTTTAAGTTAAATTAAGTTTTTATTTGGTGTGCTCTGAGCGCCATCTCACACGATACTCTCTACGATACTGACGCTTAGCTTCCGATCTATCTAATACTATCGGTGATCATATCGATAGCTTAACTCATAGTCATCGATATCTACACTTTCCGAGTTGCCAGTCCGACACAGATGCAATAGGCCAACAAGATGTTGACGCAGCTCAACTTGGTCAGATGGTAATTTTACCATCCTCTTTTACAAGCTCTGCACGATATATGCATGAAAAAACTCAAGATGCTATGACATATGTTCGCCATTATGGGCGACCAGATCTTTTCATAACATTTACATGCAATCCACAATGGAATGACATAAAAAGTGCTCTATTCCCGGGTCAAAAACCTCATGATCGTCACGATATTATAGCTCGAGTTTTTCATTTGAAAGTTAAAGTTTTAATGTCACTTTTGACAAAAGGTTCTTTGTTTGGAAGCGTGCAATGTTTTATGTACTCTGTGGAATGGCAAAAGCGGGGTTTACCTCATATACATATTCTACTTTGGTTAGAAAATAAAATAAGACCAGATAAAATCGATAATATTATCTGTGCCGAAATACCAAACGCAGATGAGGATCCTTTGTTATTTAACATTGTAAAGTCAAATATGATTCATGGCCCTTGCGGTGCATTTAATTCTAAATCGCCATGCATGACAAATGGAAAATGTACCAAAAATTTTCCTCGACAGTTTCTCAAAGAAACTATGACTGGAAAAGATAGTTACCCTCTATATCATAGAAGAGCGTTAGAAGATGGTGGTAATGCAATTAATATAAATGGTAATTGCATAGATAATCGTTGGGTTGTTCCTTACAATTGTGTACTTTTGAGAACATTTGAAGCTCACATAAATGTTGAGTATTGTAGTTCTGTAAAGTCTATTAAATACATTTGTAAATATGTTAACAAAGGTAGTGATCAAGCATCATTTACTCTTGAAGACAAACGTAATGAAATTCATATGTATGAAAGTGGCCGGTATATAAGTAGCTCAGAAGCGGTATGGAGAATTCTTGCATTTTCCATACATGAACGTTTTCCGGCTATTATACACTTAGCTGTTCATTTAGAAAATGGTCAACGGATATATTTTAACCCCAATAATCCGCAACAATTAACTGACAGATTAAGCACTCCAGTTAAAACCACTTTGCTAGCCTTTTTGAGCTATGCACACGTGATGAGTTTGCAAGAACACTTCTGTATTGTGAAGTTCCATCGTATTTTACATGGAACAATAAAAGAATTTCAAAGACGAAAACGTGGGCACGATGTCCCAAGTTTTCCTGGAGTTAAAAGAGATTCTGCTTTGGGAAGAGTTTACACTATTCATCCAAATAATACAGAATGTTTTTACTTAAGACTTTTACTACATTTTGTAAGAGGCCCAACTTCATTTGTAAGTTTAAAAACAGTTAATGGTATAACATACGCATCATTTCAATTGGCGTGTAAAGCTCTAGGATTACTAGAAGATGATAGGCACTGGGATTCAACAATAGCCGACGCCGTAACATGTCAAAATCCAACAAAGTTGCGAGAACTTTTGCAATAATGTTAGTATTTTGTCAAATATCGGATGCCCTAAGACTTTGGAACACTCATAAAGAAAGTTTCTCAGAAGATATTTTAAGAGCCTTTAATTTTATACATGACAGAAGTATTGATCAGAATGAAGAAAATGATGTTTTTAATAAATGTCTTATTTTCATTTAAGATATTGTACTGTCTATTGGTGGCCAAAACTTGACAAATTATGGACTTCCACAACCAATTAGATCCGGTGTAATTTTACAAAATATTGATTATTACAGAGAAACAAATTATGAAAATAGAGATAATTTTGTTGTTCAAAATGAGCTACTTCTTACTGCCGAGCAAAAACAAGTATACGAAAAAATACTACATAGCGTTGAAGCACAAAAAGGAGAAATATATTTCTTAGATGCACCTGGTGGAACAGGTAAAACGTTTCTTTTAAATTTATTATTGGCAAAGGTACGGCAAGGTAATAAAATTGCATTGGCCGTTGCTTCTTCCGGTATCGCTGCCACTTTACTAAATGGTGGTCGCACAGCGCATTCTACATTTAAGATTCCATTTAATTTGATTAATTTAGAAACACCACATTGCTCTATTTCAAAGCAAAGTAATATTGCTGCTGTGCTCAAAGAATGCAAGTTAATTGTTTGGGATGAGTGTACTATGGCCCATAAAGGTGCTTTTGAAGCTGTGGATCGATCTTTGAAAGACATTCGAGATAGTGAATACCTAATGGGTGGCATAACTGTTCTCTTAGCTGGTGATTTTCGACAAACTCTTCCTGTTATCCCCAGAGGAACAAGAGCTGATGAAATAAATGCGTGCTTAAAGTCTTCAATTTTGTGGCCCAAAATACATAAAATGGCATTATCGAAAAATATGCGAGTGCACTTAAATGGTGATACTATAGCTGGTGAATTTGCAGAAATGCTTCTTAAAATAGGAAATGGATTACTTCCAACCTATGATGGCAAAATAATTTTACCATCAACTTTATGTCATGTTGTTAAAAGTATTGAAGAACTTACTTTAAAAATATTTCCAGATATTAAAAATATCACGGTAAAACCACTTGAATGGTTATCAGAACGTGCTATTTTGACCGCAAGAAATGACAATGCATTAGAAATAAACGAGTTTTTATTAAAATCATTTCAAAGTCCAGAAATGACATATAACTCTATTGATTCTGTGATTGAAGTCGAAGATGCAGTTCATTACCCCGTCGAATTTCTTAATTCATTAAATCCGTCTGGCTTGCCTCAACATAAGTTACCTTTAAAGATTGGTTCACCTGTAATGTTGATTCGCAACTTAAAGCCGCCAAAACTGTGCAATGGTACAAGATTGCAAGTTATGAATCTTCATAAAAATGTTGTCGAAGCAATGATCTTTACTGGCAATGGTATAGGGGAAACGGTTCTAATACCCAGAATTCCATTAATACCTTCTGATGCTGAATTGCCATTTCAATTTAAAAGATTGCAATTTCCCTTAAAAGTTTGCTTTGCCCTAACAATAAATAAATCACAGGGACAAACTCTTAAATTAGCCGGACTAGACTTAAGAAACGATTGTTTCTCTCATGGCCAATTTTATGTAGCTTGCTCAAGAGTCAGTTCACCAAAGAGTTTAGTTGTATTAGCACCTGACGGAAAGACAGCAAATGTCGTTTATCAAGAAGCTCTTAACAAATGTTAATAAGCTCTAAATAAATTAAACATGTGGATAAGGCCTACTGGGGAAACCACAATAAAAAATGACGCGTCTGATTCTCTACCTCAATGGTGGCGTGGAAAAGAGAATATTAAATATTTTGCTATAATATATGTTGTTATATATTTTCTTATTTATTTATTTTATATCTATCTATACTATTTCTAAAATTAATAAAAACTACTAAAACTTTAATTTATATACACCATCGGCGCAGCGAAGCAAGCGGGTCCCTTACTAGTCTATATATATAAAATAGTTTGTCCTGACTGATTGTTGAGAGACCCACAGCCTAAATGAAAAGAGCTAGAAGGCTGAAATTTTCACATAATATTCCATTCAGGTTGAAAGTGAGCACTAAGAAAGGATTTTTAATTTGGATTAAATTTTGAACAACTCAATTAATTGCATTAATCACTTTACCTCATTCCAACACTCTGGCGCCCCATTGTCGCACAAGCTGTGAGTTTCAACGCCGCCGAGGTTTCAAACAAAAAAAATAAAAAAAATTACCCATTCCACTTTTTGCCGTCTGTAGATGTGTCTCTCTCCGTTATTCTCTTTTCTTCTTTGTGCCTTTGACAATTTATTTACGACCCCGGCAGCGTTTGTTGTTGTTGTAAGTGTTGTTGTTGCTTCTTTTTGTTGGTATCATTGATTTAAAACAAATCAATTAAAACATAATTTGTTTTTGTACACCAGAATATGTTACGCGAGTGGTCTTATCTACATACTTGCTAATTATCAAACAAAACTTAACACACAAATACCTATTGCCATTGTTGTTTTGATATTATTTTCAAGCTGACATTTGTAACTTTAGTTGGTGTTGCAAATGCACATATGTACATACATACACATGTATGTACGTGCATTTTCATTATTTAGTACCTACATACATATGTATTAACAAAAATGCAAGTGCATATATTGGTTAATGCACGCATACATTGTTGTATCTGTAGCAAGCTAATCTATATATATAAAATAGTTTGTCCTGACTGATTGTTGAGAGACCCACAGCTTAAATGAAAAGAGCTAGAAGGCTGAAATTTTCACATAATATTCCATTCAGGTTGAAAGTGAGCACTAAGAAAGGATTTTTAATTTGGATTAAATTTTGAACAACTCAATTAATTGCATTAATCACTTTACCTCATTCCAACACTCTGGCGCCTCATTGTCGCACAAGCTGTGAGTTTCAACGCCGCCGAGGTTTCAAACAAAAAAAAATAAAAAAATGACCCATTCCACTTTTTGTCTCTCTCCGTTATTCTCTTTTCTTCTTTGTGCCTTTGACAATTGTTTTTCGAATTAAGTAGCATTTGTTGTTGTTGTTGTTAGTAAGTGTTGTTGTTGCTTCTTTTTGTTGGTATCATTGATTTAAAACAAATCAATTAAAACATAATTTGTTTTTGTACACCAGAATATGTTACGCGATTGGTTTTACCTACATACTTGCTAATTATCAAACAAAACTTAACACACAAATACCTATTGCCATTGTTGTTTTGATATTATTTTCAAACTGACATTTGTAACTTTAGTTGGTGTTGCAAATGCACATATGTACATACATACACATGTATGTACGTGCATTTTCATTGTTTAGTACCTACATACATATGTATTAACAAAAATGCAAGTGCATATATTGGTTAATGCACGCACACATTGTTGCATCTGTAGCAAGCTAATCTATATATATAAAATAGTTTGTCCTGACTGATTGTTGAGAGACCCACAGCCTAAACGAAAAGAGCTAGAAGGCTGAAATTTTCACCAAATATTCCAATCAGGTTGAAAGTGAGCACTAAGAAAGGATTTTGAATTTGGATTAAATTTTGAACAACTCAATTAATTGCATTAATCACTTTACCTCATTCTAACACTCTGGCGCCTCATTGTCGCACAAGCTGTGAGTTTCAACGCCGCCGAGGTTTCAAACAAAAAAAAATAAAAAAAATTACCCATTCCACTTTTTGTCTCTCTCCGTTATTCTCTTTTCTTCTTTGTGCCTTTGACAATTGTTTTTCGAATTAAGTAGCATTTGTTGTTGTTGTTGTTAGTAAGTGTTGTTGTTGCTTCTTTTTGTTGGTATCATTGATTTAAAACAAATCAATTAAAACATAATTTGTTTTTGTACACCAGAATATGTTACGCGATTGGTTTTACCTACATACTTGCTAATTATCAAACAAAACTTAACACACAAATACCTATTGCCATTGTTGTTATTTTCAAACTGACATTTGTAACTTTAGTTGGTGTTGCAAATGCACATATGTACATACATACACATGTATGTACGTGCATTTTCATTGTTTAGTACCTACATACATATGTATTAACAAAAATGCAAGTGCAAATATTGGTTAATGCACGCACACATTGTTGTATCTGTAGCAAGCTAATATACATATATACGAGTTGATAAAATCAAAACAAATGAGTTTTTTTCGTTTCTTCTTTGTGCCCATGACAATTGATTTACGACCCCAGCAGCGTTTGTTGTTGTTGTAAGTGTTGTTGTTGCTTCTTTTTGTTGGTATCATTGATTTAAAACAAATCAATTAAAACATAATTTGTTTTTGTACACCAGAATATGTTACGCGATTGGTTTTACCTACATACTTGCTAATTATCAAACAAAACTTAACACACAAATACCTATTGCCATTGTTGTTATTTTCAAACTGACATTTGTAACTTTAGTTGGTGTTGCAAATGCACATATGTACATACATACACATGTATGTACCTACATTTTACATTGTTTTGTTAATACATATATTTAAAAAAAATCAAGTGCAAATCAAACACACTGTTAGTGTAGAAAATTAAGAAATGTATTTAACATTTACATATATACGTAATAATGCATAAACCTGGCATAGATATGTACATATGTATATTCATGTAATTTGTATTTGTTTTTTTTTTTATATCGAGCATTTAGTGCGTAAATAATTAGTCTTGAACATCTTTGTATTGTGGTAGATTTTTTAACTTGCTGCTTATCTAAATTAGACAAAACGTAACACATAAACATTATTGATATACAATTTTGAACAAGCAAAGAAAAACATATAAGTTTGTATGCATTTGCATCATGCTCTTTGCATAACGCTCTTGATTCCAAACCCAAAGAGCGTTTAAGACTTAACAGAGCGCGCGTCTCTTTTATAACCGGCGTTAGATATTAAATATTTTGCGTTCACTCTCTTTTTTATGCGCGCGCTTTGCATGAGTTTAATAACCCTAATTAGCCGAAATCTGTAACAACAAAGGCGCATGATCAGAGAGAGATTTGAAAATAATTTGTTATCCAGCATCGAGAATGAAGAGCGATGCGCGCGCGTGTTCAAGTTTTAAGCCGCCTCTTTGGTTTTGGGACCAAGAGCGCGACTCACACGTATGACGCAGACATGCGTAGATTCGCTCTATTCTATGAATGTATTTATTCATGATGCAGGTGTTCCTATGCCGACTGTCACCATAACACGAGAATGAGGGAGTCGGAAAGCAAGTAAGAAGGCTTTAGTTGTGTAATCCCGACTAAAAAATACCTTGCATTTTATTGACTTGCAGAAGTCCAGTTTTTCTTGACTAAACTTTAATATTAATTATCTTTGGATTTAGATATAGAAAAATTTTGCCCTTTTCGACCAAATTTTCACAGAATTTATTAAGTCAGTCATAGTTTAAATTTTCATATTTTCAAAATTCCCTTTTCTTTCGTTATCGACTACATCTGTATATCCGCTCAGAATAGTTATCGATAGTTTGAAATAAACTTGATTTGCCTATGGCTTAGAAGAAGCTATGTTCTTAATATGAAGTCTTTAGCTCTTATAGTCTTTGAAATCGACGCGTGCATACATAGGTTAGACAGACGGAAGGACAGGCAGACGGACATGGCTATACCGACGAGGTTGTTGATGCTTTTTTAGTATATATGCACTTTATTGGGTCGGAGATGCTTCCTTCTCTGTGTTACATACTTTTGCACAAAACAAATATACCCTTTTTACCCAGTTCATGGGATCAGGGTATAAAAATATCAGTAAATGCAAAAAATTTGTTCTTGCTGTTTTTGTCTATCGCTTTCGGCTTATGCACATACGAAATTGGTTTCCTATGATTGAAAGCAATTGCAACAACTAACAAGTAAGAAGGCTCCAGCCGAGAAATCCCGACTAGGACATACCCTTAACCCGATACTTAACGCTTACAGTTATTTATGTGTATTAACTCAGTGACCAATATAACCAAACTTCATACTGAGATATCTCCGATGTTTTTGAACCGATTTAGATCAATTTTTTTTAAATGTTTATTATTTTATTTGTAGATTCAAGCCCCATTTTCACAATTTTGAAATTAAAGATTTTTTTGTAAGTCTCAAATTCTTATAGTCTCTAAGATCTACGCGTTCATACAGACAGACAGACGGACAGACCGACAGACGGACAGACGGTCAGACAGACATGGCAAGATCGACTCAGCTGTTAATGCTGATCAAGAATATATATACTTTATGGGGTCGGAGATGCTTCCTTCTGTCTGATACATACATTTGGACAAAACCATTATACCCTTATTTACCCATTTTATGGGTTAAGGGTATAAAAATGACTGAGAGCAATGCGACTGGCTTAAGAGAGATCAATTTACAGAAATAACTGTAACCCTTTCAGCTCTCAGAGAATTCTTAAATTTTTACTTCAGTGTGCAATTTTTGTATTGGCTTATTTCATTTATATTTTAAAACCGAACATGAGCGGATATTGGGCACCAGCGGCACCTCAGCAATATTATTTGCCGGCGCAACAGCAGCAGCAGCAGTTCCAGCTACAGCAGCAGTTCCAGCCGCAGCAGCAGTTCCAGCCACAGCCACAGCAGCAGTTCCAGCCACAGCCACAGCAGCAGTTCCAGCCACTGCAGCAGCAGCAGTTCCAGCCACTGCAGCAGCAGCTGTTCCAGCCACTGCAGCAGCAGCAATTTCAGCCACAGCTGCTGCATTTTCAGCCGGAGCAGCAACAGCTGTTTCATCAGCAGCCATTGGTACAGCCACTGCAGCGTCAACATCAGCTCCAACGACAGCAGCAGCAGCAGCCACAGCAGCAGCAGCGGCAACAGCATCAGTTAAGGCAAGTTAAAAAACCTTTGAAGCTGCGGCAGCAACAGAACCTTAAATCGCTGCATCAGAAAATTTTCAATTTAAACAAAAAATTAAATTTAATAATTAAAAAGCAAAAGCAAATAGTAGTGCAAAACAAAAAAGCAATTGAAGCAATGAATTTGGAGATAAAAAAACAATGCAAGGAGGAGTTGCAAAAGTTGCAAAATGAGATGAATGTTTTAAAAATAGATTGAGAACAATTCAACTCATGTTGCAGCTTCTGCAACTCCTCCTTGCATTCTTTTTTAACCCCAACTTCATTGCTTCAAATGCGTTTCTGTTTTGCACTGCTATTTGTTTAAATGCTTTCTTATACAGCGATTTATGTTTTGTTGCTACCGCAGCTTCAAAGGTTTTTTTTAACAGCCCTAACCGCAACAGCCTCCGTCAAAGCAGCAGCCATTTCATCAGCATATTTATATTTTTATTTTAAAAACTGTATTTTTTTAAATATAATTTAATCTGTAATCAATTTTCAACAAACACTAAGAAATTTAATCTTAAGAAATGTAATCTATTAGTACATAAATACACATGCTGGGAGTTTGAATTTACAATAACAAAATACATGAGCTTTTTTCTTTTCTTCTTTGTGCATTTGATAATTGTTTTTCGAATCAAGTTGCGTTTGTTGTGGTTAGTAAGTGTTGTTGTTGGGCTCGCAATGCTTCTTTTTGTTGGTATCATTGATTTAAAACAAATCAATTAAAACATAATTTGTTTTTGTACACCAGAATATGTTACGCGATTGGTTTTACCTACATACTTGCTAATTATCAAACAAAACTTAACACACAAATACCTATTGCCATTGTTGTTTTGATATTATTTTCAAACTGACATTTGTAACTTTAGTTGGTGTTGCAAATGCACATATGTACATACATACACATGTATGTACGTGCATTTTCATTGTTTAGTACCTACATACATATGTATTAACAAAAATGCAAGTGCATATATTGGTTAATGCACGCACACATTGTTGTATCTGTAGCAAGCTAATCTATATATATAAAATAGTTTGTCCTGACTGATTGTTGAGAGACCCACAGCCTAAACGAAAAGAGCTAGAAGGCTGAAATTTTCACCAAATATTCCAATCAGGTTGAAAGTGAGCACTAAGAAAGGATTTTGAATTTGGATTAAATTTTGAACAACTCAATTAATTGCATTAATCACTTTACCTCATTCTAACACTCTGGCGCCTCATTGTCGCACAAGCTGTGAGTTTCAACGCCGCCGAGGTTTCAAACAAAAAAAAATAAAAAAAATTACCCATTCCACTTTTTGTCTCTCTCCGTTATTCTCTTTTCTTCTTTGTGCCTTTGACAATTGTTTTTCGAATTAAGTAGCATTTGTTGTTGTTGTTGTTAGTAAGTGTTGTTGTTGCTTCTTTTTGTTGGTATCATTGATTTAAAACAAATCAATTAAAACATAATTTGTTTTTGTACACCAGAATATGTTACGCGATTGGTTTTACCTACATACTTGCTAATTATCAAACAAAACTTAACACACAAATACCTATTGCCATTGTTGTTTTATTATTTTCAAACTGACATTTGTAACTTTAGTTGGTGTTGCAAATGCACATATGTACATACATACACATGTATGTACGTGCATTTTCATTGTTTAGTACCTACATACATATGTATTAACAAAAATGCAAGTGCAAATATTGGTTAATGCACGCACACATTGTTGTATCTGTAGCAAGCTAATCTATATATATAAAATAGTTTGTCCTGACTGATTGTTGAGAGACCCACAGCCTAAACGAAAAGAGCTAGAAGGCTGAAATTTTCACCAAATATTCCAATCAGGTTGAAAGTGAGCACTAAGAAAGGATTTTGAATTTGGATTAAATTTTGAACAACTCAATTAATTGCATTAATCACTTTACCTCATTCTAACACTCTGGCGCCTCATTGTCGCACAAGCTGTGAGTTTCAACGCCGCCGAGGTTTCAAACAAAAAAAATAAAAAAAATTACCCATTCCACTTTTTGTCTCTCTCCGTTATTCTCTTTTCTTCTTTGTGCCTTTGACAATTGTTTTTCGAATTAAGTAGCATTTGTTGTTGTTGTTGTTAGTAAGTGTTGTTGTTGCTTCTTTTTGTTGGTATCATTGATTTAAAACAAATCAATTAAAACATAATTTGTTTTTGTACACCAGAATATGTTACGCGATTGGTTTTACCTACATACTTGCTAATTATCAAACAAAACTTAACACACAAATACCTATTGCCATTGTTGTTTTGATATTATTTTCAAACTGACATTTGTAACTTTAGTTGGTGTTGCAAATGCACATATGTACATACATACACATGTATGTACGTGCATTTTCATTGTTTAGTACCTACATACATATGTATTAACAAAAATGCAAGTGCAAATATTGGTTAATGCACGCACACATTGTTGTATCTGTAGCAAGCTAATCTATATATATAAAATAGTTTGTCCTGACTGATTGTTGAGAGACCCACAGCCTAAACGAAAAGAGCTAGAAGGCTGAAATTTTCACCAAATATTCCAATCAGGTTGAAAGTGAGCACTAAGAAAGGATTTTTAATTTGGATTAAATTTTGAACAACTCAATTAATTGCATTAATCACTTTACCTCATTCTAACACTCTGGCGCCTCATTGTCGCACAAGCTGTGAGTTTCAACGCCGCCGAGGTTTCAAACAAAAAAAAATAAAAAAATGACCCATTCCACTTTTTGTCTCTCTCCGTTATTCTCTTTTCTTCTTTGTGCCTTTGACAATTGTTTTTCGAATTAAGTAGCATTTGTTGTTGTTGTTGTTAGTAAGTGTTGTTGTTGCTTCTTTTTGTTGGTATCATTGATTTAAAACAAATCAATTAAAACATAATTTGTTTTTGTACACCAGAATATGTTACGCGATTGGTTTTACCTACATACTTGCTAATTATCAAACAAAACTTAACACACAAATACCTATTGCCATTGTTGTTTATTTATTTTCAAACTGACATTTGTAACTTTAGTTGGTGTTGCAAATGCACATATGTACATACATACACATGTATGTACGTGCATTTTCATTGTTTAGTACCTACATACATATGTATTAACAAAAATGCAAGTGCAAATATTGGTTAATGCACGCACACATTGTTGTATCTGTAGCAAGCTAATCTATATATATAAAATAGTTTGTCCTGACTGATTGTTGAGAGGCCCACAGCCTAAACGAAAAGAGCTAGAAGGCTGAAATTTTCACATAATATTCCAATCAGGTTGAAAGTGAGCACTAAGAAAGGATTTTTAATTTGGATTAAATTTTGAACAACTCAATTAATTGCATTAATCACTTTACCTCATTCTAACACTCTGGCGCCTCATTGTCGCACAAGCTGTGAGTTTCAACGCCGCCGAGGTTTCAAACAAAAAAAATAAAAAAAATTACCCATTCCACTTTTTGTCTCTCTCCGTTATTCTCTTTTCTTCTTTGTGCCTTTGACAATTGTTTTTCGAATTAAGTAGCATTTGTTGTTGTTGTTGTTAGTAAGTGTTGTTGTTGCTTCTTTTTGTTGGTATCATTGATTTAAAACAAATCAATTAAAACATAATTTGTTTTTGTACACCAGAATATGTTACGCGATTGGTTTTACCTACATACTTGCTAATTATCAAACAAAACTTAACACACAAATACCTATTGCCATTGTTGTTTTGATATTATTTTCAAACTGACATTTGTAACTTTAGTTGGTGTTGCAAATGCACATATGTACATACATACACATGTATGTACGTGCATTTTCATTGTTTAGTACCTACATACATATGTATTAACAAAAATGCAAGTGCATATATTGGTTAATGCACGCACACATTGTTGCATCTGTATCAAGCTAATCTATATATATAAAATAGTTTGTCAACTGACTGATTGTTGAGAGGCCCACAGCCTAAACGAAAAGAGCTAGAAGGCTGAAATTTTCACCAAATATTCCAATCAGGTTGAAAGTGAGCACTAAGAAAGGATTTTTAATTTGGATTAAATTTTGAACAACTCAATTAATTGCATTAATCACTTTACCTCATTCTACCACTCTGGCGCCTCATTGTCGCACAAGCTGTGAGTTTCAACGCCGCCGAGGTTTCAAACAAAAAAAATAAAAAAATGACCCATTCCACTTTTTGTCTCTCTCCGTTATTCTCTTTTCTTCTTTGTGCCTTTGACAATTGTTTTTCGAATTAAGTAGCATTTGTTGTTGTTGTTGTTAGTAAGTGTTGTTGTTGCTTCTTTTTTGTTGGTATCATTGATTTAAAACAAATCAATTAAAACATAATTTGTTTTTGTACACCAGAATATGTTACGCGATTGGTTTTACCTACATACTTGCTAATTATCAAACAAAACTTAACACACAAATACCTATTGCCATTGTTGTTTTGATATTATTTTCAAACTGACATTTGTAACTTTAGTTGGTGTTGCAAATGCACATATGTACATACATACACATGTATGTACGTGCATTTTCATTGTTTAGTACCTACATACATATGTATTAACAAAAATGCAAGTGCATATATTGGTTAATGCACGCACACATTGTTGTATCTGTAGCAAGCTAATCTATATATATAAAATAGTTTGTCCTAACTGACTGACTGATTGTTGAGAGACCCACAGCCTAAACGATAAGAGCTAGAAGGCTGAAATTTTCACCAAATATTCCAATCAGGTTGAAAGTGAGCATTAAGAAAGGATTTT